>OW240922.1:158234-238407 GCA_933207985.1 Pelobates cultripes | reverse complement strand
GCTTTATTTTTCAATAAGGCAATTGACGTTCTCTGTAGGTAGATATGATTTTTGTTCTTATGCTTTCCACACCCAGTCCAGGGAGCATTGAGCTAACCATGCTGGGAAAGTGCAGAGAGGGAGTCTGATTCACTGCACATCATTGCACAGCTTGTGCTGTCAGTAGCCAGCCTGATCCGTGGGATTTCTCCAGAGCAGGCCCACCTTGCTGTGTTTCTCTCTCTTCCTGCTGTGTCTCACGAAGGAGCTTGCTGCTACTGCACAATGATGTCCTGTCTTTGTCATTAGTGTACTGGTCTGAAACTGGGGTGGGCGGGTAAGAGGATAATTATTTGAATTGAAAAGGCCAACCCTTTTACCGTGTGTATATGTAGCCTATGTAGTGACCGTATTTGTCGCTGGGATGCTTAATTTGCATATTGTCCTTTATAGACAGACGGAATATGAAAGTCATAAATATCCTTTACTGAGAGATGTGTATTTTTATTAGGTGCTTAATATTGATTAGAATGCCTCTCTCTATATAGGATTATATAATTGTGAAGAGATCTGGTGAGTTGATAATACAGGGCAGAATCCCTCGTGCGTCAGATGGATCCAGCAGGACCCAGAGCCCCAGCATGGTGCCTCTACCTCACTCACTGATACAGGATAGAAACAATGAGCAGAAGGTCCTGAAACTGACCAATCAGATCATCCACCTGCTGACTGGAGAGGTGAGGCTGCTGGGAATGGGACATCATAGAGTAAAACCAAGGGATGTGTCTGGGTGGTGACTGTATCATTGTGTGTGTCAGGTTCCTGTTAGGTGTGAGGATGTGTCTGGATGGTGACTGTATCATTGTGTGTGCCAGGTTCCTGTTAGGTGTGAGGATGTGTCTGGATGGTGACTGTATCATTGTGTGTGCCAGGTTCCTGTTAGGTGTGAGGATGTGATTGGATGGTGACTGTATCATTGTGTGTGCCAGGTTCTTGTTAGGTGTGAGGATGTGTCTGGATGGTGACTGTATCATTGTGTGTTTCAGGTTCCTGTTAGGTGTGAGGATGTATCTGGATGGTGACTGTATCATTGTGTGTGCCAGGTTCTTGTTAGGTGTGAGGATGTGTCTGGATGGTGACTGTATCATTGTGTGTGCCAGGTTCCTGTTAGATGTGAGGATGTGTCTGGATGGTGACTCTATCATTGTGTGTGTCAGGCTCCTGTTAGGTGTGAGGATGTGTCTGGGTGGTGACTGTATCATTGTGTGCCAGGTTCCTGTTAGGTGTGAGGATGTGTCTGGATGGTGACTGTATCATTGTGTGTGCCAGGTTCTTGTTAGGTGTGAGGATGTGTCTGGATGGTGACTGTATCATTGTGTGTGTCTGGTTCCTGTTAGGTGTGAGGATGTGGCTGGATGGTGACTGTATCAGTGTGTGTGCCAGGTTCCTGTTAGGTGTGAGGATGTGTCTGGATGGTGACTGTATCATTGTGTGTGCCAGGTTCCTGTTAGGTGTGAGGATGTGTCTGGATAGTGACTGTATCATTGTGTGCCAGGTTCCTGTTCGGTGTGAGGATGTGTCTGGATGGTGACTGTATCATTGTGTGTGCCAGGTTCCTGTTAGGTGTGAGGATGTCACTGGATGGTGACTGTATCATTGTGTGTACCAGGTTCCTGTTAGGTGTGAGGATGTGTCTGGATGGTGACTGTATCATTGTGTGTGTCAGGTTCCTGTTAGGTGTGAGGATGTGTCTGGATGGTGACTGTATCATTGTGTGTGCCAGGTTCCTGTTAGGTGTGAGGATGTGTCTGGATGGTGACTGTATCATTGTGTGTGTCTGGTTCCTGTTAGGTGTGAGGATGTGTCTGGATGGTGACTGTATCATTGTGTGTGTCAGGTTCCTGTTAGGTGTGAGGATGTGTCTGGATGGTGACTGTATCATTGTGTGTGTGTGTCAGGTTCCTTTTAGGTGTGAGGATATGTCTGGATGGTGACTGTATAATCGTGTGTGCCAGGTTCCTGTTAGGTGTGAGGATGTCACTGTTTATTTTCCTTGTAGGTGTGGAAGTATTTAGAAGGACACAAGGAACCTTACAATGACTTAATGATTGACACTCACCAGCCTCTCAGCTCACTGGGTAAGAGGAAGCACTTTTTAAATACACAGCGTGTGTTATAACTATATATGTAATTGAATCCCTAGCTTCAAACATCCAGTATGAGGTCGGTTTAGTAATCAAACCCCAGTATAGTGTGAGATCAGTTTACAGCGTCAGTTTGTTGTATTTTTGTATTATTGATTTTAAATCAGAGCCTGATTGCATGTATGTGATGTTGCTTCCGTTCTCTGACTGAGTACCTCCACCAAGTCAGTTTCCTAGAAAAAAGTTCAGAATGTTTAAATTACAAATTAGGGGTGACATTAATTCAATAAAACAGACAATCAACACTCCAATCTCCAGACATATAAGGGATTCCCATGGAGACTCAACCAAGGAAATTCATTTCATGGGGATTGAACATGTCCCAAGTTACGCTTACAACGTAGTGAATCATTCTGGATCTATAAATTGAAAGCTTTGAAACCGAATAGTTCTGTCTTTCCTTTCTCTACAGTCATAACAGATGCTCACTGGGATTCCTGTACAATTTCTTAAATTATCTTTACTACCTAACTAGAGGTCTTTTAGTATCACTCCAAGCTCACTTGCCATGTCAGGGCAAGCCTTCGCTAGCAATTTACCTTCCTTCTTTCAGCTACAGGGAAAAATCTCTGAGTATTTTTCTAAACCCCAACATACTTATTAACTCTAAATAGTGTTTTACGGCAGCTCTGTAACATGGCTGTGTATCATAATAGCAAATACAAATATACAAAATTAAGTCCTGCGCTCAAACTCCCACTACTCTAGGGCAGGGGATCTTACACTTTGATGGTCATTGGAGTGATACTAAAATTAATCTCCAGTTATTTAAATGTGCAAAGGGATTTGGGAGGGTGTGCAAGTAACTATTTTCTTTCTTTTTTTTTATTGTTTGCATTGGGGCTGATATTTACAATAGTCATTGCTGCCGCCCAGGAGTAGTGGGAGTTTGAGCAAAGGACTTAATTTTGTATATTTTAATCTTTACTAGCTACTTAATTTTTTTGTGTGCTTGTTTCGGATATTGTTTTAAGGGAACACTATCGCAGCAGAATACATAAAGCTTAATGCAGGCATTTTACTGTAAGCACTGCCTTTTCAGAAAAAAGGCAGTATTTACATTACAGTCTAGTAACACCTCGTTACTCACGGCCGCTAGAGGTGCTTCCTTGGTCAGTGCTGCACACTATGCAGCACTTATGTTCAGCATTTAAATGCTCTGCATGGATGTTTCCCTTTAGAGAGATTGATCTCCATGAAGAGATGCTGATTGGCGCTGGCCAGCATTTTTCTGCGCATGCGCACTAACCTCCCAAAAGCTTTCCTATGGGGAAGCATTAGATTGGCTGAGATCGTCAAGTTATATGATCTCAGCCTAGGATTTGAGTGGAGTGGATTGAATGCAGTAACTTGGTCTGTTCCCCATACAAAAGTTGTTTTCTTGTGTGTGACATTGTAAATTTGCCTTAACAACAGTCCAAGGTGAGGTATAAATGATCTCCAATAGCCAAGAGCACACAGAAATCTTTGCTCTTCTTTAACAGTCTTTGGGGGTTGTGTGTTCTGTAACGTGTCCAGCACAGGTTGGGGTACTTTCCTTAGAGGGATGGCCCAGATAATTCCTAGAAACTTTACTTCCTGGGCGGGACCCTGTACTTTGTCTGGATTGATAGCCCAGCCTCTCTTAGTCATATGGTCAGTTAACAAGGGCAAAGTCTCTTCCACTTCTTCCAGTGATCATGATGTCATCGACGTAGTGGAACACAGGGGTTTTAGCTTGGGCTGGCTTAAATCCCTTGCAACTAATCCATGACAAATTGTAGGGGAGTGAAAGTATCCTTAGTGGCACATCTTGGAAGGTGTATTGGCGTCTTTCCTAAGTATAAGCAAACTGATCTTGTGACTCTGATCCAATGTTGATAGAAAAGAACGCATTTGCTAAATCGATCATTGCATGCCACGTCCTGGCCTACTTGACTATGTCCTCAATGACACAGATCATATTGGGAACTGCAACGCTTAATGGCGGTGTAGCGGATCGGCAATATTAAATCCCACGAATTCCGCTGGTACATACAGTAATCCACAGTCAAGCACTGAAAAGCAAGGAAATATCCCAAATCCCCCAGTAACCGGACGAAACACAGTTCTGGGAGTCAACTGAGGTCTTTATTCACAGCATCCAGTATTTATGCAAGTCCCCATGCAAGGGGTTTCCATACTGACTTAGCAGGGGTAACTTGGTTGATTTACACGAATGGACGTTCGGTAGATAGCTGGGGTCTGAGCACATAGTTAGTGAGATTACCGCTCAGATCCCAGCTAAAACAACTGAACGCCGCACGAAACACATATTAATAGTAACATAAGCTTAAAAGACTGACTGGTATACGGGGAGTAAAATACCGAAAAGCCCGGAGCTCCCGAACGGCCTGGAAGCCCAGCGGTGTTCGCGCCGTCGAGTAGCCGTTTTCAGTACCACAGACAAAGGATCCAAGATGGCCGATGTGTGTGGTCGGTTGTCGAACGACGGCAAGCTAGGAGAGTCTCTAATTGCCGATTGCAACATTGTTGCAATCGGTTAACAAGCGCCACACGTCTCTTAGTGTGTGGGCTAATACTAGAGGGTTCATTCGGTTCACGAACAGCCCGCAAAGGCGGCGTTCGTGAAACGAAATAGAATACGGCTTTCTGCTTTCGGCTGATAGCTAATTCAGGCAATACAGCATACAGGATACAGCAGATTACAACCAGGCACATATACAATTGTAGTAAATATACAGGCAACCCTTAAAAACATATTGTCTCTGTTTAGTCCAAGTGGCTAGGTTTGCCACAGGCGGTACAACACTATTGAGTCCCCTATAGCCAATCGTCATGCACCAAGAGCTGTACGGCTTCTTGACAGGAAACACAGGAGCGTTAAACGGCTTCACTGCAGGACAAACTACACCTGATGTCAACAGCTGTTGTGCGCCCGCACCTCCCACGCTTCCCCTCTTTGTCAGTCCCTACATTGGCTTCCCATAAGATATACGACTCGATTCATTTTATTTCATCTTTTTTTAGTTTTTTTGTTAAAACGTTTGCATGACTTACACTTCATACATATTATGTATGGGCATTGTTTTAAACTTACCGTAAGTATGTTCTAGAATGTACTATTCCATACATATCCTTATTCAACCTTACAGTAATCATTGACAGACAAAATACAAAACACACAAACAAAACAAAATTCCCTAAGCTTGATCAGACCAAGAGTGGCCAAGACTTTCCAATACTATTTAGTTTAAAACGCAATTTTAAGTTTCCCTTCGTGAAAGGGAAAGGATATTTCTCAAGTAGCACATAATATCTTTAACCATTTATCATACAGATCTTGTTTTTTAAACAGATTCTGGCCAGGAGCAGACAAATCTCTTTCCATATATAATTGGTAAGTGAGTTGAACGATTAAGAGTTGTTTTTGGAAAAGAAGACTTGACTTCTATTGCCTGGCAATGATAATTTTGGTAGCTACTAAACAGTGGGTAGCTAAACATCTTGGTGAAGTTGTTGTAAAATCCTAATTTAAGTGTAATAATGCCCTCTCAGGTTTCTAATTCAGGTCTACATTGTGGCGAAACCGACCGCGCCACGTGTCCTTGGAGGGGGCTGCTTGCCCGCCTCTTGCCTTTGGACTATGGACCAGACTTTATGTGAATGTGTTAACCCAGATAGCTATGCCATAGAGCCCATTCGTGTAGTTAAAGACTTTGGCTCCATGGGAATTGAACTGTGTGAATAGGATCTGAGCGCTATTCGGTAGTTTTGTGCGCTCAGATCCCAGCTATCTGGGGATATGTGAAATGTCTGTGTCTTATGTGTAAAAGGTGACTTTATGTATTTTAAAGTGTTTTGTGTCTTTTTGCAACCATGTGCTTAATGGAGTCTTGTGTCTGTCCTGGGAGATAATTGAATTACTCTCAATTATCTCCAGGATAGAAGACTCTGAAACTGGTTTGGGCCGGAAAGCCATGCTTCATTTAGTCACAAAGGACTTTCCCTTAACTTTTGAACCCCTGGTCTGATTCGTGCCATTTTTTAATATGTTGTTCCCCTGAATGGATTGATTATGAAAATGTATGTTTTATGTTTGTGACATGTATATTTTAGAAGTTATAAATATTGTGTAAAAACTGTATTCCTCTGCCGGTGATAATGAGATTACCCATTGTGTTCAGTAATCATATCACAGGCAGAGGGGAGGATTTTGTGTGGGAGTGTCTGGGTGTATTGTACGGATTGATTGGTTGTTTTGTAACGCCCTGTGGGCTGTACTATGTTTGTGGATTGGGAATAAAAGAGACTGTATGTGACAGTACAGGGAGTTCCTGTTTTAACCCTCAAAGTGAAGTGTCGTCTCATTATTGGGGGAAGGATTTATTGTATGCTGTTCCAGTTTGATTGCTAGGAGAGTAAACCTATTCGTATGGTTCCTATTCAACTGTCTACAGCATTCATATGCTTGGGAGAAGATATATGCTTCTTCGGTTCGGTGATTGTGGTGTCTGCCAGAGTGCTTGGAGTCCTCAGGAAGCGCTAGGACATCCTTCAACGGAGGTACCCAGTTGGGGTGCCGGGCGATCCGTTACATACATTAACAATCGCTTTAAACATGCCATAAGCCCAGATCCATAAAGGTTTTACCGATTTACAGTGCCACCAAATATGTAAAAAGGAGCCGTCTAAATCGCCACATCTCCAACAATTCAGTAATTGATTTGGGTACATCTTGGCGATATTATAGGGCGTCAAATACCATTTATACATTACTAAATTGAAACCGTGAATATTTTGTGTGTGGTTCTAAAAGAGCAGCATCAATCCTTTTCAGTTATATCTATACCCAATTCATTTTTCCATTTATTCAAGATTTGTAAAGGATTATTCTCAAAAAGAATTATTAATCTATTAGCTTTGGAAATGACCTTGTTAACTCTATTGTGTGAAAAACACATTTCAGTAATGTAAGGAAACCTAAGATATCCAATCCTCATTCGGTAATTTTCGAACAGCCAGAGCATCAGTGATTATAGCTCTCTGTTCGGTAGATGAAAAAACGAAATCCATACGAATACAATAGCTTTACAAGATGATTCCCTTAATAAAGCATACGAATCCCCAAACATCAGCCGAAGTCTAGAAGGGTGCAACAGAACTGGCTTTTAATGATCACACACTGGCAAGGGGACATCCCACAGGGAGGGACACAGTACAACCAATCATTTACAGGAAAAACGTAACACACTCCCAGCACAAACATACAATTCCCTCCCCTAGTCCTGGAGATATTCAAGTCTGATAAAGTAATAACTTGATTATCTCCAGGCAGAAAAATGTAAATTTTCCCCAATATTCAGAACACCCCTTTAGGCATATGGTAGCCCCACAAACAATATGTCCCCTGATAGCCCCAATCTGGGTGACCAACATATTCAAATTTCACCCAGATCGGTTCAGGAATTCTCAAAATATATGGTCTTTTGTGACCGGCTAACCGCGAGGTGGCTGCCCAAAATAGTTCCATGAGTTTTGGGTAGTTTTGCCGGTGGCAAAAAACGAATAATTCCAGGAATGTATTCCCCTGGCTTTTAGCAGAGATTGTTTCCCTCATTCGAATGCACAAAAGTACCGAACAGCGCTCTTCTAGCTGTTCGGGAAATAAAGATCCAGCGTTTGCCTGTTTGAGACCGGTGTTCGGGAAGTCGAGTCTCCGATTTTAGTTCCAGACACTCGAAGACCAAGTCCCGCTGCCTTTGTTCGCATGAAAAACGATGTCCGCTGTTTTCTCAGCCACGTGGCGTTCGGTAGTACGAACGCTGGCTGCACAGGTAGAGTGTTCAGTTGAGGCATTCTTTGAAGTTTGACGAGCCAGGGGGGTGGTCTCTGTTCGGTAGTTACATCTACCAAATGAATATGGAAGAAATATTGAACATAAGAGGGATTTCTTCACAAGTAATATTGCTAGTTTTGGTTACCTTTTTCAATAGAACTATAATTCTTAAAGTGAAAAGTTGTTTGTTGGGGAGTTGAAATCTAGACATAATTTCTTGGAAAAGATTTGGTCTTCTTGTAAAATGTCGGCTAACCGCCAATCATGTTTGCACCAGTTCTTCAAGGATATATCTTGAATGTTGTGTTCTAGTGTAATTAGTCAACATGTTTTGGGTATCTTATGTGTTGGATTCAAACGTTTTATTTTATTTTATTATTATATCCCATTCTTTAATAGTCTGGGATAATATTATTGACTTATTATAGATTTGATTTGTATCTTTTTTTTTACCACTATTAAGCCATAAATTAAAGTCAAGTCTTTCCCTTCCTCCAGCTTCAGATTCCAATATATACCACATCTCGTTTTTAAATATGTCAGCTTGCAATGTATATACATGACCAATAATATTGTCAAAATCACAATTTTTTATATCTGGGTAATTTAGACCCTAAATTGTCTATATTTCCTAGAAAGAGTCCTCTGGCTTATTCTAGATTTTTCACTCTTACATATATATGTTCAGAAACTGGATTGAATCATAGTCAACCAACTTTCAGGCATACGAAAGTGTAGCATCCTGAACAGGTAGGACCACTTAGACATAATGTAAGCGTTTATCGTATTAATTCTAACTGTCCAGGAAGACTCCATTAGTCGCCATTCTTTTTTGATGCTTTATTAGTTTATCTTACTAAATTTAAAACTTTTATTTCCATCATGTTCACGGTCTGAGCTGGAATTGTGATCCCTAAATAATGAAATTTGGTTGTTGTCCAGGAAAAAATATATTTTTGATGATATAATTTTTTGTATTCTTAGTTAAAGCAATTGATTTAGATAAACTTAATTTATAATTTGTAACTTCACTATATTTTTCTATTTCTTGTATCAAACAAGGGAGGACATTTCTGGCAATGTTAGGGACAGCAGATTGTCATCCGCATAAAAGGATATTTTAGATTCAAGCATTCTAGTTGGAAATCCTTTTATATTTTGATTTGCTCTTATGTTAATTGCGAATGGCTCTAATGATAAAATATAGAGCAGTGGCGACAAGGGTCAACCCTGCCTTGTGCCGTTGTGTAGGTCAAACCATCCTGCTCAGATGTTGACATCTACTGTCCTGGCCGATGGGACCGAGTACAATGCCATAATGGCGTCATGAATCCAACCCTTACATCCAAAGAAGGACAAAACGGCATCCAGGAAGTTCCAGCTGACCCTGTCAAAGGCTTTCTCAGCATCTAATGACAGAGTCAGCAATGAAAGCCAAAATTCTCCTAGTACAGCTTTCAGAAGATCTACCTGGTATAAAGCCAACTTGGACAGGATAAATAATTTTATTGATTATGATTTTGATTCTTGCTGCTAAAATTGATGCATACATTTTCACATCAACATTTATCAAAGAGATGGGTCTATAATTACATTAGTTTCAATTCTATTTGGTTTTAAAATCGGTAAAAGATTGGCTTGTAATAATTCTATAGGGGCTTTTGAATTTCTGGCCATTTCATTATACAACTCAGTTAGAGGGTTGACTATTTCACCTTTCATGGTTTTATAATAGAAGTTGCTGTACTCATCTGGGCCGGGGTTTTAGATGTTTCTAATTTATCTATTTCTCTCTCTACTTCTTCCGCTTTAAACATTGTGTTCAAAGTGGAAAGATCTGCCGTAGATAATGGAGGAATGTTAGTATCCGATATCTCATTATTATCTCTGTTTCAGGATTCAAACCAAGGTTATATAATTTACTTTAAAATTCATTAAGTTTAAATATCCTGCCCTTCAACTTGATTGGCTAAAAATCTCACGTCAATCAAGTTAAAGGGCAGGATATTTAAGCTATTGATCAGCTCTAACTCGGTTCCTTTGAAAGAGTCGATACTCGGCAAAACGCACGTCGGGACTTTAGTAGCAGAGGGTGTAGGGGGTTGACAGGGGACTTACTGCAGCCATGATATTTACTATTTTCCCCCGTTCTAACCACCCTGCTGTATGATTTTATTACCACTTGGATAAGTAGCCATCTAGACAGTTCAGCTACCAGTTTGTTTGCAGAGGGGAAGCAGTTAGTGCCGCTACGATGGAACAGGGTGATGGGAGTTGGGAGATACACTATTGTGTCTATTGATACCGCTCTCTCAATTATACTATATTTGTATCCCTGTGCTATAGATGTTACCACCTAACAGGGGTAACACGGGCAAAGATAGTCTTCTCTCCTTTTTTTATCCCCCCCAGCCTTCTATGTATTTTTTGTTCACTTTTTCTCATATTTAGGATTTGTTTTTTAAACAATTGAAGTAAAAGTTATATTTTAAATGACAAGACTATTTAGGGATGCTGTAAAAGTACTAGAGCCTCAAAAGGGATTTCAATTAGACATTTTCTTCTTCCCTTTTCTTGGCATTTCTGTACCTTTTTTCCTTTCTCTTTAAGTTATGGAATCATCTAACATGCAAGTACTAAACCCCTTGGGCATAGGTTTACCTAATTCTAATATCACACAGCTGTGATCCGACCAGGTATTTTCTTTCAATTGTATCTTATTAATGTATTCAATTGTATTAGCTTTCACTAAACATAAATCGATTCTGGGCAAATGAGCATAATCTCTGCCTTCCGGATTTATAGTCCTCCAGGCATCATATAATCCATATATGTTACATAAGATATTTAATTGCCTGGATTGTTTTATGATTTATTACATTTAATTTGGGAGCGAACCTTTTTTTTGTATCTATTGTCAAATCGAAAACACAATTAAAATCACCTGCGATTATTAGAATGCCTTTAGATATTTTTTCTACTCCATTCATTCTTTTTGAGAAAGTAGCAGTTGGGTTCACATTAGGCAAATAGACATTCACAAGAGTATATATCTTATCTTCTATCTTACAGACCAATATTAAAAACCTTAGAATGGCCGGACTAACGTACCAAAGAATAGTCAGGAATAGCCGAGGTCAAGGGAAACCGAAAGAGACACAACATTAAGGAAAAGCCAGGAGTCAGGGATGCCAGAAAACAGGGAAGTCAAAAACAATGCCAAAGTCAAATAACCAGAATTACCAGAACCAATAACGCGCTCTCGGACAACCACAAGGGAAACCACGACAGGGCACTGAGCAGGATGAGAACTGAGGCGTTCTTAATGGTGATTTTGTTCAATGCCCTGTAATCGATACATGGGCGCAACTCACCGTCCTTTTTAGATACAAAAAAGAATCCTGCCCCAGCAGACGAGGATGATTTTTGTATGTGGCCTTATTCAATGAATCCTTAATATATTCCTCCATTACTCTACTCTCCTGAGGTGAGAGAGCATAGACTACTCCCTTAGGTGGTATAGTGCTGGGTAGTAAATTAATGGAACAGTCATAAGGTCTGTGAGGAGGTAGAGTATTCGACTGAGTTTTGCTGAATACTTCTTTAATGTCTTGGTACTGTATAGGGATTTGTGGGTAATCCAATAGTGCCCACTCTTTTGGCAACATTCAATATAAACCTTTCATAACAATCCTTACCCCATTCTAATATTTCCCCATTAGCCCAGTCAATATGAGGGTTATGCTTGTTAAGCCATGGAAAGCCTAATATGATCGGACAGGAAGGGGATGCAATAACCTGAAATGTAATCTCTTCCTTATGTAAGGCACCAGTGGACAAATTAATGGGTAAGGTTTCGTGTGTAATCAATGGTTGTGAGAGTGGTCTCCCATGAATAGCTTCAACAGCTATGGGTGATAGTCTCTCCTTGATAGGTATAGCATTACCTTTAACAAATTGAACGTCGATTTAAGTTTCCAGCAGCACCTGAATCCATCAGGGCTTTGCATGAAAAGTTCTTCTTTTCAAAGGCAATAGAAATATCAAGGAGAAACCTATTTTTATCCATTCCAGAGGACGTTTCCATTACACCTAAGACCCTATTGTTTTTCATATGTCCTTTTCTACCGCAGTATAGACATAGGCCATCTTTTTTCCTATATTGTCTTTCTGCTTCCGACAGTCTAGTGACCCCCAACTGCATGGGTTCGGACTGTACAGGAAATTTAGGGACAGTAGGTTTGGAGAAGTGGGGTGCCAAAGGCATATTCATGTGTCTGGTCTTGTTTCTAGTAGCTTCTCTGGTTTTCAATCTATTATCAATTTGCATGACAAAAGTGATAAATTCATTAAGCTTTTTGGGTAAGTCTTTGGCGGCAATCTCATCTAGCATAGTTTCAGATAGTCCCTTTTTAAATGCAGAGATTAACCCACTATTAGTCCAGTCTACCTCGGAAGCTAGGGTACGAAATTCTATGGCATACTCCGAGATAGACCGGTTCCCTTGTCTGATATTCATCAGGGCAGTAGAGGCGTCTTCCTCCCTGCCTAATGGTTCAAACGTAAGTTTAAATTCCGTAATAAACTCCTGGTAATTGTGTGCCACACTCCTATTACTCTCCCATAATGGATTGGCCCAAGCTAAAGCTTTAAATTTTTATTAAATTTGACAATTTTTATTGCAGTTGGGGTACAGAAGAAAAAGGATGGTGAGAGTTGAGTAAAAGTTGCGTTTACATTAGCTTGATTTACAATTTTGAACATCCATATGGAATCGCATTTGTGTATATTAACATTTTGCTATAAACGTACATGTTGGATACTCATGTATTTGTAATTAGCTTGGTAGGTTGGAAGGGAGGTATTGGGGTTATCTGTGGTGTCCAATCTGGTTGGTTTGTGCCATAAATTGTTGTTTCTGTTATTTTCTGATTTTTGCCTTTTTGTTAAATCGACCTTTTTTTCTTGCGAAATGACTAACTAGACTTTGTATAATCCCTGTGTGCTCCGCACTCATTTGGTCATCCGTTTATGGCTACACTGGCGTATGGTCTGTATCGGTGTGTCACCTGGGTGTTTATTAATAGTTCGGTGCAGGGTGGGTGAGGTTAATGACTTTCAATTAGCTGTCTGGTTATGTGTGCGCTTGTGAGTTGTTGGTGTCAGCCTCTATGATCTTCTACTGCCAACTCATCTATTGTCCTTGTTTAGCTGGTCCCTTTTCGAACGCTGTTTAATGTGTGCCTGTTTCTTTGAGGCTGCCTATTAATTGTTAACGGTGTGTTGTGTTCGATTTGTTTGTGGTTTCTCAGACTGTGTTCCGTACTGAGATGCTCTCCTAACTCCGTTATGTGTGTCTCGTGTGGGTCTTGTTCTCAGAGCCCTAATGCCTGTGGTGGAGGGGTAGTGAGTGTACTCTGCTTCTTCCCTTCTTTCCCTTGTCTGTGATCTGTGTCTGTATTGAGTCCTGTACAGTCAGTGTACCTGTCCATTGTCTTGTGTTATGTTTGCTGTATTTCCCTCCTTTTCGCGTATCAGTTTTGTTCGCGTCTTATAGCCTAAGTGTGTCCGCGTTTGGTTGCGTGACTACTTGCTACCTAATGGTTATCTAATAGGGTTTATTATGGGGGTTAGTCCCCCGTGAGTGTATAGCTCTTTCTAGCTTCTCTGATTTCCACTTGGTCACACGCAATGTTAGCATTTCTATAACAGTTCATGTCATGTTTGTGTTGTGTGATCCTCTTGTCTCTGTTCCTCCCGGCTTCTGTTGCCTCAGACATCTCTTTTATAGGGTGGTGTGTGGGGATTTTGTGGGGTGAATGAGCAGAGGAGTGGGGTCTGATATGGAGACCAGGACGCGCGAGGGCCCCCGAGAGCTGTGGGTTGTGTTGTGTTGTGTTGTGTTGTGTTGTGTTGTGTTGTGTTGTGTTGTGGTCCTTGCTAAGTTCTGGTTTGCGCGAGGTATGTGTACCATGGTCTCCATAGCTAAACATGCTTAGTGCTTCTTCCTAGTAGGTCTGCGTACCTCGTCTCTGCTGTATGAATTTCTTCTATTCTCTGTAGCCATTCCGCTTTGGTGGGTGGTTGGATTTGTTTCCATTTCGCTGGGATCAGGGCCTTGGCCGCATTGAGTAGGTGTCATAGTATTGATTTTTTTGTATTGGCTTATCGAGCTTTCAGTGTAGTGTAAAAGCGCCATTTCTATGGTGTGGTAAGGTATATCCCCCAGTATTGACGTTATTTCCCTTTTTATTTCATCCCAGAATGTTTTGATCTTGGCGCAATCCCACCAGATATGGCGTAGGGTGCCCGTTTGGTTTTCGCATCTCCAACATGTCTCTGGGACTCCCGGGAATATTCTATGCAGTAATGCAGGTGTTCTGTACCAGTGGGATATCAGTTTGAAATTGACTTCTTGATACCTGGTGCTGATTGAGCTTTTGTGTTGGAGGATGAGTATTTGTCCCCATTGGGCTTCCGAGTAGGTTCTTTCAGTTAGGTTTTCCCATTGTCTTTGAAAGGCATTCCTCCTAGTATGGTCTTCTGTGATCAATTGCTGGTATATGCTAGATACTTTGCCTTGTACATCTGTATCAGTGGTGCAAAGATGTTTGAACCACGTCGTTTCCCTGTGTACTGCCTCTCTATTGGGCAGGTTGTGGTAGAAGTGTCTTAGTTGTGCATAATGGTATCTATGCATCGTCGTGTGCTGATCTGTAGTTGACCATTCTCGTTGACTTCGCAGTCCTGTGTTGTTCAGTGCCCCTTTCAGGGGGATAAAATTTCCTTCAGTTGCTATGGGCCACGCAGCTGTCCGCAGTCATCCTCCTATCGCTTTGTTGTGTGTCAGCGGGATTAAGGGGCTCGGTTGGGGGGATAAGTGTTGTTTCTTCCTTAGGTTTGACCATGTTTCAGCGTCTGTATAATGGGGGATTCGTTACATAGGTGTTGTTTAGCTTCTGCCGAACCTTGCCATATGTACGTGTATAGAGCCTTATTCGTACTTTCCCTGACTAGGGTCACCCATAGTTTGGTCGCCGTTGCCGAGTGCCATTCCCAGATTCGTTGGAGTACAGTTGCATAATAGTATTTGCGGAGGTCTGGCAGTGCTAGCCCGCCCCACATTTTTGGGAGGCATAGCTTGTCATGTTGGAGGCGTGCTCTCTCTCCTTTCCAGACCTATATTATTACCGCCGTTTTGAGTGTCGCGAACAAGTCCGGCGGTATGTGCCATGGAATGGTGCTGAAGTGGTATAATAGCCACGGCAGGATGTTCATTTTAATTACCGCTATGCGTCCTTGCAAGGAGATATAGTCATAATTCCAGTTCCTTAGGTCCGTCAGGATTGTATGTAGGAGGGGAGTATAATTCCTGCTATATAATTCCTTCGGGTTACTAGATATCCAGATTCCCAAGTAGCGCATTTGCTCTGTAAACCAGTGGAAAGGTTTTTCGGAGACCTACGTCTAAGCTCTGTTCATACTCCTACCTCTGATGCTCACCTTAAAGACTTCTCTAGGGCTGCACCGTCCCAATGCAACGCACTTTTAGAAATTATAATAATAACAGCTGAGAGATTGTCTCGCTGATCTCTTTCAGTCCTCCTGGTAGCCGGTACTCCTTCAGTCTTACCCGACTACTAGGAGGAGGAATTACCACTGGTATCCAGTTGGCTTTTCCCCTCACAACTTCCTTGATAGCTCTTATATAGGAAGGCTTGTGTGGGAATACAAAGGTGAACACCCCACTGAGTCCCTATTCCTTACCCTAACAATACATCTATCCCAAAGATATTGTCATTATATTCTGAAATCAGAGCGTTGGTCACAAATCTATTAATAGATAAGGTTATTTTAACCTACACTGCCTTGGTAACCCGTCCTCCCAAACCTTCTATTTTCACAATGGGACATGTAAACTTGGATGGGTTTCGTTGCAGTACAGTCACTTCAGCTCCAGTGTCCACTAGCGTCAAAACCTTGGTGCAATTGGTTCCCTGTCCCACCACACAGTCAGCGGTACTTGAGGGCATCGGTCCCCACCAGTGAAGGGGGTCCCTCTCGTCTTTGGATTTGCTAGCTGTTGCTATACCCCTTTTCCCTTTATCCTCTTGCTCTGCCAACACTGTTATTATTTTATGGCCTATCCCATTTGAGCCTGCCCCACATAATAGTGACATCAAGGTGGCTCTTAAATGGTTAGGGGATGTTGTAAGAAATTGTGACCTTGTGCTTTGTGCATGTGTAAATTCCTCTCCATCTAACCCTGCCCAATTATCCATATCCAACTCTGCTACACATCCTATGATCCTTACACAAAGTATTGCCTCTTTCAGGGGGTGTAAGGCTCTATGTCGACATGAGGGAAAGACTTTCAACAAGGCATGCCCCAAAGTGTCCATCAATGATAAGCTGCCTTGTATTTCCCTCACCTGTCGCAAAATCTGCCTGACCTGGGGATCACTAGTTATCTGGCCTAGACTCACTGCTTCTGTTGCATCGCTTTGTGTGCACCAGTGTCCCACACTCTTAACAGCCACTCGCCCATGCTTTCATCACTGCCTTGCATATGCGCTTTAGCCAACTCAGACAATTAAATTTGCATATACCCTCTCATCATTTCATTAACCTCATCGAATGCCTCTCCTGCATTACCATATTGGTCCCTAGTTACGACAGGATGGTCCTTATGGTGGTTCAGTACATCATACATCATGTCCTCCTGCCGGTCACTCTAATCTAGTGAACATCCCCGGGCCGGCGTGCCCTAAGGTGGCTGCCTGTGCAGCCTTATGGATGCCCTGGCCCTGCTGCAACCACACACATGCTTTACACAGACACACAAATCTAGCACCTACTGGACAATGGGGTTCCCTAGTCAGAGCCCTCCCACCCCAGTTTGATTTACACAAGTACCTTCTGGTCCCTATTGGTCACTTTCCCCTTTCCCAGGCCAATCAATATACGTATTTCCTAGTCACTAATAGTCCCAACCCGCTACTGCAACTATGCTCACTGCCCACGTTATGGCAGTACCCCCACTAGGCTAAATCCGCTCAATACCCCGTAGCTCAATTTCCCCCCGCTACTGTAAGTAAGATCACTGCCTGCGTTATGGAAGTTCACCCCCTAGGCAGATATGCTCAGTACCCACTAGCATAAATTCCCTTCCCGCTACTGTTAGTAAGATCACAGTGCACATTATGAAAGTTCACCAGCTAGGCAGATGAACAATACACCCACGTATTACTTGGTCTCTCAGGAATTTCTAACCGCTAATCCCCTTCCAGGGCAACTGATGCAAAAGGCTACTTATAAGCAATACAGGATTTCGAATGGACCTATGAGTAATACATAAATTATTAAATTGCAATACAATCATTTAAAAACAGAAAACACTGTTTAGTAAATAAACCCCTTCCAGCAAAGACAACACTAAAACACACCACTCTCGTCGCAGTGTGGTATTGTCATGTGATGGCAGATAAGAACCGTTCGGCCCATCGAGTCTGCCCAATTTTCTAAACACTTTCATCCTGTAGAATGTAAGCTGGATTGAGCAGGGTCCTCTTCAACCTATTGTTCCCGTAAATTTATTTGTAATTGTCCTATTTATAGTTAAATCCCCTCTCATAATATTGCAAAGCGCTACGGAATCTGTTGGCGCTATATAAATGGCGATAATAATAATTAGTCCCAGGGCCGGACTGGGGATACAAAGCAGCCCTGGAAAAAAATCTATGCCAGCCCCATAAGTCATTGTGCTATGTAGGGTGTTATATATTAAAGGACCACTATAGTGCCCTGAGGGTGCCCCCACCCTCAGGGTCCCCCTCCCGCCCGGCTCTGGAAGGGGGAAAGAGGTAAAAACTTACCTTTTTTCCAGTGCTGGGCGGGGAGCTCTCCTCCTCCGATCCTCTTTCTCTCCTCCCCGTCGGCTGAATGCGCACGCGCGCAAGAGCTGCGCGCGCATTCAGCCAGTCACATAGGAAAGCATTATCAATGCTTTACTAAGGACGCTGGCGTGCTCTCACTGTGAAAATCACAGTGAGAAGCACGCAAGCGCCTCTAGTGGCTGTCAATGAGACAGCCACTAGAGGAAATAGGGGAAGGCTTAACCCATTCATAAACATAGCACTCTGAAACTGCTATGTTTATGAAAAAATGGGTTAACCCTGGCTGGACCAGGCACCCAGACCATTTCATTAAGCTGAAGTGCTCTGGGTGCCTAGAGTGGACCTTTAATGTGTATATATATATATATATATATATATATATATATATATATATATATTTGTGGTCATGGCATAAGCCGTCGTATTATTGACATAAGACAAACATAGAATGGAAAGGTCAGTTGTGGTGTGCCGGAACTGACGAGGAAGTAGGCCTGAAAAAAGAGGGCCTACCTTATAGAATGCTTATAAAAGTGGTGTGGTGGGTGGGACAATTCGCCAGACCCAACAGGTAATGAGGGAAGGGTTGATGCTCCTTAAGAAGGGGAACCAAGCCCCTCCCACAACTTCAGGCCACGCCTTCCATTTGTGGTCATGGCATAAGCCGTCGTATTATTGACATAAGACAAACATAGAATGGAAAGGTCAGTTGTGGTGTGCCGGAACTGACGAGGAAGTAGGCCTGAAAAAAGAGGGCAAAAAGATATAACCATTTATTGTATCATAACTCGACACTACACATTACATATTCATGGTTTTGAAAGCCAGGCGTACTTCTTGTACAGGCTGGGGAATGTAGCGGGTATATGCTGTGGATTTCCATCGGCCTAATATTTTGATAACGTGAGCTGGTATATTCTTTTTTGAAGCTGTCGTTGCGGCTCCTATGTGGAAGGAGTGTCCGGAATAGCTGGCTGGGTTCAAACCTAGCCGGATCAACAACATCCTAACATACATCATGAATTTGCTCGTAGTGAGTACATTACCGTGCAAGGATAGGAGTGGCTGTGTGGGAGCCATATTACAGAAAGCCAGAAGAGTGTCAAAAACTTCCACCGGACACCAGATATTACTAGTGGGGTAATAGGGTATAATGACTGTCTGACCTTTGGCGCTAGTTTTGGTGTGGTGTAGGGATAGTTGATAGTGATCGTGCACCTTTATGAGATCGGATCTAGTGATGAAGGTGAGTGAGTTAACGCTAGTGGTGGTGAATTCTCTGGGTCGCAGAAACCGTAAAATGCGAGATAGATGGCTGTTTTAATAACACGATTGGTATGACCTTCGAATGGTGAGGTGTCTAGTAGATTTGATAGTGCCTGGAATAATAGATCGTGGATGGGTAGTCTAGCAGGTGAGGGTGTAGGAGTGGAGTTTTTGATACCTTTAAGTATAGCTTTTACTTGGTAGGAGGATAGAAAGCGTTGTTTGTTAGGCCAAGAAGTGAGTATGTGGTGCTGAATACCTGTGATATACAATTTAATGGTGTTGTATGACAATGTTAGATGAAGGTGGCAAAAGGAGATGAAAGCAATAATGGTCTCCATGGAAAACTGGTCAACAATATTAAAGTCCAACAAAAATTTATTAAATACATCAAAAGCTCTACCATATGCCTTCCTAGTATTAGCAGAAAGACCGAGCTGTGAGAGTTGCCGCCCATGACATAGCAGCTCTTTTAGTCCCAGACCATTTCTTGCCACTGTGGTACCGGAGTTGGTATTAGGGCAGCTGTTGGAAGGGCTTCCCGGAACTCCTGAAACCGAGACCGTGATAAGTGATCAGCTGCAATATTGAGAAAACCAGGCACATGAAAGCAAGACAAAAGGAAACTGTGTTTAGCGGCCAGCCATGTGAGAGTCCTCATGAACCTCATGATGGCCAAGGAAGAGGAACGTCCCTTATTTACAACATGGCATGTAGCCATGTTGTCTGAAAAGCAACGAACCGTATTCCCAGACCAGCCTGCTCCCCACTCAACTGCTGCCGCTACGATAGGATACAGCTCAAATAGTGCTGAAGTTTCCTTAAACCTGGGGATCTCAGTAATCTCTCCTGGCCATTTACCATACATCCATTTGTTGCCCCAAATAGCGGCAAATCCAGAAGTGGCTGCGGCATCTGTCCAGAGTGATACCGAATTTTCTGACCAAACCGGGATAAAAATGCTTTTCCCGTTCCAGTTTAGCAAAACTCCTTCCACATACGAAGGTCAGCTTTGCATGTATGTCTAGTGAAATGCGGGATGCGTCAGTTGGAAACATTGGAAACAGGCTAAGCAACCTGGAAATGAATGCTCTCCCCTGTGGAATAATTTTCATTGCGAAATTCAATGAACCCAGCAGGGATTGCAATTCCTTCCTATTACATGAGCCTCCTCCCAAGTAAAGGTCGATGGCTGCCAGGATGCGTTCGATCTTTTCCCTGGGGAGGCTAGCCTGCATGTTCACGGAGTCGAGTACTACCCCTAAGAAATTGATTATAGTATCGGGACCTTCAGTCTTTGCCGGTGATACCGGAACTCCTAATCGTGTGAACAGTCGTGTGATTGACTGGAGGCTAGTAGGAGGTGCTGAGTTACTTTCTACGGTCAGGAAATCATCCAGGTAATGGATAACTGTGGGGCATTTACAGAGGTTAAGCAGCATCCAACACAGCGTCTCCACAAATATATCAAAGATCCTGGGGCTGCTTTTTGAACCAAACGTGAGACGAGTGAAAAAGTAATAGGAGCCTTGCCACTTAACCCCATGTAAATGCCATAGGGATGGATGAATCGGGAGTAATTTGAAAGCGTTCACAATATCCGTTTTACATAGCCATGCCCCTACTCCGGCTGCGAGGATGGCTGTGACTGCGCTATCTATGTTAGCATATTGGAGGGAGAATTCTTCAGACGGTATTAATGAATTTAGGCTTGGAGTAGGAGATGCATGGGGGGCTGACAGGTCGAGAATTAGCCTTTGTTTTTGTGAGGATTTGTTAGTGACCAGTCCTATGGGATTAGTTCTCCAAACCGTGAACGGCGGGGAGTCAAAAGGGCCTAACAAGAAACCTTGGTCCATTTCCTTCTGAATAAGTAAGTTGATAGTGTCGGGTGCTGCTAGAGCTGTTTGTAAGTTTTTACATTCCAGGATCCCTGTAGGCATGTGCACAATACCCGTGTGAAACCCCATCGTAAACCCTGTCACCAAAAAGTCAACGAGATGTTGTGATGGGTGATTACGTAAAAGTTCTTTCAGTAGGGAGACATGAAGAGACGTTTGATACTGCTTAGGGAATAGTTTATTAGGGCACATTGCCTTGGCGTGAGCCCTGAAACAGATTGAACAGACATGCAGAAGTCTGCAGGCACTGTACCCGCAAGAGCCGGTGTTGAAATTGTTACAGACCTGTGACTTGCCCAAGAACACTATATCACGGCCTAGTTTGTCTTTAAACATCCTGCCAGACCTCCCTGTGGGTACCACATTAGCAGGTGAAAAAGCAGCATTCACCTCAGGAGAATTAGGGCATAAATTAGCCGTGTGGGAATTGGATGAGCAAATGGCACAAGCTGGAGTTTTTAGGCCCGCAAAGTGCCGACAAAACAGCTCAGTATCAAGCACACCCCAATCAGCCTGAATATTGAACTGTGCTAGGGTGGCGGACGCCTTTGCGGAAAAAGCACGGTGGTAGTCGTAAAATGACGTACCACCGTACTTGTGCCCCAAATCCACCAGCTTGTAGAGGTAAAGGTCCAATTCTTCCCTCCTATTTGGATATACAGAGTATAGGACATCCCTGTATATACCGAAGGCCAGTACAAATTCTGGAATGGAAAGCTTTTGATTCAGCCTGGGATCTCTGGACTTGAGAACTACTGACACATCCCCATATGCATATGTCTTATTCTCAAGGACATCTTGTGAGGCAATCAAAAGTGATACCAGATTGATATCCTTTCCTTCCAAGATGTCCTTTCTGGTTTTAGCAGGTACCATGTGTGCTGGGTTAATTATATGTGGGTCTTTAGAGCTAGTTGGTAAATTACCCGGTAGAGGGTCCAAGCATACTGCAGCAACTGGGCTCCCTGCAGTAGCAGGCGACCTTTGCTGGCTATCTGCGTCCATTTTGTCCAGTTTGTCCGTAATACGACCCAAAGGGGTCAGGACTGACGACAAAACTGACTGCAGATCTGAGGAATGGTTCCCGCTGGATCCTTCCCCTGCCCCAGAGTTATCAGTCTGGGTATTTAATAGTCTGTACAACTCAGCTTTCCTAGCTGTAGCAGGGAACGGAATATTTCTCTTCCTTAATTCAGCCGCAATTCTTGGAACAGTCCACGCCCTGAGTGATGCAGGGCTTGCGTTGTCGTCACCCCGCGATGGAGTGACCGATCTAGCCGGTGTACTGGCGATGGACACATCTTCCCTTTCTTCAGGAACTTGTGACATGCTACAACATAAAATAGTATGTTATCTGGGGCTACCCAACTGGCTATTGATCACTAAATGCCAAGCGGCGAAGAATTATCAAGCAACGTGACAGATGAGGCCCTACTAGTGGCCAAGCGGCCTTGAGAGGCACTATCTATGATTTGGCGCGTGTGGGATACGTGGCCATTGGCATTATGGCAGGGTGGTGGCCTCTCTGTGACTTGTAAAGGCATAAGACAGAATGGGAGTGACAAGTGAGGCCCTCTCTATGCAACTAAGTGAGGCGGCTAGCTATGAATGGGCCCGAGGGGATGCCGTACCTCCGAATTGAGGATGGGTGTAGGCCTCGCGGGACCACTAACGTAAGGCGTAGAAGGCCAGAAAAACATACCTAGTGGGTCCTATTTCTTGCCAGTATCTGTATAAAACCTAAAGGTAGGTAGGGAGGGAGAAGTAGTCGAAACGTGACGTACCTGTTGAGTAAGTTGCCAGATAGTATGAGAAGAAGTGTACAGGAGATCTGTCGTAATCTACAAGAGTAATTGACGTTTGTATGGGTAAAATAAAACGAAATTGTGCACCTAAATCCCCAGCTAATCTGATACCTACCAGTAGTACTTCACTAGTAGTGAATTTTGCAGAAAGTAGGACACGTGACCCAGGTGAGCTGTAGTAACCTACGAGATTAACATGAGTTCGTAAGGGTTGAAATATGTAGCCCTTGACCCCCTGCTGATCATTTTTTTTTTTTTTTTTTTTCTTCGTGAATATAACCTTTCTGATCAGCAGGGTTGTGCAAGCAACTAAAAGTACTGAAAACCGACCACCAGAGGTCTTCTTAGTGCATATCATAATTATACCACATACAAGACGAGAGATTCGGCATACGAAATAGTCATAAGGTGACTGAGTGTAAATGCATTGTTCAATTTAATTAATAAAACATATTTAACGAATTGCCCAACAAACTTTAACCAGCATAAGATATCTTATAATCATAACTGAAAATATCATTTACTTGTACCAGCTGCCATAACTTTAATAACCACCAGGGGTCGTGGAATGTATTTTGAGAGAGAAATCAGTGACAATGAACCAGCCACCAGAGGTCGCCCTAGGGCATACAACAAGTTGTAACATAAAAGTGAAGCAGCTTTCGGCAAACGAACGGGCATAATATGAATGTAGCGAATTGCCCTATACGAATTAAAATGTAACATGCTATGCGTATACAAGCAGAAAACCGAACGCCGGTATTCGTATAAATATTTACCGAAGAGTTTCCACGTGTGCGACTGTACAATTAGGATGACGTAAATCGGCCGCGCCGAAATTGCGACGGCCGTAAACTTACGATTTTGCCGTAACGAAAGCGCAGCGAAACGCCCGGCCAGAAAATGAAGCCAGACGGGCGGAACAGGATGGGACAGCACTTGTTGGGACCCAGGAAGCTACCCACAGTGAAACAGGTAAGTAGAATGGCGCCAGAACAACCGGAAGTGACGATCTCTCTACCCACAATTCGCCAGACCCAACAGGTAATGAGGGAAGGGTTGATGCTCCTTAAGAAGGGGAACCAAGCCCCTCCCACAACTTCAGGCCACGCCATATATATATATATATATATATATATATATATATATATATATTATTGATAGATTTCTTCTTCTTATTCAAAATATTAGTCCTTTCAGGGTAATTAAATTATACAGTAAAGCATACTCACACACAGACACAGACAATCTTACTGATGCACACAAATAGGCTCATTGACAGACAATCTCAATGACACACACAGACAAGGTTACTGGCAGACACACAAATTTAGTACAGACAAACTCTGATACACACACACGCTCACTACAGACAAGCTCACTGACACACACGCTCACTACAGACAAGCCCACGATCACACCCATGCTCCTTACAGACAAGAGCTCCCTAACACACACACATGTGACCCCTACAGACAAGCTCACTGACACACATACAAGCTCACTCACTAGCAGGCACACACACACAGAGGCTCCCTCACTAGCAGGTGCGCACACACACACAGAGGTAGACAGTCACTGACACCGAGGCAAACATCCACACATACAGACAGGCAGACAGTCACACACACACAGGCAGACAGCCACACACACAGGCAGACAGTTACACACACACAGTCACACAGACAGACACACACAGACGGTAACATACACAGGCAGACAGACACACACAGACAGTCACACACACACACACAGGCAGTCACGCGCACAGTCTCACGCACACAGACAGTCACACACAAACACACACTAACAGTCACACACAAAGTCACACACACACACAGTCACAGTCACACACACACACACACACACACACACACACAGTCACACACACACAGTCACACACACAGACAGTCCCACACAGACAGTCAGTCACACACACAGACAGTCACACACACAGTCACACACACAGACAGTCCCACACAGACAGTCCCACACAGACAGTCACACACACAGTCACACACACAGACAGTCCCACACAGACAGTCACACACTCACAGACAGTCACAGTCACACACTCACACACTCACAGACAGTCACAGTCACACACTCACACAGACCTCCTTCTTACCTCCTGTTTGTTGCTCCTGCAGGCTGGTTGTTGGGGAAGCAGGGACTCCTTCCTGCTTCCCATGCTGCAATTAGCCGCCCCCGCCGCACAGTAAGCTCCGCCTCCGCCGCACGCTAAGCCCCGCCGCACAGTATGCTCCGCCTCCGCCGCACAGTAAGCCCCGCCCCCGCCGCAAATTTTTTTTTTTTTTTTAATGATCCCGGGCGGCCATGTGTGAGCCGGCCGCCTGGCTCCCCCTGCTCCCAAGGGGCTATGTGCGGCCGCACAGCTCACACACGGCCGCCGGGATCACAGGAGCTGTCAGACCGGCCCCAGGTGCCGCGGCCCACCGGGAAATTTCCCGGTATCCCGGTGGGCCAGTCCGGCCCTGATTAGTCTCTGGCCTTATCTTATAGTTAGGATAGCCTTATGCCTATCCCACACATGCTTAAACTCCCTTACTGTGTTAATCTGTACCACATCAGCTGGAAGGCTATTCCATGCACCCACTACCCTCTCAGTAAAGTAATACTTCCTGATATTATTTTTTAGACCTTTGCCCCTCTAATTTAAGACTATGTTTTCTTGTTGTGGTAGTTTTCTTCTTTTAAACATAGTCTCCTCCTTTACTGTGTTGATTCCCTTTATATATTTAAATGTTTCTATCATATCCCCCCTGTCTCGTCTTTCCTCCAAGCTATACATGTTAAGATCCTTTAACCTTTCCTGGTAAGTTTTATCCCGCAATCCATGAACCAGTTTAGTAGCCCTTCTCTGAACCCTGTCTAAGGTATCAATATCCTTCTGAAGATACAGTCTCCAGTACTGCGTACAATACTCCAAGTGAGGTCTCACCAGTGTTCTGTACAATGGCATGAGCACTTCCCTCTTTCTACTGCTAATATCTCTCCCTATACAACCAAGCATTCTGCTAGGATTACATTGTCTCCCTACCTTTAAGTCATCTGAAATAATTACCCCTAAATCCCTTTGCTCAGATGTTGAGGTTAGGAGACTATCAAATATTCTGTACTCTGCCCTTGGGTCTTTACGACCAAGATGCATTATCTTGCACTTATCCACATTAAATGTCAGTTGCCACAACTCTGACCATTTTTCTAGTTTACTTAAATCATTTGCCATTTGGCTTATTCCTCCTGGAACATCAACCCTGTTACATTTCTTAGTATCATCAGCAAAAAGACATACCTTACCATCAATACCTTCTGCAATATCACTAATAAAAATATTAAAGAGAATGGGTCCAAGTACAGATCCCTGACGTACCTCACTGGTGACAAGCCCATGCTTTGAATATACTCCATTGACTGCAACCCTCTGTTGCCTGTCACTTAGCCACTGCCTTACCCATTCAAAAATATTGGAATCCAAACTTAAAGATTGCATTTTATTGATAAGCCTTCTATGAGCAACAGTGTCAAAAGCCTTACTGAAATCTAGGTAAGCAATGTCTACTGCACCACCCTGATCTATTATTTTAGTTACCCAATCAAAAAAATTGAAAAGATTAGTTTGGTATGATCTCCCTGAAGTAAAGCCATGTTGTCTCTGATTTTAAAATCCATGTGATTTTAGAGTTCAATTAGAGTTCCAGTTCCGACTGACGGGATAAACCGGCGGCGTTGTTGTTCTGTTTATCTGGCCTGTATTGCATGGTAAAATTATAAGGTTGCAAGGCTCCATCTCAACAGTCTGGGATTGTCCCGACTACGCGGTTCAACCAGACGAGGGGATTTTGATCCGTCATCAAAGTGAAGGACCAGCCATATAGATAGGGCTGAAGTTTTTTGAGAGCCCAGACCAAGGCAAGGCACTCCTTTTCCACGGTGGCGTAACTGACATCTTGGGGAAGTAACTTGCTCCTGTTCGTCGTCCCCTACTTGGCTTAGTACGGTTCCCAAGCTGAATATGGAGGCATCTGTATGGACGACAAATAGTTTAGAATGGTTTAGAATGGTCAGGAGTCGCTAGTACCGGAGCTTGAGTTAATACCCTCTTCAGTTTTTGGAAGGCCTCCTCGCACTCCGGGGACCACAAGACTTGTCGGGGCAAGTTTTTCTTAGTTAGGTCGGTCAGGGAGCTATGGAGCTATAGTCAGGCACAAATCGGTGGTAGTAACCCGCTGTTCCAAAGAACACCATCACCTGAGTTTTTGTTCGGGGCTGGGGCCAGTTAGCTCCCGCTGCTATTTTAGCCGGCTTGGACGTTGTTTTCCGGAACCCACTCGGTGGCTCAGCTATTGTACCTCGGCTATTCCCACCTGACACTTGTCGGTCTTAAGGGTTAGCCCTGCCGCCTAGATTCGGTCTACGACCGCCGACAGGTGCAGGAGATGTTCTTCCCAGGTGCGACTGTAGATGGCCATGTCATCCAAATACGCACATGCAAAGTCTTGGAAACCCTCCAGGAGCCAGTCCGCCATCCCCGTAAAGGTAGCCGGGGCATTCTTCATCCCAAACGGCATGACCCGGAATTGATACAGGCCGAAGGGGGTGATGAATGCCGACTTGGGGATCAAAGGGATGGTGGAAACATGAGGGTGTAACGAATCGACGGGCACCCCGACTGGGTACCGCCGTTGATGGATGCTCCTAGCGCTTCCTGAGGGCTCCAAGCACTCCAGCCGACACCATAACCACCGTAGACTCATCCAGAGAGCAAGGCAGGAACAAGCTCTTACAAGGGTTTAGTAGTGATTTTAGCAAGGGAGTATGACAAGCATAGCAATCCCTTGTAGCAGATTCCCCCAATAAGAGATGGCACTCCAAACTGAGGGTGAAGTAGAACTGCAACTTTTAATCAAACACTCTGCTTTTCTGCCAATTTATACACATAGTACTGCACACAGGGTTTTGCAGAACAACCAATCAATACGTACAATACACTCAGACACTTCCACACAAAATCCTCCCTTCTGCCTGTGATATAATTACCGAAAATAACTTAATTATTACGGACAGGAAAATACAGTTTTACACAATATTCATAACTCTAAAAATGTCACATTCACATAAAACTTACACTTTCAAAATCAGCATACTCCAAATACAAACATAGGTGAAAATCATACCAATCGGTCCAGTGGGTCAAAAATTAGTTGGAAGTCCCTTTGTGACCATCTGCAAGCATGGCTTGGGTGTGGTAAGCCAATTACCTCCAGTATACAGAAAATAGCTCTATTCACAACAACCGTAAAAACACATAAAAATACATCATTCCTATTATACTTAACAGAACCCACATTCACCTGTCCCCAGATAGCTTGGATCTGAGCTCTCACTATATCCAAACAGCGCTCAGATGTCACAAACACAGTCAAATCGCCATGGGGTTAAACCATAGCAACAAGTTCAAACTGGTCTGGCAGTATCCCTGGGACAATGCCCTGCTGGAGAACAATAGACAGGAAACGGGGGAGGGGCACACCTTCTCAAAGGGGCAGAAAAAGTGTTTCAAAATCCAATAAACCCAAATAATGCTTACACAAGGCAAAGTCTCCCAGGGGCCATAGTCAGAAGGCAGGAGGCAGACAAACAGGCTTCTCCAAAAAACAGTGGCGAAGTTGGTTCCGCCACAGAGGGCTCCACTCTTGTGGGGACAATTTGTTACAGTCTTTAACATGTATACCTTGGAGGAAAGACGAGACAGGGGGGATATGAAAGAAACATTTAAATACATAAAGGGAATCAACACAGTAAAGGAGGAGACTATATTTAAAAGAAGAAAAACTACCAAAACAAGAGGACATAATCTTAAATTAGAGGGGCAAATGTTGAAAAATATTAGGAATTATTACTTTACTGATAGGGTAGTGGATGCATGGAATAGCCTTCCAGGAGTTTAAGCATGCGTGGGATAGCATAAGGATATCCTACCTACAAGATAAAGCCAGGGACTAATTAAATTTTTTAGCAAATTGGGCAGACTAGATGGGTCGAATGGTTCTTATCTGTCGTCACACTCTATGTTTCTATGCAATACTACAGCTGCAATTTTATAACAATAACAAAACTAACATAAATCTAAACTGCAATAACATCACACGGCTATATACACATTAACCATTGTATAGGAAATAAAATGATTTTTTCCCCATCAAACTGTTATCCAAAAATATGCGTTTAGTTTAACCATAGCACTAAATAAAAATTTGATGAAACTAAAATGAACAAAATTTAATAATAAACAGCGATACAATATATTCATCAGTGCCAAACACAGATCATAAGGAGAACCACTGGACAGCCTGCTGCAAGATGTTCTCTGCTAGTCAGGTAAAAATGGTTCTGCTGTCCAGCATGTGGCTTCACCTTATTGTGAGGATATTTATGGGGTGATAAATATTAAAATAATATTTTTATAAAAATGATCAAAAGTTAATTTAATTTGTATTATATCAAAATTAATATCTTGGCACTGTCTCCCCGAATATGATAATATAAAATTGAGAATTACTCACAATTTTAATTCTCTTAGATCCTAGGTCATTCATGTCAATTCACTATTTGTACTCACAAATTTTGCTACTGTGTATCGCTTTAACTAACAACCTGACCTAATCTACATTACTTTAACTGCTGGTACTTCTACTGCTTTAACTGGTACGCTTGAAAAAGTGCTCGAGGAAGGCCGTTGGGGCACCAAGAGCTTGCATGTTATGTCACTCAAAGCACCAATAAAAATAAAGAATTAAAAAAAAACTTTTGGCTGACAGAAAGTTTACCCTTTCACTGCTGCCTACAATCCTCATAGGCAATATATCCTATTATGTTGTAACGTTACAATTAAAGTAATGTTCATACCAAATCATTTAACCATTCCTGGAACCATCCAATAAGAATAATTCTACCAGATTTTACATTTGCTGAATTTTAACTTTCCTAAATAGGATATACTATCTTATTTCAGAACAAGTCAATACATCTGGATAAAATTTGGCATACTAACTTTTTTTGGTAAATTTTACCGTTAATATATCTTTATTCCACCTGCATGAATGGAATTTTTATAACCATGTAGTCCTTAACTACCGTATATTCTCGAGTATAAGCTGAGTTTTTCAGCACATTTTTTATGCTGAAAAGGCGCCGTCTGTATTATGGCAACTTAGATTGCCATAATACAGACCAGGACCGCCGGGCTCATTACAAGCCCGGCGGTCCTGGGAGGGGAGGCAGCAAGCTGTTACTTACCTTTGCAGCAGCTCCCCAGTCTAAATCTTGTGAGACCTGCGTTTTATCTCTAATGTTTACATTAGTGCATTCCTTAGCTCAGACTTGAATGAATAGAGTGATAGAAAGAAACAATGTGTCTTTCTTAGCCTTGTAATACAAAAATTAGAGAATTTTACTCCACACAGTGATCACAATTTGATTATACAAATATAATTTATTGTGACAATAATAATAATAAAATGATATGTAACATGTCTGACAATCAGTGAATATTTAGGTATAACATAGGCATACAATATGGCAATGGTTTAAAAAACAATACAGCGTCTAAAAGCAACAAGTTGTCAACAGTTTAAAATTTATGATAGTTTAGAAACCAACTTCACACAGAAAGCAGAACTTCATAGAGTACAAAAGTGCAGCAAGAAAAACTTCGGCTGACACCAACTCAGCATGCTACTAACCGAGGTCATTCATGTCAATTCACTATTTGTACTCACAAATTTTGCTACTGTGTATCGCTTTAACTAACAACCTGACCTAATCTACATTACTTTAACTGCTGGTACTTCTACTGCTCTAACTGGTACGCTTGAAAAAGTGCTCGAGGAAGGCCGTTGGGGCACCAAGAGCTTGCATGTTATGTCACTCAAAGCACAATAAAAATAAAGAATTAAAAAAAACCGAAAAAAAAAAACCTTTGGCTGACAGAAAGTTTACCCTTTCACTGCTGCCTACAATCCTCATAGGCAATATCCTATTATGTTGTAACTTTACAATTAAAGTAATGTTCATACCAAATCATTTAACCATTCCTGGAACCATCCAATAAGAATAATTCTACCAGATTTTACATTTGCTGAATTTTAACTTTCCTAAATAGGATATACTATCTTATTTCAGAACAAGTCAATACATCTGGATAAAATTTGGCATACTAACTTTTTTTGGTAAATTTTACCGTTAATATATTGTTATCTTTATTCCACCTGCATGAATGGAATTTTTATAACCATATAGTCCTTAACTACCGTATATTCTCGAGTATAAGCTGAGTTTTTCAGCACATTTTTTATGCTGAAAAGGCGCCGTCTGTATTATGGCAACTTACATTGCCATAATACAGACCAGGACCGCCGGGCTCATTACAAGCCCGGCGGTCCTGGGAGGGGAGGCAGCAAGCTGTTACTTACCTTTGCAGGAGCTCCCCAGTCTAAATCTTGTGAGACCTGCGGCCGTCAGAGCGTTGCCACGGCTTACCGTGGCAACGCTCCGCGCGGCATGCTTGCCACAAGATTTACACAGGGAGCTGAAGGAAGCTGCTGCAAAGGTAAGTAACAGCTTGCTGCCGAACCCCCACTGCTCAGTAGATGCCACCAGACCACCAGGGATTGACATATCCCCCCTCCCTGGCCAGGTAACAAGCAGGGAGGGGGGACAAAAATTATTTACAAAATTAAATATTAAAAATAAAAATATTACAATAATAAAAATGCCCTCCCCCCACCCAGTTTACACATGCTACACAAACAAACACATACTCTGCATCATATACACACACTGCATTCACACAAACACACACTGCATTATATACACACACATTCTGCATTCATTATATACACACACACTACATTTACACACACACATTCTGCATTCATTATATACACACACTACATTCACAAAAACACACACATTCTGCATTCATTAGATACACACACACTACATTCACACAAACACACACATTCTGCATTCATTATATACACGTACTACACAAACACACACTGCATTCATTGTATATACACACTACACAAACACACACACACTCTGCATTCATTGTATATACACACACAAACACACACACAGTCTGCATTCTTTATATATACACACTACACAAACACACACACACTCTGCATTCATTATATACACACACTACACAAACACACACACACTGCATTCATTATATACACACACTGTAATAAATATTCAAAAACATTTAACCTACTGATGCCTCAATTAATGTAATTTTATTGGGATCTATTTTTATTTTGAAATTTACCAGTAGCTGCTGCATTTCCCACCATAGGCTTTTACTCGAGTCAATAAGTTTTTCCCAGTTTTTTTTGTGGTAAAATTAGGTGCCTCTGCTTATATTCAGGTCGGCTTATACTCGAGTATATACGGTTACTAAGATTTCTAATTATTGAAATCTGACCAAGATTTATCCAGATATATATTCCTGCTATTAGTAAAATGGTAATTAATTTAAATTAATTAAATAAAACCAGCATAATTACCAGCTAGGTTGTAGATTTCCTTATCAGATGTGTAGATCTGTGCCAGGGATTTAAATGCAAGTATGGTGAATAGAGAATTGTATGGGATAGATAAAAGTGGTGTTAATTTGAGAGTGATTCAGAGTATGAGTGTCCCAAAGAGCTGAGTGTTTGAATGTCTGAGTCTTTGAATCTTTGAATCGCCTTACTTTTTAAAGGGCCAAACTCTCTGCACATCACTAATTGATAGAACCAATAGTGAACGGTAGGTGTGTCTTCCCCACAGACCATCATCTAGATTTTGATCAGAAGGTGGCGCAATTATATCACCAAAATTTCTTGTCATGGGGTCCATTTGCATTTTTGCATAATGGATTAACTGAAATTGGTGATGAGTTTTAAGTCATTTCCAGCTATCTTTATGGCTACTATAAATCTAAATTCTGCCAATTTCAAAGGCTTTGTTTCTCTCTTACCCAGACTTAGCATCGGCAACTTTGATCGTAATTTTAGAATTGACCCCTCCTAACCTTAATTTCACCCTTTTTCTTACAATGGGACTTCGTAAGATTTTGTTGTTTTTTTTGTTTTGTTTTTTAGAAAGTAAAATTAATTACTTAGTGTTATCGGTCATTGGTGTCTGGGTTTCTTATGTGAAAATGTGTTTAAAATTATTTCTATTCCACTAACATTATTAAATAATATGATATTTCTTCATTGATATTTATCTATGAATAGTCCATATTAGTATCATGATACTGATTATATATGATTAATATAAAATAGTAAGTTAAGTGGATAATGTGTATATGTATATATAATTATGTATACGTTTGTCCCTCCCCACCCCCTCATTTTTCTGTTAGACATCACGCCTTAACTCAGGTTTTATCTCTAATGTTTACATTAGTGCATTCCTTAGCTCAGACTTGAATGAATAGAGTGATAGAAAGAAACAATGTGTCTTTCTTAGCCTTGTAATACAAAAATTGTGTCACTGAGGTTCTGAGTGTGACTGGCAATATACACTTTTAATTTGTCTTAACACAAAATATCTGCTGATATAAATATACTGACATTATAAAGGGACTGAGCATGTGACTTTCCTTACCCAATCCCTGTATGCCATTTCATATGGAGGAGTCCGGCATCCATCTTGGCTGCATGGTACAGACAATGAAAGTCCTCAAAAAGCTGCTCAATACTCCCCCTAGAGGTATAATTCTAAAATGGCACTCATCATAATAAACTGTATTAAGTGATATCTAATGAATCAGACCATAATAAACCAGTGTCCATTACAGAGATGTAGTCCACAAAATGTGGAGTGTCGAATGGTTGACTACCCCTGTTATAGACTGTAAGTTAGGTTCTAATTCTGAATAAATGTACCAGTTACCTTGAAACAGCATTGTTCAATATTTTACTATCACATCCTGGATCATTTACCTTGTAGTGTATTTACAGTACTCACAATGTGAGAGAGATAAAAGGAAGGTTTGTAATTCTATTTCTTTTCTTTCCAGCAGATGGCTCTCTAAACACAAGTGAAACGGATGATTTACCCATCCATGTTCTGTCAGTAAATTGTGTGAATGAAGGTAGAGTCACAGATGATCAGGGAGAACATTATGTGACATTTAATGAACTAAGTAAGAGACCAAGTGAATCTGTGATATCTGAAACAGCTTTATATGAAGAAAGAAATCTACCAGATGGAGAGATTTACTCACTGAAAGAATGTTCCCAAACAAAATCCACATTACACACGGAACATCCATTTACTCATGTTAAGGAGGAACCAGTCTCATGTGAAGAGGAAAACCTCACAGACAATGAAATTTATACTGCCACAGAACAGGCAGAATATCTATATTCTAATATTAATGATGATCCAATCTCTTGTGAAGAGGAAAACCTTACAGACACTGACATGTATACACCCAGAGAACAGACAGAATATCCATCTACTCATATTAAAGAAGATCCAGTCTCATGTGAAGAAGGGAATCTCACAAACACTGACATTTATACACTCATAGAACAAATACATTATCAACCCACACCTATTAAGGAGGAGCCAACCTTATGTGACGAAGGGAATCTCACAGACACTGGCATTATTACACACGGAGAACAGACAGAATATCCATCTTCTCATCTTAAGGGGGATCCAGTCTCATGTAAAAAAAGGAATCTCACAGAAACTGACATTTATACACCTGCAGAACATACACAGTATCTATCGACACATATTAAGGAGGAACCAGCCTTGTGTGAAGAAGGGAATCTCACACACACTAACATTAGTAGACTCACAGAACATACACAATATTCATCTACACAAATTCAGGATGAGTTAGCTTTATGTGAGGAAGGGAATCTCACACAAACTGACATGTGTTCCCATACAGAACATATATGTTATCCATCTACACATATTAAGGAGGGACCAGCCTTATGTGACGAAGGAAACGTCACAGTCACTGACATTTATACACCCACAGAACTTACACAGACAGAATGTACATTTACTCCTGTTACGGAGGATTCAGCCTTGTGTGAAGAAGGAAGTCTCGGTGATCTGGACATTCATAGCTCTGCTTGTGATCTTGTGAAACAATACAAAAGTAATACCAATAACTTTAATGGTCAGAAAGTTTCATCCACAAATTTAAATCAAATGAAATATCAGAGATTCCGTAAAGGGAAGAAATTGACTTGTTCTGAATGTGGGAAATCTTTCAGTCATAAAATCAGCATTGATAGGCACATGATGATTCACACACAAGAGAAACCATTTTCATGTTCTGAATGTGGGAAATGTTTCACTCAAAAAAGCAACTTTTATACACATCTCAGGATTCACACAGGAGAAAAACCATATTCATGTTCTGAATGTGGACATTGTTTCAGTCATAAATCAAGGCTTATTACCCATAAACGGATTCATAGTGGAGAGAAACCTTTCTCCTGCTCTGAGTGTGGGAAATGTTTTAATCTGAAAGGCAACTTAAATAAACATCTCATGATTCACACAGGAGAGAAACCATTTTCATGTTCTGAATGTGGGAAATGTTTCAGTCGTAAAAACAAACGTGATAGCCACATGAGGATTCACACAGGAGAGAAACCATTTTCATGTTCTGAATGTGGGAAATGTTTCAGTCATAAAAGAAACATTGATAGACACGTGATGATTCACAGAAGAGAAACCATTTGCATGTTGTGAATGTGGGAAATGTTTTTCTCAGAAATGTTACCTTAATTCTCATGAAAGATTTCACAATACCAATAAATCTAAAACAGAAAAGAGTAAAGGCGCTCACTATAATAAAATAAAAACCTCCTTGCAACTATATCTAGCAAACCAAAGATTAATAAGTGCCTAACCCTAAAAGATCTACGGAGTTACACTAATGGTATACACATATGAATAAATGTGTATCTTGTCATTATTATTATTTAAAAAGCACCAACAAATTCTGCAGTGCTGTACACTGGGACATCGATGTTACTTAATAAATTTTTAAAAAAACTAATTGTGTAATAATTCACACAAAAGTGAATATATAATTGAAGTGTCAAGGGAGAACTATATATATATATAGCTACTACGAGCTCTGCTGTAGAAGACATGGATGGTATAATTAACAAAAAGGCAAAAGATGGAACAGCACTAAGTTATAAAAAGGAGGGGCCAGGCAGCACTCCTAAATGGGTAAATTCTCTCCTAGACTCCCAAAGAAGGAAACAGACAATATACAAAACACATAGAGAAGGGTGCGCCAAAGGATAAGGGATGAAACAAAAATTAGAGGACTTTGTGGGTATGACAAAATATAATAAGATATACTATAAAAAAAAACTGTCATATCAGAGAAAAAAAAAGACCAAATAGTCAATCTTGATGGGTTATGGGATGATTATGCCTTGCGTGGTATGTTGATCAGTTTAGGTGAGTATGTCATCCGATAAACTCATAAATTCATATGAAAAAAGAGACTCCAATGGTGCTGGACGTCTTGGTACACGTATTGGTATATAGATGTAAGTCTAAAGAAGTGCCTACTCACGTGGCATAGAGCTAAGACCAGCTCTGGTATGGATTGCCTTCAGTGATATTGATCCCCCACTTATGGGAAAACAGAGGGCGGTATTGGTCTCAGCAGCAGTCTTATTCAACAGAGGTTAGAAACCTCAGGTATATATAAAAAATAGTGCAACAATAGTGCGCACTGTATAAAATATGTAATATATGATAAAAACCAAAAGGTTATACTCACATTTAACTGAGCAGACAACCCGCTCGGTTATATAGGCGTGGATGGTATAATCCCCACCAAGGATGCGTGGTGAGGTCCTTTTTTGGAAATGATGGATCAGGATGCCAGGTAAAAAAAAGGAAGGAAGAAAAATAGGTTCAGGTACAATAGAGTATTAAAATAGTAACCAACAACCTTTTATTATAACAAAATAAAATCAATCAAGTGTTTTTTTAACCACTTGAAAAAGCCCACCGGGTGAAACGCGTTGTGGATTGATTTTATTTTGTTATAATAAAAGGTTGTTGGTTACTCTTTATACTCTTTTATACCAGACCTTTTTTTCTTCCTTCCTTTTTTTACCTGGCATCCTGATCCATCATTTCCAAAAAAGGATCTCACCACGCATCCTTGGTGGGGATTATACCACCCACACCTATATGGCATAATCATCCCATCACCCATCAAGGTTGACTATTTGGACTTTTTTCTCTGATATTTTGGACAGTTTTTTATAGTATATCTTATATTTTGTCATACCCACGAAGATCTCTCATTTTTGTTTCATCCCTTAGTGCACCCTTCTCTCTGTGTTTTGTATATGGATGGTATAATCCCTGTTTTAGGATTTGTAGTGTAGTAAAGCGGAATCTATAATCTCCTCTTAAAATATCAGCTTGAAATGTAAAGATAAAAAAAGGAATATCCAATGGTGTAGTTTAAAAGAAATTGCCAGAGATGGATATAAAATATTTTACTTGCATAACCTAGAGCAAGAACCTTAAAAGTACTTTATAAAATATATACAGATATAGTTTATTTATTTTGAAAAGGCCTTTGTCAAAATGCATCCGGTAAACCCTTATCTGGACTTTTACGTGTATTATTCACAGAAACACAAGCGAAGAAAGGAGGTTTTTCGTAACCAGAATTATTTGTGCTGGTAACAAGGTACGATCCAGGTTTAATGAAGGACAGTCTTAGTACAGCAAACGTTTGGGGCTTTTACCCTTTATCAATGCATTGTGTCAGAAGACCTGAATAATAAAGGGCACAAAACGTTTGCTGCACTAAGACTGTCCTTCATTAAACCTGGATCGCACCTTGGTACCAGCACAAATAATTCTATCTGCTTGTGTTTCTGGATTTCTAGACTTGGGGGGGGTGCTTGCTACACAGTTAATTTCTTATGATTTCTTGTCAAGTATATTGTTTTATTGTGCCTCACTTGTATTATTCCATTGGTTTTTATTTTATAAATTTATGTTTGTTTTGCCACATTTGGTTTTAAAATGTGTTTAAATAAAAGCACAATGTAAAAGACAAAGAGAGTGTATAGTGACACTCAGTCAGTGAATGTGTGGGAGAGAGAGAGACAGTGAGTGAGTGTTTGAATGTGTGGGAGAGAGAGAGACAGTGAGTGTTTGAATGTGTGGGAGAGAGACTGGGAGTTTTAATGAATGTGTGGGAGAGAGCGACATTAAGCATTTGAATGAATGTGTGGGAGAGAGAGACAGTGAGTGAGTGTGTGACTGAATATGTGGGAGAGAGAGTGTGATAGGGAGAGTGAGAACAAGAGAGATAGATACAACAAGGCATGACGGAGAATGAGAGAATGAATATCTAGGACAGACAAAGAGCCAGTGTAAGCATGTTAGTGACAGAAGAAGTGAGAGAGAGAGTGTCAGGCCTCGTACAAACGTACCCAACGAACCACCACCTAGTACTGCGGTTTCTCCCACCATTATGACAGACACTAGACACTGGCATATTAACTCCTTATATGTGCGACTGGAGGAACCACGGGAATCGGCACTAACTCGAGCTACATCTATTCCCGCTAACAGTGCGCTAATACAAGATACCATAGGATATACCATGAAACTACCCATAATATCTAAACATACATTGCTATGTGTGGCAAACTTAGCCACTTTAAGGCTTACTGTATAACATCGGAAGGTTGTCTGCTTTATTGTATGTAAGGATGTATTCATGTGTGTTTGCAATAAAGAGTATTCGTATGCTAACGGCCGAAAGCTGATAGCATTCATATGGTAGTTTCACAAATAGTGACTTTAGACACGGTTTGTGAAACGAATAAGGTACCGAATGGGAGCCCACACACAGAGGATTGTGTGGCTCCCATTAACCGATTGCAACATTGTAGCAATCGGTAGTTAAGTGCTTTCCTGGGTGGCCATCGTTCGGCTACCGACCACGCGACGGTCGCCCATCTTGGATCCATTGTAAGCCCAGCGGTGTTTGGTCGTCGAGCGCCTGGAACTAAAATTGGCTACTCGATGGCGTGAACAACGCTGGACTTCCAGGCCGTTCGGGAGCACAGGTCCTTCGGTAGTTTGTTGCCTAATGTGTATTCGGTACTTTTAATGAGAATGTAAAATAAAGTGTGTTTCGTGCGGCGTTCGGTTATTTATGCTGGGATCTGAGCGGTACTTTCACGAAGTGTGCGCTCAGACCCCAGCGATCTACCGAACGGTCATTTAAGGGAATCAACGAATAATATTAAAGTTATGGATTTTTGTATTAAAACCAGGTTCTGCTGTACGGAGGGATAATCCACTTAACAGGATATTCTAGTGGGAGTATCCCTCACGTACAGCAGTGCATGGTGGGAGAAATGCTCTGTATATTCAGTTCCCCATGTAGTCCTCTGCTGTAATACCCCTGTAAAGTGACTAAGGAAACCCCTTGCATGGGGAATCACATAAATACTGGAGCTGTGAATAAAATTGTCAGTTGACTCCCAGAACTGTGTTTCGTCCGGTTACTGGGGGATTTGGGATATTGCCTTAATTTCCAGCGCTTTACTTTGGATTACTTTCTATACCAGCGGAGATCTTGGGATTTAATATTGCAGCTCCGCTACACTATGCCTTGATTGAACACATACGCTTGTTTGTAACCTTCACAACATTGATGATGTGCAGGATAGATTGTTTTCCCTTAACTGCTTGATTTGCCTCTTAAAGTCCTGCATGGCTAGCTGGTTGAAGTATGTTTGCATGCCATGGATCTTTTGATGTCTACTGGTGTTATGTACCACCGAGCTAACAATTTATAGTTGGCCTCCACCAGGGGTATGCTAGTGTGCGCATGGAAGGTTCTGAAGAACAGTTGGTATCATTCTTCCTCCAGGTGAGGTAGAGGGAAGGATAGTTCTAGTGGTTAGGGAGGCCACTAGTGGCAAATCATCGTTACTGCTGTAATAAAATTGAATAAAAAATGCATAACGTTCTTGTAATAAAATCCCTAATTGCTTGTAGTAGTTATGGTGATTTTTCTCACAGTGGTTATGGTGTGGATCACGGTACTAGCATTGTATTCCAACCAAGAACACGCTCCCTTTCTCTGGTTACCCTGGGACTATGGCCCCTGGAGTGCATTACCTGTTAAAAACTCAATTTCTGCATCTTGGGTGTTAAAAACTATGTCTGGCCCTTTAACCCCTTAAGGACACATGACATGTGTGACATGTCATGATTCCCTTTTATTCCCGAAGTTTGGTCCTTAAGTGCTTAAAGGGACACTATAGTCACCTGAACAACTTTAGCTTAATGAAGCAGTTTTGATGTATAGAACATGCCCCTGCAGCCTCACTGCTCAATCCTCTGCCATTTAGGAGTTAAATCCCTTTGTTTATGAACCCTGGTCACACCTCCCTGCATGTGACTTGCACAGCCTTCCATAAACACTTCCTGTAAAGAGAGCCCTATTTAGGCTTTCTTTATTACAAGTCCTGTTTAATTAAGCTTTTCTTATCCCCTGCTATGTTAATAGCTTGCTAGACCCTGCAAGAGCCTCCTGTATGTGATTAAAGTTCAATTTAGAGATTGGGATACAATTATTTAAGGTAAATTACATCTGTTTGAAAGTGAAACCAGTTTTTTTCATGCAGGCTCTGTCAATCATAGCCAGGGGAGGTGTGGCTAGGGCTGCATAAACAGAAACAAAGTGATTTAACTCCTAAATGACAGAGAATTGAGCAGTGAAATTGCAGGGGAATGATCTATACACTAAAACTGCTTTATTTAGCTAAAGTAATTTAGGTGACAAAAGTGTTCCTTTAACTCTGCTGGGAAAGAATCTGTAATTTTAAAACCGGTGTGACCAACTGCCATTTGCCACTGGCTTTCCTTGTGCTGAAGTGCCCTGTTCCGCTGGCTTATGGATTAGCCTGCTTGCCAGCTAAATCACCTCTAGCTCTCTTAAGAGCTCTCTCCAGCTACCCTGCTACACCTTGTGGAAGGAGAGCCCCAGCTTCACCCTCCTGGAGAAGGGTGCCCCGCTCTACCCACTCTACAGGACCTTGAGTTGGAGCTCTGCCATGGTCTCCAGTACTGGGAAGGCGGATGCCCAGACGGTATATACCCTACTCCATATGGGTAACCGTCACATTTGGTGGCAGCGGTGGGATGGTACTTTTATCCCAGGAGACGTGCAGATTGGATGGAGAACCGATATGAGCAACTAAAAAGGAGAACTCTCCAGGACCTACTGGAAAGCCGTGGAGGAATTGCAAGCAGCCATCCTAAAAGAGAGCTGATTGCGGAGCTACAGCGACTGGATCGTAACTCCACCATGGCAGAACCCTCTATGCCCACTGGGGACGAAATTAACAGGATTGTCCAAGAAAGGCAGGGGCAAACACGTCCGAGGACTGGATCAAGTGGACCTTTGCTGAAGTAAAGGCAGAAGTCCAGCAGAGGAGGGAATACGAGCTGAGTATGGTGACCGTTCGACGTCTTGCAGAGCCACCCACAGTCGCACCTGCTCCTGCCCTCCCAGAGAAGCGAAAAGTACCCTTTGCAGCATTTAGAGTGTTCCTGGAAGCGGAAGGGGAGATTGATGGCGACCAGGTGCCCACAGAGGAATGGGTCACCATACTAGCTGGCAAGCTATCCGGGAAAGCCTTAGCCTTAGAAGCCTCAACCCCGAGTGGAGCCTCGGGCCCCCCTTGTACACAGGCCGTCTCCCCGACCAGAGTTCAGGGCCCCACTCGTTATACTGGTCCCCCCAGACATGGGTCAAAGAATTCGAGGGTGAAGTGTCACTGATACCACAATACAGGACACCTGATGGCCACTTGCCCTATGAGTCAACAGATCTCCCCGCCGGTGCCAGCTCCTGCGACCTCCCGTACTCCGGCCGCCCACTGCGTAGACACCGAGACTCACCCCGATGAATATATGGGGGTACAGTATGAGGTCAACGCTATCAATGCAGACTCCGAGGATAACAGACAGCAGCATCGAGAGGAGGTCAAGGTCGATGGACAGATCGCCCAAGGGTTACGGACACTGGGGCCACGATCACACTGGTACAGAAACACTTGGTTCCTGCTCATAAACATACCGGCCAAACCGTGGCTGTTCGAGTGGCTGGTGGATCCGTATTTCGTTTGCCTACTGCCCGCGTCCACTTAGACTTGGGAGCCGGATCCGGTACAGTGAAAGTCAGGATAATGGATGGTTTACCAGCAGAAGTCCATCTGGGCAACGACTTGGGCCCTCTTACATCAGCTTACGTACCCACCTCTACTGCAGCTGCTCACCCCGTGACAACCAGGGCACAAGCGAAGAACGAAAGGACCAGCTCACCAACCCGGGAGGCCCAGGTAAGGCAACCCCTGACTGAGACTAACCCCTAGACTGCGTTAGCTTGGGACACTCCAGAGGAGTTTGGAAAAGCCACTAGAGAGGATCCCTCCCTATTCAAATACCGGGAAAAGGCAGAGATTGGGGCTGGGGTATTGGAAAATTTTTAGGTGGGACTCAGATAAACTAAACCGAGTCACAGAAAAGAAAGGGCAGAATCCTTACCAAAAACACCAGCTAGTAGTACCCCATAAATATAGAAGGGAAATTCTTAGGATTGGGCATGACATTCCTTTGGCCGGTCACTTAGGAACTACCCGTACACTGAAGCGGATAACACAGGCCTTCTTCTGGCCTGGGGTACACGCTGATGTACGAGAGTACTGTGGAAATTGCAATGTGTGCCAGCGAGTGGGGAAAACGAGGGGATCACCCCAAGGCCCACTTCATGACCCTGCCTATTATTGAAGAACCCTTCAGCATTATCACCATTGACATAGTGGGACTCCTCGCCAATCCTAGTCTATCCAGTAAGAAGTTAATACTTATCGTGGTGGACTCACTATCCAGAGGCAGTGGCACTGTCAAATATCCGGGAGACACTGTAGCTAACGCTCTGGAACAGGTTTTCTCCCGAGTTGGGTTTCCCAAGGAAATCCTCTCGGTCCGAGGCACACAGTTCACTGCAGAACTAAACTAACAGTTGTGGAAGGTCTGCAGTATCAAATCAATACTTAGCTCCCCCTACCATCCCCAGACTAATGGTCTCTGTGAGCAAATGCTAAAGACTTACACCAGCGAGTACAGAGACTGGGAGCAATTCCTACCGCACCTCCTATTTGCCTATAGGCAGGTGCCGCAGGAATCAACTGGGTTTTCCCCCTTTGAGCTCTTATATGGGAGAAAGGTGTGAGGTCCCCTTGATCTCATCAGGGAGCACTGAGGGGGAGATGGAGCGTGAAGGGACCCCCATCCTGTCATACGTCCTGAGGTTTTGGGATCGCATGGAGCAGTTGGCTCGGACAGTTCAGACAACCTCCAGGTGGCCCAGGGGCGGTATGATCGGGGTGCCCGACTATGGACGTTGTATATAGGTCAAAAGGTCATTTGTGGGGATACCTTGTGTATAAAGGGGTGTTTCAAGTTTTGGGAAAATTGTGTGCCTTTTGCCTGGAGATAATTGGGTTATCCTTTAACTTATCTCATTATCTCCCAGGCAAAGGAAGGGAGGGTTTTACTGTAAATCTGGTTGTTCCTTTTGTTTATTGTGGGAGGTCCTCTTGCAGGAGAATTTCCATAAAAGCCAGTGTGGCATCAATAAAAAATTATTCCTGTTGTACCCTTCATGAAGTCTAGGCTCATGCTTGAGTAACCTTTTATTTGCTGGGGAGAATCGTCTTGGAAGCTGCATTCATCTATACTATTCCTCTACACCCTAAATGCAGCTATAATCACTTATGCTCAGCTATTGGGAAAAGAACAGGAGAACTCAGTACCATAACCACGGAGGTTCTTAACAACTGGTGGCAAGCGACAGGATTAAATGGGACGCCTAAAGACAACTGGTGAATGGCCCAGCAGTACGAGAAACTAAAAAGGACTACGCTAAAGGATCTGCTGGAAGCCAGAGGTCAGGTGGCAAGCAACAAAGAGAGAGCTACCCTCATAGCAGAACTGATGGAGCATGACCAAACCAGCAGAGTGGCGAATTTCAGCCGGGAGGAAGCAGAGTTCCAGCAGAAGATGACGTGGAGGCTAAACCTATTTGGTCTAAACCCCACACCAGAGATGGTGTCGCAAGTCCTGGCTCAGGTAGGCGCAGAACGCAGAGCCCAACAGGCAAGCCTAAGCCAAGGAGACACCGCTTTGTTGTCTGGAACTAGAAATGGAGGGCAGCGGAGAAAAATTAACTATGCTGCATTTAAAGTTTTTTCCGATGGAGAGATGGAGATTGACGCATATCTACAGGATTTTGAGCGTCAGTGCGCTTTGGAGGGTCTGGAACCAGAGCAATGGGCTGCGATCCTAAGCAGCAAGCCCACGGGCTGAGCAGCAGAGGCGTACCGAGCAGTTCCTGCCGCAGACATACACGACTACGCCAGGGTAAAAGACATTCTGTTAGCCAGGTATGCTGTGACCCCAGAGACCTACAGGAAAAAGTTTCGGGCGTTACGGAAGGGGAGCCGAGACTGGATACAAGGCTGCCAAGCCACTACGCTAGAGGAGGTTATGCAACTCCTCTTGCTAGAACAGTTCTTTGACCATTCACCTGCAGACACCAGAGACTGGGTCCGAGATAGGAAGCCAACCACTGTCGAGGAAGTGGCCAAGTTAGCGGATGAGTACCTTGAGGGGAGAAAAGAAGATCCTAGTGGGGGTCAAATTTGGTGAAGACCAGCACTACAACGCCAGGGCCTGTGACTACTCCCAGGCCTAACCCTTACACACCAGCTTCACAGCCCAACAACAACCGGAGACCACCACTGGTAGGTCACTAATGTAACCAGCCGGGACATTACAAAATACATTGCCCACAGCGGAGCAGAGGCAACTGGGACCGGCCAACAGCACCACCACCGAGGGCGGCCGCACATTATTATCAACATGAAGCTCCAGAAAACAACAACACCGATCCAGAACAGTGGGCAGTGCTACACGAGGTGAACCCGGCACAAGCAGAGGGGGACAATCGGGTACACCACCGACAGTGGGTCACCTGTTATGGGCAAATGCAAATATTACAAGTTTTAGAATGAAATTTTGTATTTCTTAAACTGTGTACTTTGTCTTTAAGAGATATTGCAAATTGACAAGGTGTTAGAAATGGAACATATTGTTTTTCATAGATGTTTCTTTAAGCAATAACCTCAGTGCATAATATGTTTGCGCCATTTTGTCCCAGATGAATTACAATAACAATAATGCATAAACAAGCTTCAAGCTACTACGACTCTTTCAGTACACAATATACTGTGGTAACCCCAAGTTAATGGAACTTCTCCAAATCCGGAAATCTCCCACGACTGTGCACTTACGTCTTAGTATAAACAACAGATAAGCTATTCAGACTTAAGATGCCATCTTAAACTAAGTCAGGAAAATTTCCATGACGTATGCACCCTTTAATGATGGCTTTGTATGTTTGCCAAGTTAAGGGAGGTCCTAAAATGAATAAAGTAAAAGAAGTGTTACTTTTTCATATATGAACTACAGTGACCCTAAAATGGAGACACCTAAGGTATAAATATGTGTACTTTTAAATGTTTAGACACAGAGGAGAGACTTGGAGACAGACTCTGCTCCATCTTAAAATGACAGAGAGGCTGACATGATGACCTGTTCAGAAGGGTATGTTAACCTATTAATGATATTTGCAAGAATTTAGTTTAGTCTTATAAACTCTGTTATAAATTATTGTAATGGATTTTATATGTCTATAATTATATTTTTATTTAATAAATATCTAAAAGACAAAACTTTATTGCTTCCAAGACAATCCTTATTTTATATTGTATTCTCAATTATTTATATATGTTAAATAGAGGATCTCTTACACTATATAAAATTATGGCTAAGATATCTGTATGGTTAGCCCTGCTAAGTTCTATGCTTTAAGACGTTATACAATTGGTTACAATTGGCACCCAACATGGGGCTTGTACTTAGAAGCTTTAACAATACAATAATAAATACCTAGGTAACCTCTTATATGTAAGAGAAGACACAATACTTTGTCATGGCACAAGTCTTGAAATATCAAGAATCTAATGAGCTATTTGTAGCCCAGACTCAGGGAGAGATTTTCATCATGAAGAGATGATTTTAATGTGAACTTGTACAAGGCACTTTAAGTTCAGGTTCCAGGTACATTGTAATTAGCATACAATGCTGAAATTAATTAATATCGTAAGAGAACAAATATAAATATTTGGTAAACTCCTTAATATGCCTAATACACCAGCACAGCATGGTTCATTAGTTCCAGGACAGTGGGCTGTAGGCAGGGGTATATGTTCTCTTTGTAGCTGCTTAGTATGCATGCGCAGGAAAAAAGATTAATGCAAAATGTTGTCAAAAGAAAAGTGATAAGACAGAGGATGAAAGACTTGCTGTTATATTACTAACAGATTTTGAAGTCTAATTCCAGGAATGCAAAGAAAATTGCATTATGGCTTACAGGGACACTCCAGGAACCCAGACCACTTATTTATATATGACGTAAGGAAGAGGAGGAGCGGCAGCGAGCAGAAACCGAGGGACATCGGCAGGGGTCTCAGGTAAGGGACTGAAGGGTTTTTCACCCCTTCAGCAACCGAGGATTGGGAGGTGGTAGGGGGAGGGGACCTGCAGTGCCAGGAAAATTGATTGTTTTCCTGGCACTGAAGACTCCCTTTAAGAGCATTTACATGCATTCAGCAGCCTGCTCTCTCAGAGCCAGAAATGGATTTATATATAAAAAAAATTAAATAAAATAGGTTTTAAAAAGTCCACAGTCAACCACACATGATGGGTGAAATAATTGCTTCTTTAAAAGCTATATGCTGCCGCAATTACGTATATAAATACAGATTAGGGCATAGCGTAGAAATAAAAATACAGTTTCAAATTTCATATATGGGGATTCCGTTCCACCACATATTCTACAGTACCCCAATATTAATGTATCCTACACTAATTCCAGTGGGAGATCGTGCTAATTCTGAAAGAGGCAAATTTTAATAATATGTTGTAAGAGCATTGTGAATATATATAATGCAAACTTAATGTGATATTGCAAAGACTGCAATATTCTAAACAGACATTAAAATTTAAGAAAAAATAAATATATAATAATGTATAAAGAAAATGCAGTGTCAAAGTGATAATGCTCTGATATATTAAATCAGATTGCATATCACATATCTGCTATATGAAAAGTATAAATAAAGTGACATTACCGTCCAAAGCCCCCTCACATCTATTTTATAGAATCTATACTTTTCTGTGGTCACCTCCAAAGGGGCCTCTGAAACTGGGGAGCTGAGAGGGGTGCTCATCCCAAAAGGAATCAGATTCCAGAAAATAATAATAATAATAATAATAACAAAAAAAATGATAGAAAAGGAATCATGGGAACATGCAAAACATGCATTTTTGTATATAATCTGAATTTACAGATCATTTATGCCTTAAAGACATATAAAGGATATTTAATTAAATATGCAGGTATCTTAAAAAATTAATCAATGTAAAAAAATAAAATAAAAAAAATATATAAATTTGTATTTTTTACTACAATATAAATAGCTATGTTACACAGATTTACTTATAACAAGAAATATACAGAATCTGTTTACAACAGGCAGTTTTAGTTGTTGTTTTTGGGGATTTATTATTGCCCAAGAAATCTCTGAACATATTCAGAATTTTTGAGAGCAGCAAGTATAGACAGCAGATTGCAATGGACACCATTACAATATTGCTTTGCCGATTGAGGTCAGAGCTTTAAAGAATAAATAAATAAATGTTCTATAGCTCGCTAGACCACTGGCTTTTAATGAATAGTTGGCACAACACTTATAAATAGTTTATTATACTGCACATCATAGCTATGACAACATGATACACAGGGTAAAAATGCTATTTCACTGTTTAATAGACTTACCCAGTATTTGGGGACGACATGTTTCTTGCAAAGTCATCGGGACTTTGAGGGAGGTTCTAACTACGTTTAATTAATTAATTTACTTACTAAAGAAAAAGAAAAAAAGTTTTTTTGGTTTTTTCCCCCCTGCAAGTGAGTTTTCAGCGCAAGGTCATCTTGTGTTCACAGACTATTCAGTTTTAAAAAGCTGTTCTTTATCTCACACTATGAACGGCCTTGTAATTCCTATGCACACTAAAAGTTGGCTTTTAGATGCACATTGTTTTATTTTAAAATCCCATGGATGTGCACAAAGTTTTTTTGGGGGAGGCAGGGGGACGGGGCGGGGGGGGGGCGGGGCGTACAGCACTTTTAATTCTTGACTTCTTGGGCTGGCACTGCTCTCTCCCACCCACTCACAGCCAGTGTGTCTCTCTCCCACCCACTCACAGTGAGTGTGTCTCTCTCCCACCCACTCACAGCGAATGTGTCTCTCTCCCACCCACTCACAGCAAGTGTGTCTCTCTCCCACCCACTCACACAGAGTGTGTCTCTCTCCCACCCACTCACAGCAAGTGTGTCTCTCTCCCACCCACTCACAGCAAGTGTGTCTCTCTCCCACCCACTCACAGCGAATGTGTCTCTCTCCCACCCACTCACACCGAATGTGTCTCTCTCCCACCCACTCACAGCAAGTGTGTCTCTCTCCCACCCACTCACAGCGAATGTGTCTCTTACCCACCCACTCACACCTAGTGTGTCTCTCTCCCACCCACTCACAGCAAGTGTGTCTCTCTCCCACCCACTCACAGCGAATGTGTCTCTCTCCCACCCACTCACAGCCAGTGTCTCATTCCCACCCACACATAGCCGGTGTGTATCTCTCCCATCCACTCACAGCGAGTGTGTCTCTCCCATCCACTCACAGCGAGTGTGTCTCTCCCATCCACTCACAGCCGGTGTGTATCTCTCCCATCCACTCACAGCGAGTGAGTCTCTCCCATCCACTCACAGTCGGTGTGTATCTCTCCCACCCACACACAGCCAGTGTGTCTCTCTCTCCCACCCACTCACAGCCAGTGTCTCATACCCACCCACACACAGCCAGTGTGTCTCTCTCCCTCCCACCCACTCACAGCCAGTGTGTCTCTCTCCCTCCCACCCACTCACAGTGAGTGTGTCTCTCTCCCACCCACTCACAGTGAAGTGTGTATCTCTCCCACCCACTCACACCGAGTGTGTCTCTCTCCCACCCACTCACAACAAGTGTGTCTCTCTCCCACTCACTCACAGCCAGTGTCTCATTCCCACCCACACACAGCCGGTGTGTATCTCTCCCACCCACCCACTCACAGCCAGTGTGTCTCTCTCTCCCACCCACTCACAGCCAGTGTCTCATACCCACTCACACACAGCCAGTGTGTCTCTCTCCCACCCACACACAGCCAGTGTGTCTCTCTCTCCCACCCACGCACAGCAAGTGTGCGTGTCTCCCACCTACTCACAGCCAGTGTGTCTCTCTCTCCCACCCACCCACGCACAGCCAGTGCGTCTTTCCCACCCACCCACGCACAGCCAGTGTATCTCTGTCCCATGCACTCCCCTCCTGCCAATAATTTCATGCAGCGTGGCCGAGAGCACCGCAGTAGAGAATCTTCTGTATCTTCTACCCAGTCTACAGGAAGTGCTCCCAGACCAAGTAGTGGATTCAGAGATTCTCACCACAGTTCACTCGACCACACTACAAGTAGGTAAGCTGGCACTGCAGAAGGAGGAAGACAGCAAAAAGGGGGGTTGATAAAGAGACTCACAGGGGACTGTGGGTGAAAAAAAGAAACAGAGTGGGGCAGAGGTGGCAAAGAGATACACAAAGATGCTTTGGGGGGCAAAGAGACAAACAGAGGAGCTTTGGGGGACAAAGAGACACAGAGGGGCTTGGCTGAAAAAGAGGCACACAGAAGAGTTGGGGGGATATAAAGGCACACTGGGCTGGGGGACAAAGAGATACACGGAGGGGCAACAATACACATGGAAGGACAAAGAGGCACACAGAGGGGCTGGGGTGTCAAAGACACAGAGGGGCTTAGAGAGACAAAGACACCCACAGGAGCTTGGAAGATAAAAAGACACACAGAGAGGCAAAGAGACACAGGGCAGAGAGGGATCAAAGAGACACACTGTGGCGGAACCAACCTCGCCACTGGCCACTGGAGGAGCAGAGGCCACTGGAGGGCTGGTTCGTGCCTTTCTGCGGACTGTTAAAGTTACGAACACCACTGAGCCACCGACCGCCCTTCTCCTACCTGCAGTCAATTATCCTAACACTGGTCCATTCGGTACTTAACTGTTTAACCCCTTAAGGACACATGACGTGTGTGACATGTCATGATTCCCTTTTATTCCAGAAGTTTGGTCCTTAAGGGGTTAAACCATGCTACCCCAGATAGCTATGCCATGGAGCCCAGTCGTATACTGAAAGACTGTATGAAAGACTTTTGGCTCCATGGCGATTGAACTGTATGTATGTGATCTGAGCGCTATCCGGTAATAATGTGCGCTCATATCTAAGCTATCTGGGGATAGGTAGAATGTGTATGTTCTATGTGATAAATGTAACAGTATGTATTTTTATGTCTTTTATTGTCCTTTGTCTGCCATGTGGTTAATGGAGTTTTGCTTCTGTCCTTGGAGATAATTGGATTATTTCCCAATTATCTCCAGGACAGAGAGGAGGGATTGTGATGCATTATGGGATTGTAAGCTTGTGATTGGTCAATGCCCAATATGTTTCCCAGTCTTCCATCTGGTCCCCTATGGGGGTGTCCAACAGGTGGGAGACCTGCATAAAAGCCGGGCAGGTAGCCCCAGTAAATCAGTTCTGCTTGACCCTCAAACGAAGTGTCATCTCGTTCTTGGGGGGAATTGGATTGTATGCTGTTACAGTGCAACTGCCAGGAGTGTAATGTTCGTATGGTTTTTCCTGTTTGGCTGTTTAACAGCATTCGTGTGTTCGGGAGTTGGTGAATTTGTGTGTTTCCGGTTCGGGTGTTTGTGAATTTGTGTGTTTCCTGTTTGGGAGTTTGAGTATTCATGTGTTCGCAATTCGGGAGATTGGTGCTTGCAGCAGCTGTTCGTGTATTTAAAAGGGGAATATCGCCTAAACGGTTTTTAACCTCTTGTGTGCAAAACGGTCCGTTACAATTGGTGGCAAGCGGCGGGATCATTCCCACAGCCCAGAAGGACAGCTACAAGGTAACAGCATTCCCTGGATTTACAAATTGAGGGTAACGCTAGTATCCGTACAGCGCCCCTATGTACAAAGGAACTCAGAAAATGGAGGAGAAGTTTCAAGATAGATTGTACTGTTATGTATCCCTGGGGTCTGGTGCAGTCTCAGAGGAGGACATGTTGAGTTGCAGAGAGATTGCCAGAGCCGGGCTGTGGGATGAAGCCCTAGAGAAAGTACAGTATTGGCGAGGGGATCAGCGCCGCAGCAGAAGGCAGCGAATCCTGACTCGAATGGCAGAGTGGATGCCCCTCCTGAGAAAACAGAACGAAAAAGCGTTGGTGACTAGACTCGAGATTCTAGTATATGCAGAACTGGCGCTCGACGACGCATACCAGGCGATACAGTGGTACGCAGCTCAGTGTGTCCCTGAGATGGCAGAGTATGAGTTCCCAGAGGGCGGAGATTATGCTGACCCTGGCCTATTTTGGGATATTATTGACGATGAGGACTTTGGAAAAGCTACGACTCTCGTTTTTGGGACCTGTGTTACGACCAAGAAGACATGCTGAGTCTCCCTAACGCTGTTGACCTCGAGGCAGACCTACGATATCTGGTTGCCAAGGAATGTGACCTGGAGTGGGATTGCCTGCGACTCATCAATGAGGCCCGGGAAGAGACAACCGGTCCTATTCCCCAACAGCAACCAGCGGTACCTGAGGTAGACTCCTCCTAGACTGGTCCTGCGAGGATCCCCAGTGGCAGTATGTATCCCAGGGAGCTGAAGGTGCCATCCTTCCTCCCCAGCGGCAGTGTGAGTACCAGGGAGCCGAAGGTGCCGTCCTTCCTCCCAGCAGCAGTGTGTCCGGCAGGGAGCAGAGACAGTCGGTCTCGCTCCCCAGCAGCGGGATAATATATTGAAAGGAGAGACAGTCGGTCCGCCTCTCCACCACCAGAGAGAGTGTAAGGGAGAGGAGCTTGTTACCCCCTCTTCCCAGCGGCAGCGTAGCCCACCATGGGACACCAAGCTCACCAAGAGACACTAAGCTCCCCATCAGCGCAGATGGGACCGTGGTCTCTGTGCCCAAGCTACAGGGAGTACGGACTGCTCCCCAGCAGCAGAGTATTCTACCGGGAGGGGAGAGCCTCGTTCCCCCGACCCAGCGGTAGCCTAGCCCACCAAGGGGAGATGATAAGCCCCACACTGGTGCAGATGGGACTGATGGGACTGTGGTCTCTGTGCCCAAACCACAGGGGGTAGGGATGGTCGATCCTGTCCCCCAGCAGGGCTGTTTATCCAAAAAGGAGACAGCCTGTCTGTCAGGGTTTCTTTGCTTTTTTAAACAGCAACCATTCCTTTTTCAGTGTCTGAGTTTTCAGCTGAGATTAAGATCAGCTCCTTCACTATGTTGCCACGGTTACTCACCTGAGAAATGTAATCAACCCTGCTGCTAATCAGTGCAGCCTATTTAAGCAGCAAATCCAAGTACCTCCTTGCCCTTGCATGGTTTCCTGTTCCCCAGAAGTCTCCTTGTTCCTGTGTTTCCTGTTTGTTCCTGGTTCCTGACTTCGCTGATCTCCGTTCTCCAGATCCTGGCTCGTCTGACTACCCGCTCTGGTGACTGACCCCTGCTTCCCTTCTGGAGTTTGCTTTTCGTTATTTCTTTATTTGTTATTTTTTAATAAAGGTGTTTTTGCATCTAGTTCTGTCTCTGTCTGGTTCCTGGTCCCTAACCTTACGCAAGGGCCATGAATACAGATGGTACAGGCAATACACCTATACCTAACCTATTTACCCGGTGGGACCAGCAGAACCACCATTTGGACCAGTATGCTCATCTGGATCCAGCACCCGGCCAGCCTGTGATTGCGGCCGCCTCTGCCTCACTTCCTGTTCTAGCACCGGTTGCAGCCTCCAAACTTGTTACAGCACCTGAGGTTCCTAGTTGATCTCCCATACAAGTACTAACCAGGCCCGAGTTTGGATGGCTTCTGAAATCTGACGAGATCAGGCATTTTCAGACTGGTATGGCCGTAGGCACTTGGAGTTCGTGGAGTGGACTCTGCAGCTTTCCTGACCTGCCTGTCTGTATCCAGTCCTGTCTGGATTATTCCTGATTCCGGTTCCGTTTCTGTTTTTTGTGGCAGTGCGCCTGTTCTGGTGGTGATATTCATTCGTTGCTGGTAGTTCCTATGCAGGAGGCCTCTCTGGTGGGGAATCCTTGCCTCCGTGGAAGTCAAGAGGATTTCGTTGCAGGATCCGCTCGCCATTCCTGGTCTCTGCCTGGGAGCTGTTTGGAGCGTCCGGAGGTCGCTCCTTAGGAGGGGAGTTATGTTACATCCTGTTCCTCGCTGCGGATCATTCTGGCAATGGCTTCTGGTATCCAGTACTCTTTTTACAGTTTTTCTTGGTTTTTCTTGGTTTTTCTGGTTTTCTATTCCATGTCTGGTTTTCTTTATGCTGGGTTTCTGGGTTCATTCCATGATTCCGTCCCTGGAATTCCCAGTCTCCTGGATTCATTTAAATGTTTGTTTTGAGTTGACACACCCGTTTGTTTTCCGCCATTCCTTTTGTATCAGTGTTCCTGCAGGCAGCTGCTCATGTCTTCTGCCCTTTCTTGCAGGTAAGTACTATCTTCCAAACTACTGAACAGATCTGGGTGGATTTTGGATATGTGGTTCACCCAGATCCCCCGGTTCCGAGGATATACTTTTTTATGGGGTTATTGCATGTTTTGGGGTCCCTGTGATGTGTTTTATTATACTGTATTTCTCTGCCTGTCATAATTAAATTAACAATTGTGTTCAATAATCATATCACAGGCAGAGGGGAGGATTTTGTGTGGGAGTGTCTGTGTGTATTGTAAGGATTGATTGGTTGTATTTCAAAACCCTGTGGGCAGTACTATGTTTGTGGATTGTGAATAAAAGAGGCTGTATGTGCCAGTACAGTCAGTTCTGCTTGACCTCAAAATGAAGTGTCGTCTCGTTATTCGGGGAATTGGATTGTATGCTGATTGCCAGGAGTGTAAGCTGATTTTATGCTTTTCCTGTTCAGCTGCTGTAGCGGATGGCACTGGGCTGTCCTGCAAATGTCTTCGAAATAATTGCATTCGGGTGATCTGCTGGTTTTCTATGTGTTTTAAAGCCTTGTATTCTTGTGATTGTTCGGTAGTTCCATTCCCTTAGTTTATTCGAATGAAACTACCGAACAACCAGACCTCCCTGTGTGAAGTGTGTCCTCAATTACCAGTTGCAACATTGTTGCGAACGGGTAATTGAACAGTAAGTAGCCGTCCTTTGTTCTCGGGGGTGGCCGCCATTCGACAAACGAACACGTGGCTGCGGCCATTTTAAAACTCCCGAACAGCGGTGTTTTGCCGTCGAGTGTCTGGAACTAAAATCGGACACTCGAGTAGGCGAACACCGCTGAGACCTCCACAGCCCTTGTCAGTTCGGTTCCAAACTACCGAACGGCCCCTCGTTCGGTAGATAGAGAATACCGAACGAGGGGATTCAGGTGAACCCTCCCTAGCCTCTATAGCTAAAGGTTTTCGTGCATTTTATTCCCTTATGCCAGGACCGACCGCAGGGCCCATTCACATGGAACAGAATTCGGCTATCTCAGTTTGTGCGGTCGGTCATTTTATTCCCCCCATACTTTTCCCGAACCCCTGGTCTGATCTGGGTGATTTTTGGATATGTGGTTCACCCAGATCAGGGCTACCAGGGGATGTAGGATTTAAAGTGGTATCCCTACGTTTAGGGGTACATCCAGAAACGGGGGGAATTGGTGTACTGGATAAGGGGATTATGATGCTGGCTGAGGGGAGGAGATATGTGGGAGGTTACCAGGACAGGATTGGCTACTGTAATAATTACTGTAAATCCCTCCCTTGCATGGGAGCATACTTTATAAGGAGACTGTGATTAAAGGCTTGTCAGTTCTGCTCCTGAAACTGTGTGTCGTCCAGTTATTGGGATTGCTGTGGGGATATTGCTGTATTTTACTTGCTGGAAACCTTGCCTTTGGATTTATTATTTACTTGTTCCTGAGCCTCACTTGGATTACAAGCGGAGATAACCTGGGGAATATTGCATCTCCGCTACAGCTGCTTACAGCACTCAAATGCTTGAGAGCATTCGTATGCTTCTCCGGTTCAGTGGTTGTGGTGTCTGCTGCAGTGCTTGGAATCCTCAGGAAGCGCTAGGAGCATCCTTCAACGGAGGTACCCAGTCGGGGTGCCAGGTGATCCGTTACAACAACTGCTTACATTCTCAATAAAAACAAGAACAAGGTCCTAAATAATGAAAGCCCTACAAACAAAATATAAACGAAACAAAAGGGCCAATGCCGAATGCATTACCTTTTCGTTTGTTTAATAGACTCCGTGCTGCGGGGGTATTAACCCCCATAGCACAGCGACAGAACAGAGCACATGCGCAAAATCAAAAAACCTATGGGGTCATTGTGACGGAACGCTGGCACTCCGACTAAGTACCTCCGCCAATCGATGCTCCTAGTGCTCGCTGAGGACTCCAAGCACTCAAACCGACACCATCAGCACTGCAGACCCCACTTCCAGCGATGCAACTGCGCCGGGGTCTCTGCTGTTTCCACCCACCCTGGACCCAAGGCCAGGATCCAGCTTCCAGTGGGTGAACCTCTCTTTCCCCAGAGAGCAGGAACAGGAACAAATCAAGCTATTGCAAGAACTTCCTCTGGGGAGTAAGTGATTATAGCAATCCCCAGAGTGTAGGTATCCCTTCCCCCAAACATGAGCCAAGGCTTAATGCTGGAACAAGACTGATTTACTGGCACACAGAACTCACAATTTATGCAACACAAAACTCCTCCTCTGGGCCAGGCTAGATAATTGAGTTTCTACAATACACAAAGCTCAATTATCTGCTGGCCAGAAACATTACAATTTTTACAGTTCACAACTTCTAAAATATACATCACAGGGACCCCAAAACACGCAATAACCCCATAAAAAGTATATCCTTGGAACCGGGGGATCTGGGTGAACCACATATCCAAAATTCACCCAGATCCTTTCAGTACTTTGGAAAATACAGTTTAATGCAGATTCTGCAGAACATATACAGGCTAAATGAAAAACAATTACTGTATAATGTGTCCCCTGCTGTATAGTCCAAAACCACTGCACGATGTCTCTGTGCACCAAATACTGTCGAGATGGCACCGTGTTGAAAAGTCCAAACAGTGTCTGTGAGTTTAAATGGCCGCCATCCATTGTTCTCACCATGTGCTTCTGATACAGGAAATGGTGGCCACCCAGTAACTCCACAGTATGTCCCCAGATGGTTCTTAAAGGGCCAGCAGCAGCACAACACAAATCCATTATGCCCAAATCATGTCTTTAAAGGGCAATACATCCCAGGGGCCATAGTTACAGGGCAAGAGGCGGGCAAGCAGTCCTCTCAAGGCACAAGTGGTGAAGGGCACTTCGTCACACATCTTCCCTTTGGGGGGAAGACTAAACAGGTACCTGACCTTCTGCCGGTCAGTACCTAGATTAGTCGGGCAGCCCACCCACAAAGAAAAATACGCAGAGTAACCCCCACACAATAAATGGTACTGGCCTGTAGGTTCAAGTTTGTAGTGGGACAGCGCAGCACTCTCGGTCTCCCTGGTGCAGCTAGGCAAACTGCTGGTGTTGCTTGGGGGGCAGAGGCCAGCGGCGCTCTGCCCTGCTGCCATCTCTTCCACTGGGGTAACCCGTGGTAAGTCAGGCTCTGATACAGGGGAAAAGGGGGGGCAGAGGCTAACAGAGCTCTGCCCAGATGCCAGCTCTTCTGCTGGGAGGGGATCAGTGGGTATCGCAGGCTCATCCACTGCCCCCAGGACCCAGTTGGGATGTAGCTGGGGAGGGGAAGTTTCGCTTACCTCCTCCTCCTGGCATCCCTGCGGGGTTGGTTAGGGATCTGGACCGCCAGTCCAGCCTCCCTGTAGGACTGGCACAGAGACCGCGGTCCCATCTGCGCCAGTGTGGTTAGGTTTGTCTTCCCCCTCTCCCGGTATCTCTGGCTGCTGTTGGAGGGGGAGGCGGGTTGCCCCCACACCCCAGGACGCTGGTTGCTGTAAGGTGGAGGGATCGACCATCACCTCCTCCTGGAACTCAGGCCGCCGCTGGGGAGAGAGACCAGTTGTCTCCTCTCCCTGTATATTATACTGCCGCTGGGGACCTGGGCTGACTGCCCAGCATCCCTGTAGGGCTGGCAGAGAGACTTTGGTCCCATCTCCGCTTGCCATCTCTCTGTGTCCCCAGGACAAGTCTATGAGGTCGCCCACCTCTGGCTGCTGTTGGAGAGGGAGGCCGGTTGCCTCCCCTCCCCAGGACGCTGGTTGCTGTACGGGGGAGGGATCTACCATCACCTCCTCCTGGAACTCAGGCCGCCGCTGGAGAGAGAGACCGGTTGTCTCTTCCCTCTGTATGGTGCACTGCCGCTGGGATGGGAGGTCGCTGCTCTCCTCTCCCTGTAACTCACTCTGTCGCTGGAGACGGGGTGTCAATACCCCCAAACTCCACAGTTGGCACTCGAAGTTCCGTGCGTCTTGGTTCTCAGCACTCAACATGCGCATCACTTGATGGACCACCTCATCTGAAGGGTTTGGGCCAAACCAGACCAGCCGCGCCTTTACTTCCTTCATGAAATCAGCACCCTCATAGCACTGTGACAGGCGGATTTGCAATTCACTGGCTGCTGTCCAGGGTCTTGCTAGCTCCATGTTGCTGTAGGTAGGGACGCTGCGCAGAGGCTAGCGTTACCCTCAATTATAAATCTGTAACTCCACATGTTACCGGTGTCTCTGAGCTGCTGGTCCTCGCACTAGGACGCCATCCCGCCGCTGCCACCAAATGTGACGGAACGCTGGCACTCCGACTGAGTACCTCCGCTAATCGATGCTCCTAGTGCTCGCTGAGGACTCCAAGCACTCCAACCGACACCATCAGCACTGCAGACCCCACTTCCAGCGATGCAACTGCGCCGGGGTCTCTGCTGTTTCCACCCACCCTGGACCCAAGGCCAGGATCCAGCTTCCAGTGGGTGAACCTCTCTTTCCCCAGAGAGCAGGAACAGGAACAGATCAAGCTATTGCAAGAGCTTCCTCTGGGGAGTAAGTGATTATAGCAATCCCCAGAGTGTATTTCTCCAATCCCCCAAACATGAGCCAAGGCTTAATGCTGGAACAAGACTGATTTACTGGCACACAAAACTCACAATTTATGCAACACAAAACTCCTCCTCTGGGCCAGGCTAGATAATTGAGTTTCTACAATACACAAAGCTCAATTATCTGCTGGCCAGAAACATTATAATTTTTACAGCATTCACAACTTCTAAAATATACATCACAGGGACCCCAAAACATGCAATAACCCCATAAAAAGTATATCCTTGGAACCGGGGGATCTGGGTGAACCACATATCCAAAATTCACCCAGATCCGTTCAGTACTTTGGAAAATACAGTTTAATGCAGATTCTGCAGAACATATACAGGCTAAATGAAAAACAATTACTGTATAATGTGTCCCCTGCTGTATAGTCCAAAACCACTGCACGATGTCTCTGTGCACCAAATACTGTCGAGATGGCACCGTGTTGAAAAGTCCAAACAGTGTCTGTGAGTTAAAATGGCCGCCATCCATTGTTCTCACCATGTGCTTCTGATACAGGAAATGGTGGCCACCCAGTAACTCCACAGTATGTCCCCAGATGGTTCTTAAAGGGCCAGCAGCAGCACAACACAAATCCATTATGCCCAAATCATGTCTTTAAAGGGCAATACATCCCAGGGGCCATAGTCACAGGGCAAGAGGCGGGCAAGCAGTCCTCTCCAGGCACAAGTGGCAAAGGGCACTTCGTCACAGTCATTATAATAAAAGGGAGGCTAAATCCTCCCGCATGCCCCTACTCACGGCATGTTGCCTGAACAGTCATTTAACACTAAATATAAATCAATATGGAGGGCAATATGAACCCCATATTGATATAAGGGAGGTTAAATCCTCCTGCATGACCCACGGGTGGGGGCTATTAACATAAATGTAGGGGGCCTAATGTCCCCACCCATGAGTGGTGGGTGGGGACCCTAATAAATTAAAGGGGGACCCTAATTAAATAATAATGGGGGAGAACCTAATGTCACACACAGGTCCCCACCTATGAGCGGTGGGTGGGGACACTAATAAATTAAAGGGGGGACCTCATGTCCACCCTGGTCCCCACTCATGAGTGGTGGGTGGGGCCCTAAATAATGAACTAATGTCGCCCCCAGGCCCCACCCAAGACCAGCGCGTGGGCATCACAAAGAATAAAGTGACTAGGGGTCCCCAAGCTAGTCACTTCCCCCCAAAACAAATACCCTAACTACCTCCCTCACACTAATAATAGTGAGGGGGAGGGGCAATAAACTAACCCTGTAAAATAAAATTCCATACTTACCATTTTGTCAGTATATTTATATTGGCAGACATTTTGTGCTAAGATAGAAATTAAAAATGTATACTGCCAGTCACACTTAAAACAAAGCTGACTCCATTTTGTTATCTTCAGGCTAAGAAAGACACATAATTCTGGTTGTAACTCTGGGCATTAAGTCTGAGCTAAGGAATGCATTATATAAACAAGGCAATGCAGTCTCACAGCAAGAAGGGGGATGGAATACTCTTCTTAAAATGTAATGGAATAGAAATAATTTTAAACACAGACACTAGTTCCAGATAACACTTAGTAATTCATTTTACTCTCTAAATCTTGCAAAGTCCTATTGTAAGCGAGGGGTGGAATTAAGGTTTAGATATGTCAGAAAGTAGATTTAAAGGTATATTGCCACCATGAAGACTAGGAAAACCAAAGACAATGCTTTGAAGCTGGCAGCAAAGTGAGTTATGGTTATGGCCATTTAGATAAGCCAAAATTACATCAAAATCATCATTAATTACGTCAAAATCATCATCTTTCCAGGACAATAAATTTTAGTGATGTAAGGGCGCCATCTACTGACCAAAATATAGATGGTGGTCTGTGGGTTAGCCACACCTTCAATGCCCTATGCGTCCAATCAACTAATGTAGTACAGAGAGTCTGGCCCTTTAAAAAGTGAGAACAAAGGGAAGAGAGGACATTCAGATTGGAAGATCCAGGACAGAGATTCAAGATTGAGGAGAGATCCAGGACGGAGATTCAGGATGCACACGCTGGGACTTCCAATTAGCTCTCAAACTCTCTTTGACTGTCCTCAAAAACTATCAACTCTCTCTTAAAGTCACCTAACTCTTCATACTTTCTACTGCATACAATCATACTTGCATCCAATTCCTGGGACAGGTCTTTGAAGTCATCTGATAAGAACTTCTACAACATAACTGGTAATTATGCTGGTTTTATTTAATTAATTTCAATTAATTAAAAGTTTACTAATAGCAGGAATATATGACTGGATAAATCGGCTAGATTTCATAATTAGAAATCTTAGTTAAAGGACCACTATAGTGCCAGGAAAACATACTTGTTTTCCTGGCACTATAGTGCCCTGAGGGTGCCCCCACCCTCAGGGCCCCCCTCCCGCCCTGCTATGTGGAGAGGAAAGGGGTAAAAACTTACCTTTCTCCAGGGCTGGGCGGGGAGCTCTTCTCCTCCGATCCTCCTCCGTTCCTCCCATTCGGCTGAATGCGCACGCTCGGCAAGAGCTGCGCGCGCATTCAGCCGGCCGCATAGGAAAGCATTTACAATGCTTTCCTATGGACGCTTGCGTGCTCTCACTGTGATTTTTCACAATGAGACAGCCGCTAGAGGCTTTGGAGGAAGGATTAACCCATTCATAAACATAGCAGTTTCTCTGAATGTTTCTCTGAAACTGCTATGTTTATAAAAAAAATGGGTTAACCCTAGCTGGACCTGGCACCCAGACCACTTCATTAAGCTGAAGTGGTCTGGGTGCCTAGAGTGGTCCTTTAACTAAGGAATATATGGTTAAATAAATGTTATTACTGCGGGTGGAATAAACGATAACTATATATTAATGACATATTTGTCATATGTTAGTATGCCACATTTATCCAGATGTATTGATTTGCACTGAAATAAAATAGTGTATCTTATTAGGGAAGTTAAAATGCGGCTAATGTAAAATCTGGTAGATTATTCTTATTGGATGGTTCCAGGAATGATCTGATATGAACATTACAATAGAAAATGATATTATAAGCCTATGAGGATTCTAGCCAGTATTAAGAGTTAATCAAGTGATCTGTTAGCCAAGGTTTATGGCCTCTAGCTGTGCTGTGAGAGTTCCGTGTTCTGTGTGAAGTGAGTTTCTAAGTGAAGCACCCTCATAAATTTCATCCGTCTTGACATTTGGTGCTGTAGCCGTTGAACTGTATTTAAACCATTGCAATTTTTGTATACCTATGTTAAACCCAAATATTCACTGATTATTATCACGCATGTTTATAGATCAGGGTGGTGCAGTAGACATTGCTTACCTAGATTTCAGTAAGGCTTTTGACACTGTTGCACATAGAAGGCTTATCAATAAACTGCAATCTTTAAGTTTGGATTCCAATATTGTTGAATGGGTAAGGCAGTGGCTGAGTGACAGGCAACAGAGGGTTGTAGTTAATGGAATATATTCAAAGCTTGGACTTGTCACCAGTGGGGTACCTCAGGGATCTGTACTTGGACCCATTCTCTTTAATATTTTTATTAGTGATATTGCAGAAGGTCTTGATGGTAAGGTATGTCTTTTTGCTGATGATACTAAGATATGTAACAGGGTTGATGTTCCAGGAGGGATAAGCCAAATGGCAAATGATTTAGGTAAACTAGAAAAATGGTCAGAATTGTGGCAACTGACATTTAATGTGGATAAGTGCAAGATAATGCATCTTGGACGTAAAAACCCAAGGGCAGAGTACAGAATATTTGATAGAGTCCTAACCTCAACATATGAGGAAAGGGATTTAGGGGTGATTATTTCTGATGACTTAAAGGTAGGCAGACAATGTAATAGAGCAGCAGGAAATGCTAGCAGAATGCTTGGTTGTATAGGGAGAGGTATTAGCAGTAGAAAGAGGGAAGTGCTCATGCCATTGTACAGAACACTGGTGAGACCTCACTTGGAGTATTGTACACAGTACTGGAGACCGTATCTTCAGAAGGATATTGATACCTTAGAGAGGGTTCAGAGAAGGGCTACTAAACTGGTTCATGGATTGCGGGATAAAACTTACCAGGAAAGGTTAAAGGATCTTAACATGTATAGCTTGGAGGAAAGACGAGACAGGGGGGATATGATAGAAACATTTAAATACATAAAGGGAATCAACACAGTAAAGGAGGAGACTATATTTAAAAGAAGAAAACTACCACAACAAGAGGACATAGTCTTAAATTAGAGGGACAAAGGTTTAAAAATAATATCAGGAAGTATTACTTTACTGAGAGGGTAGTGGATGCATGGAATAGCCTTCCAGCTGAAGTGGTAGAGGTTAACACAGTAAAGGAGTTTAAGCATGCGTGGGATAGGCATAAGGCTATCCTAACTATAAGATAAGGCCAGGGAGTATTTAGAAAATTGGGCAGACTAGATGGGCCGAATGGTTCTTATCTGCCGTCACATTCTATGTTTCTATGTTACATATTATTATTATTTTATTATTATTGGCACAATAAATTATATTTTTATAAAGAAATTGTGATTTACTGTATGTTATAAAATCCTCTGATGGCTTTCTCTAGGATCTAAGAGAATTGAAATAGTGGGCAATTCTCAACTTTATATTATTAATTTTCGGGGTGCAGTGCCGAGATATCAATTTTGATATAATAAAAATTATTAAATAAATTTTTGCTAATTTTTATGAAAATGTTATTTTATTTTTTTATTTTTTTTTATTTTTTCATTCAAGGTTTATTAGCTTCATTGGTGTTTACATCAGAAAGGCATATATGTGCGTCAAAAATAATGTAGCAAGATAACATCGTAGTATAACATCGTACTTAACAGGTATAGTGGTGAAAGAAAGGTAAATAATAGGTAGTTCTAAGGTAACATGGTAGGTTGGCTGGTCGATGGTAGCACAAAGCAACACATTCTCCTATTTAAACATGTCAATATGATTCCGAACCTTGCAATGTCTGTCAAACATCAACAGCCTAAATCGGCCTCAGCAAGCACAGCCTCTAGGTTTAGTGATACAATATTTAAATGAAAACAATATTAAAATTAAAGTTAACAATTAAATGAAAAGATAAATGTCCAGACTCTCTGTGGAGTCAGGAATAGGGTGGAGGGATTACGTGGAGGCCCTCGTGTGAGCTGCGGAGTATATTTGTCTCCGTGCTTCCTTGGGTCTGATTCGGTGCACGTATCTCCGGGCATTTTATCACGCCAAAGTAAAAGTGGGGTGGGTTGAACATGGCTAGTGTCTGATTGTTATGTATAGTCGACTTACGCCTCAGTGTGCACCTCAATTGCTGGTAACTAGGTAACAGAGCAAAAATCTATACGTACTAGTAAGAAAGTAATCTACATTGGATATAAACTTTACTGTACTGCGTAATCAAGCTATGTCTATCTTAGCCTGTGATTATGCTGTCGGCACAGTGAAACGCATATGTATTAGAGGAAAAAAAAACACCCCTGCAGGTGTAGCGCTTATACTGGTTCAAAGCATAATTAAGCATAGTTGGCTAAACAGTAGTAATATAAGACTGTGCAAAGCATGGTGTAGGTCACGTCCGGTTCTAGAACAAAATTGTTCCCGCCTTCTAAGAAGGAAAGACGTAAAAAGGGGAAAAAGGGCCTGCGTGAAGTCCCCATTTAAACACCCGTGGGATTATGTCCCAGCAGTCAAAAGGGGCCTTGTGCCGTGCACGCGCGGCCGGGCGTAGTAAGACACCCTGATATAAAATGATAAAAGGAGGAAAGTAAGGGAATTTAACATGGCAAGTACATTTAGTTTTATGCCGGGGTATAAACACTTAAGTACTCGGCATACAATGCAGTAACAATCTTATGTAGATGTTGCCTAGTGTTGAGCGTTCTAAACTAACATAATAATAAAGAGTGTCCACAGCGTATTTAACGTATGGTAAGTCCACATCCAGAGTCAATCTTCGATCAAAAAGTTATATGAAACTGTGAGACCTAAGGGTTGCTTGACATGTCCGTGGGCTTGTTGTAGAATTATTAGGCCTCTATAAATTTGTAAGGCCCCTTTAAATCCTCTTGCTATACCTCTAAGAGGCCCCCATAGTTTTACAAGGAAGCTTTGTCTATAGAACATAGAATTTGCATGTCAGCAAGAAATAGCTTTGATAAAATGTGTATTTACTAAAATCCTTGAAACTTAACCTTGAGAAACTAACAAGTGCCAGCTACGCTCCAAATGGATAGCTGCCAAAAGGCCCCTCTCGTCGAGTGAGCTCCTCATTTTAACAAAATGGCGCTAAAACCTGTAGGAGTTAAGAAATTACGTAGATAGTGACCTAAGAATGGGGAGGGCATTTTACTAACATCTTAGCACCTAAGCCAATTAACAATGTCTATTTGTCTATATCTTGATTTTCTTCAATGATGTAATAATGCCTTTAAAAGGGTCTGCGCACCCATTTTCTGTCAGAAGCCATTAAACTTCTCTGAAGTTCTTTCATTACCCTGAACCTTGTGTCTCAGTGTGAATTTACTTCTGCGTGCACGCAACTTTATTATCTTTAATTTGGACAGGAACAGATAGTCATTCAAACTAATTGGTTTGCAGTAAATTATCTAGAACAATTGGCTCTCAACGTGGGGCTCTGGGCTATGTCCAGTCTGGGCAGCTGTCCAAGAAGACGCTGGGGGGGCTGAATCCTGGGGGAAGGAAAAGAGCCTGATCACCTCTGAATACACGGTAGAGATTGCTGCAGCACCTAGCCGGTATGTTCCTACCCCTGTGATTGACCTGCCCCAGTGTCTGTGACTGCTGCCGAGAGGACATCAAAGTCAGGTAATAACTTGCCCAGAGTCTTTGTATTGTTAATGATACCTAGTTTACCTGCATGTTGACTATCTGTTGCCTGGGTGTGTTTGTATTGGTATGTGTTTAACTTAGTACCCGGGGAGTGTAAGTGCCTGTTTAACCCCTTTTAGGTACCACATGCCTGTGGTAGTAAGGAAAAAAGGGGGTGGACCTGTGGAAGTTTTCCTGGGGGTCCTCTATTGCCTGTTTAACTCTTTTAGGAGCCACGTGGCTGTGGCTGTAAGGAAAAAGAGTAGGGGGAATCTGTGGAGGATGATGTAGACTCATTGCTTCCTGGGGGTTCCCCAGAGTGTCATTTTGACCGCTTAGCTAGCCTCAGACACTTCTTCTTGGTAAAATTCCAGTCTCAAGCGCTGAGACAGGTAAGATTCCAATTCTTTAGGCTATACAGGATTCGGGTTGGAAGCTGTTGCTGTTTCCTGTGGCTGCTGGTAGTGAGACTTGCGGGTGGGTCCGCAACAGGGACACTACGAGGTTGAGGGAGGTGGCTTTTGGCCACACGAGTAAAGGCAAGGGATAAAACTGTTGAACTTATTTGAACTGTGATGCATTCACTGTATTTACACTGAAATGTTATTGTCTTAATTGTCTGTCACACAGATTCCTGTGTTTACTTCTATCTTACTCACTGTACTATTTACACTTTCCCCTCCTATTTCTCTTTCTCTTTGTTGAGAGAAGTGATTGGTCACACACTTCTCGCCACGCTCCAATCCGCGGCTACCACGGGTAGGCGGAATCAGTGACTAGTCTACGTTTTGGGAAGACGTACTTAAAGAGCTTGCTCTTAAAGTAGCAGTCGAGCACGGTAGACGTTCTGTTCCTTTCTCTCTCTATATCTGGGACGCCTTATATGGGGAGGATGGGACAGAAGTTAGATAAACCCAGTAAGGGTTGGTTAGCATGTGATCTAGTGGAAGACAGAGAAGGAGAAGAGATGGTTAAGAAAGTGAGGAAGATTGCTAAAGTATGTGGAATTACCGTACCTCTGTGCGGCAGATTGTAGCCAGAGAGCTGGCGTAAGTTACTGACAGAGAGAGAGAGAAGCTGTCGGACCAAGATTTGGTTTGTACAGCAGAAGCCTGATACCGAGTAGCAAGAGCTATTCAGCAAAAGGGATAGGTTGAGGAAGATATTGATCACAAAGGTTTAAGATTGTATGTATATCATAATAATTGTGTTACTGGGAAGTTATCCCAGCAGTGCCCTGTCCAGGAGGTGACCACTTCCATCATCCTGTCAGTAATGACCGAAATGTAGCTGACCATGGTGACATGCTTGCGATTTAGGTCTGTCTCTTCGGTGTTCTGTAGAGTTATTCAGAAGCTACTGATAAGAGTATAAGGTACTGAGGATTGTGGGAGTGACGAGCTCACAAGATTGCATTCAGTGTTGAATACGGGATTTAGGAAGGTGTAGAGGGAATATGCGATGTTGTTAAGTCAGTATAAGAGGAGGAAAGTGATTAATGGTTTGAGGAAGATAAGGGAATTTGGTTGAATTCCGCGAGTTTATTTTGCATCATTTTATTATTTTAAAGTTATTTTAAAGTACATGTTTCTAGAAACAGCTGTATGGGCTGTTAAATGCATAATGTTCTCAACTGTCTTATTTAACCTGCCAGGTCTGTTCATAGTTTAGTATTTCATTTTGCAGAACGGAATGTTGCTTCTCTGACTTATTTTAATAGTTATAATATAGTGTATGGTTGAAAGTACGTCAACCACCACCCTAAAGATGGCGCCTGCCAGTCCCATGACCTATCCAGAGTCACGGTTGCTTCTAAAGTAACGTCACTTCCGCCCTTACCATGCCCACACCTCCTGTCTTCCTTTCCCACACATATCATGGACGTCACCCCTCTCACTTCCTCCATTGCTGTCATTTCCTTCCCCGCCCCTGTCATGGCTGCCTCCATCATGAGGCCTACCCCTATTATGCTCGTCCCATTTAGATAATTACTAAAACAATCATGCCATTTGTTTCCCTGTATCAACAATTTGTCCGTGATATAAAAAAAAAAAAAAGGTTGCTAAAATGTAATTTGCAAATGTGGTGTGACCTACATATGAAATCTGTTGGACACGAATATAAGAGCATAACAGCTGATTATCCAGATTAATCTTGCAACAAGGGAAATAGCCAAATAATGCAAGTTATTTTAAACATTGTATCTTTGCTTAATCGAATCTTGCTAGTTACAGATCGTATGTTTACAGTAACATCCTTTACTTTAAATGATGGTTTAGCATTAGAAGGGTTTGTGGCATGTTTTATTAACCCAGCCACTACTGGTTGTTTACTTAGTTACAGGGTGGTATAATTGTTATAGTCTAATTAATATAAATGATAGTACCGCAATAGTTAATGTTTTATCCAAAGACATATAGGAACTTTACTTAACTTACTATTAACCATTATTTATAATGATAGACATGTTCAGACTGCAAAAAGCTATGGCTAATGACATAGAAAGGGGTTTGAGTCAGTAACACAGCCCATACTGAGGAGAGCAAACCCGCTGATGCTTAATGCCCCTGCCATGGCAGTGTCTTCAGGGGAACAAGGGGGGCCTCTAGCTACTGTAATTTTACCCATTGAGGGCCAGCCCACCACTTTCCTAGTTGACACAGGTGCAGCCCGAAGTGTTCTGAGAGAACAAGACCTGCCCGATACCTCATTTCTTTCCAATATTGATGTCTCCTGTGTTGGGGTGGACGGCCTTCCAAGGCAAAGTCCCCTGTCCACCCCACTGCGGGTTGGTAACTGCCACAACTTGCTTGCTCGCTTTGTGGTATCTTCCACATGCCCCATTAACCTGTTAGGAGCTGATGTTCTTCCACGCCTGCAGGCATCCATCACCTTTACTCCAGATGGACAAGTGGAACTATCCACCCCTCTATCTGTCTCAGACACCTCAGCTTTGTGCTCCTTACCCCTGATGCTACATCTAGAAGAGCCTCATGGGGATGCAAAAGACCTAAGGACTAATTTCCCTGATTCACTAAAGACTGATGTTCCCAAGAAGCTGTGGTCCACAGGCCCAGAGGACATAGGCCATCTAAAGGTCCCGCCTGTGGTGGTAAAGCTCATCCCAGGCGTAAAATTGCCACGAAAATCACGGTATCCTTTGAAACCAGCTCAAGCTGCAGCCATTACAATTCAAATTCAAGCACTCCTGGAGAAGGGTGCTCTTGTCAAATGTGAATCACCATGCAATACTCCATTATTTCCAGTAAAGAAAAAGACTCCAAAAGGCGAACCAGAAAAGTACAGATTGGTCCAAGACCTCAGAGCGGTAAATGAAGCCACAGTTTTGGACACTCCAATAGTGCCCAACCCACACACTCTCCTTTCCGGCGTTCCACCCTCTGCCAAGTACTTCACTGTCATTGATCTAGCCAATGCCTTCTTCAGTGTTCCCCTGGATCCAACTTGCCAATATCTGTTTGCTTTCACACATGACAAACAACAGTACACATGGACTGTCATGCCCCAAGGGGCACAAAATTCACCAAGTCAATTTGCGAAGGCCATGTGCTCTATCCTTGATCCATGGCAATCTGACCATCCTGAGGTCGTCCTGCTTCAATATGTGGATGATTTGCTGCTTTGTGGAGATGATATACCCACAACAGAACAATGCTCACTTAATCTTCTTTGCTACCTAGCAGAACAAGGATGTAAAGCTTCACGTCTCAAGCTGCAATTCTGCCAACCTACTGTTATTTTCCTTGGCCATTGTCTGTCTCAGGGAACCAGACATCTTACCCGTGACCGAGTTAGAGCGGTACTGGACATTCCACCTCCAAGGACCTCGAAGTCACTACACGCCTTCCTAGGCCTCATTTCCTATTGCCGAGCATGGATCCCAGAAGCCTCGCTCCTTATGCAACCTCTTTATGATGCTCTCAAGTCAGACCCATTTTGCTTGTCCACAGAAGCCCTTGACAACTTCTGTTCTCTCAAACGTGCTATTGCTTCTGCTCCTGCTCTTGGCCTACCAGACTATACCAAACCCTTCAAATTGTTTGTTTCTGAAAGACAAGGCCATGCAACAGGAGTACTCACTCAGGCTCATGGTCCTGGAGGCCGCCAAAGGCCTATTGGATTTTTCTCCTGCCAACTGGATATTGTGGCCAGAGGACGTCCCTCTTGCCTTCGGGCCGTCTTTGCTGCCAGAGAGCTCATTGAAAGAACTGGAGATCTTGTCCTTGGCCACCCCCTGGTTGTCTTGGCCCCTCATGACATTTCTGCCATAGTCAACCAGGTCCAGCTTAAGCATGTTACTCCTGCCAGGCATCTTCGCCTTCAATGTCATCTTTTGTTGCCTGACAACATTACCCTCCAAAGATGTCAAGTTCTCAATCCGTCCACTCTTCTGCCACTCCCTGAGGGGGGTGTATACTACGGATTCATCATGGACGAAATTTATGTTTCTCTTCTCACTGGCACCATCAAGAAGGAAATGCATCCCAACCTATCCTTTTATGATGGACAAGCACTCCTTCATGACGGAGCAAGACATGCCTTCTGTACCATGTGGTACAAACCAAACATCACTCCTGAACCCTGCTATGAAGATGAACTCTATAAGCTGGTTGAAGTAAAACTCACTGCACAAGACTTCTACTGTGATTCTGAAGGCAACAGTATGGTCTTGATTCATCTACCTCCGGAACTCAAGCATTTGTACCGTCATTGGGACACTGCCATTCCACATGTCCCTGTGACCAAGTTGAAAACAATATCATGGAATGATCTTGGGCCTATGGCAAAAGCATGGGCCACTATGGACGAATCACAGCTACAGGAAAATGGTGTTGTCAAATATCCAACAACTGACCACCTAAAAGCATGGCCACGTCATTTCCTGGAAAATGAGTTCCAAGATTTAACCATAGTGAATGACTACGACCCAGATACACCTCATGACTGTTTTGAACAGATGAAAATGGAAACAACACATCTACCAACTGTGCATGAAGACCCATTGGTAGATCCCGATCTCACCCTGTTTGTGGACGGCTCAAGATATGCTGATGAAGAAGGAAGATACCATACAGGATATGCCGTAACCACAACAGATGAAATTGTCAAATCATCATCTTTACCATCAACTATGTCTGCACAAGAAGCTGAATTGCAAGCCCTGACTTCAGCATGCAAGATCTCTGAAGGAAAGCGCGCCAATATCTACACGGATTCAAGATATGCACTGGGCGTGGCTCACGACTTCGGATTAATTTGGATAACAAGAGGATTTCTTACCACCGCCGGTACACCAATCAAGCACGGTTCTGCAATCAAGGAGCTGATGGACGCCCTCCTACTCCCAGAAGAAGTGGCTATTTTGAAGATAAAAGCACATGGGAAGTTGGACTCAGATGAAGCAAAGGGCAACCATCTAGCTGATCAAGCTGCAAAACAAGCTGCAAGAGAACCACAGGAAGTGGAAAGAAGAGTGTCCGGAAATGAAGAGACTCCCATATTTACTCTGCAGACTCTTCCAACTGACCTGAAAATTCTGCGGGAACAACAGGCTACAGTTGCCCCTGAAGAAATACAGAAGTGGAAACAGAAAGGGGCAGTTCTAAGAGATGGAGTGTATTACAACAATCTCAGATTCTGCCTTCCTAAGAATCTATACCCAGCAGTTGTTCAGTGGGCACATGGCCCTGCACACCTATCAAAAGATTTGATGATTGCCCTTGTACAGAAGTACTATGAGGCCCCTGGAATTACCACGCTAGCCAGCAATTACTGCAAGACGTGTGTCATCTGCGCCAAGTGCAATCCGGGGAAAATGACTAAAGTCCCTCCAAAACACTTGGCCAAGCCCATGTACCCGTTTCAAAGAATTCAGATAGACCACATCCAGATGCCAAAGAGTGGCAACTTCGAATATGCACTAGTAATAGTAGACATGTTCTCAGGCTGGCCAGAAGCCTACCCAGTGGTTAACATCACCGCAAAAACAACAGCAAGACGGCTACTTACAGAAATTGTATGTAGGTTTGGATTACCAGAAGTCATTGAAAGTGACCAAGGCCCAGCTTTCACAGCATCAGTAACCAAAGAGATTTGGGCCGCCCTAGGAGTGACCCTTGCCTTCCACACACCTTATCACCCACAAAGCAGTGATCCTGATTCTGACACAGGCAACCACAGTCTGCTCCCCGGTGACTGGGTTCTGGTCAAGAAATTTGTGCGAAAACACACCCTGGAACCAAGATTTGACGGACCGTTCCAAGTTCTCCTGATCTCCCCTACCTCTGTCAAATTGGCCGGAAGGCCTAACTGGATCCACGCTTCCCATTGCAAGAAGACACCTGCCCCAGAGGAAGCTAACTCTATGCAACCATGTGCCTCTGGTACATTATCTCCTTAGTTGGCCTCCTTAAAGCCCAGCAGGTGGCCATCACCAAAGATGCTAGTGGGTACACTTTCTGGTATAATTCATCATGTACCCATGTGGCTACATTCACTTTTGATTACTGTGATATTGTAGAGTGCCCATTCCCTAAGTCACAGATTCAAGCCATTTATAAAGATATACCACAAGCAAAAGACCCTTACGTTTGTGTAGTAGATGAACAATGGGGTTATGACTGTAACTACTGGGGGGCTGCGGGATGGAATACTGGGCCTGCCTGGGGTTATAAACCCAAAAGTGCTTTATCTAAGATAGACAATCAGGGTAGATCCCTCCTTCAAAGAATGACTTTAAGAAAGCCTGGAGGAAGTACCCCTATGAAATTAATGTTAAATATTGAACATCCTGGCCCCGAGGATGCAGACCGATATGTAATGGGAATGTATTGGAAGAAAGGTTCCTACAACAAATTAGGTCATTTCTACCTCAGAGATATGTCCCACTCTCCAGAGTGGCAAGGGGCTGATCATATGGTCCCAAATCCGCTAAAACCACATATCCAGTCCTTTAAAGATATGATGGCCATCGCTAACCCCACTTTTGAAGATACCATGGCCGCTGAAACTGGATTCAATGACATTAATTTGTGGTTAGAATGGATGAGGTATAATGCTAACAAACATAATAAAACAGCATGTTATGTATGTGGCGGTGCCCGACCCCACCTTGGCACCGTCCCCCTAATTCTCCCTTTAGAGATAGAAGATTGCTTCTTAAGCCTTTTTGCCTACCAATATGACTTTAATAGGTCCCTCTGCATGGCATGGACGGCAGAATACCCTCTCTTAGTTGAAAATGTTAAGCCACCAGATGGAGTCACAGTCTATAGAGGTAATTACACTTGTTATGCCATGTATGACGGGATTGGTAAATTCATGGGTAATTTTTCTAAAGGTTATTGCGCCACTTACAGAACTGTTCCTATACGCCTGTTGCAACACCATACCAGGTCATTGGGGGATATTTACTGGTTATGTGGGGATCTACAGTTAAGATCTAGGCTGGAAACTGAGTGGTGGGGTGAGTGTACCCTGGCCAAAGTTATCATGCCCATTCATATTATTTCTGATAATCATCATGACACATACGACCCTCCACATACATCAGCCAGAGTAAGGCGCGAAACCCCAGTAAAAGGCAGTTTTGACCCCCACATTTACATAGATGCCATTGGGGTGCCTAGGGGGGTACCTAATGAATTTAAAGCTAGAGATGAAGTAGCTGCAGGTTTTGAATCACTTTTTACCATAGTCACTGCCAACAAAAACCTTAATTGGATTAATTATATCTATTACAACCAACAGCGCTTCGTGAACTACACCAGGGATGCCCTCCAGGGCTTGGCCGAGCAATTACAGGCCACATCCCAAATGACCTTCCAGAACAGACTGGCCTTAGACATGATCTTAGCCGAAAAAGGGGGAGTCTGTAAAATACTTCCCGACACTATGACTTGTTGCACTTACATTCCAGAAAACACAGGTCCTAATGGTAAAGTCACTCTAGACATAGCTAAATTAAATAGACTCTCAGAGGAGTTAAAGAGAAACTCTGGAGTTACTGATCCCTGGGAAAAATGGTTTGGTTGGATGACTGGTTGGCAGAGAGCTTTAGTCCAGATTGGTATTGCCTTACTAATTTTTCTTTTTATTCTCGCTCTTCTCATTTGTTGTGTCCTCCCATGCCTAAGGAAATTCCTGCAGAAAACTGTAGACCAAGCAACACCAACCTTCACTCATCTGACAATCGATGATCAAGACCTCATCTCACCCTGTATTCCGCTACAAACTCTCCCTTATACTGATGAAGTGCAGAAAGTCTAGGAAGGGACAGTACAGGGACAGCGTCCGTCTTTATGGGTAGACTGCCGTACGGAGAAGTAGTGGATAAGCCACTATGGGTTACCAGCGGAGTGAAGAGTGTTCCTGAACCGTACTGACGGATGTGCTGCAGCCTGTTAGGGTCAAGAGAGGGATAGACTTGCACTTTGCATTAACACTAAGTCAGCGGTCATGGGGTTTCTGTGTCTTTGGGCTAATACTTCTTCTGATACTAACAAATAAAGTTTTGTCTTTTAGCAAATAACATTTTAGGGGGGACTGTTGTAGAATTATTAGGCCTCTATAAATTTGTAAGGCCCCTTTAAATCCTCTTGCTATACCTCTAAGAGGCCCCCATAGTTTTACAAGGAAGCTTTGTCTATAGAACATAGAATTTGCATGTCAGCAAGAAATAGCTTTGATAAAATGTGTATTTACTAAAATCCTTGAAACTTAACCTTGAGAAACTAACAAGTGCCAGCTACGCTCCAAATGGATAGCTGCCAAAAGGCCCCTCCCGTCGAGTGAGCTCCTCATTTTAACAAAATGGCGCTAAAACCTGTAGGAGTTAAGAAATTACGTAGATAGTGACCTAAGAATGGGGAGGGCATTTTACTAACATCTTAGCACCTAAGCCAATTAACAATGTCTATTTGTCTATATCTTGATTTTCTTCAATGATGTAATAATGCCTTTATAAGGGTCTGCGCACCCATTTTCTGTCAGAAGCCATTAAACTTCTCTGAAGTTCTTTCATTACCCTGAACCTTGTGTCTCAGTGTGAATTTACTTCTGCGTGCACGCAACTTTATTATCTTTAATTTGGACAGGAACAGATAGTCATTCAAACTAATTGGTTTGCAGTAAATTATCTAGAACAGGCTCACCGTGGTGTACAATAACCCAGGGCACCAGGCCTCCAAACATCATCCCCAGGCCCCCACAGCTTCCCCCTTGGGCACCCCAGCACAGTGGGCACTCGGAGGCAACGTGAGTCCATGCATTCCCCCCCCCAAGAGTCTGCAGACCCAGCGCCTCCTGCACCTCCCCTGAACCGTTGGCGCATTGCGGGGTAATCAGATGTCCGTGAACGTCTCGCCCACTGCCGGCCTCAGACACGGGGGAGGGCACGCCGCCCCTCGCCACCGGTCCGCCAGAGGCAAGCGGACCCCCACCCCGCAGGGCTCTCAGCCGTGGGGACATTTCTCTCCGGGCCCCCCCAGACCCAGCGATTGGACATCCGTGGCCTGTGGGTGGTCTGGGACATCCGTCTGCGTCCGTCAACCCCAGGCCCGTACTCACGGTCAGTGGTGCCCCAAAGGACGGTGATATATGTCCCCTCGGTCTCGTTTGCTGTCGGGGCCCCTTTTTGGAAGTCATTGCCAGTCTAGGAGGGCAGCCTGGGCCCAGCACGGAAACTCTCGTCTCGGCGTGTGTCGCCTCCATGTGGCCGGGATCTCCCCCACCGGCCTGGGGGGGGGAGCGGGGCCGCACCCCGAGCCAGGAGCTCCTGCCACCAGGGTAAGTGTCTGCTGCTTGTCATCCGTTTCCCAGCGTAGTCAGCATGCGTTCCACCCGATCAGCAGTCACCTGAGTCTGGTCTTGCTGCTGTGGGTAGGCCGTGAACTTGTTTTCGGTGCACTCAGACGGTTTTGGGTCACCAACTGGTATCCTCTTGGAGCTGGGGTTGTCCTCCATATTATTGCAACAGGTATTCTGGTCTTGGGGCCCCCCGTGGCCATTTCAAGTGCCATTTGGTTGTTTTAAGCCTGGAGCCATATCAATCTGCTTCCATGTGGCTCGGCGGTCCGGCCCCGCCCCCCGAAAATGTTATTTTTAATATTTATCACCCCATAAATATCCCCACAATTTGTTGTCTTCTTTTTTCTAAAAAACCTTCTTTTTTCAGCCCCAAAAGGCCAAATAAAAAACCATAATACCCGTTGAACTTAAAATAGAAAAACCTGAGCGCAAAAAAAAAAAAAAATGAAGAAAAAAAAATACCCTGAAATGAATCCATCTTTACCCATGGAGGGCACGGTGCAAAATGAGCTCCGCAGGGTGGGGAAAGGTTCATAAAGCCTTCCCACACCCTGTAATTAGGCTTAGAGCACTCTGATTGGTAGGTTTAAGCCAACCAATCAGAGTGCTGTGACAGGTAAATGAAGAGACTGACAGGTAAGTCGCTACATTTGCCTGTCACAGCACTCTGATTGGTTGGATTGAAAATCCAACCAATCAGAGTGCTCTGTGTCATTTTACACAGCGTGGAAAGTTCTTTGGAATTTTCCCATGCTGTGTAATTTGACATATAACTCTCTGATTACTTTCAAAAAAGAAAGCAACCAATTAGAGAGTTATTAGTCGAATTTATTTATTTAGGGTCCCCACCTGCCGCTCATGGGTGGGGACAAGAGGGGACATAAGGTCCCCCCGTTTATATTTATAGCCCCCACCTGGGGACCTCCCTTTTATCAATATGATGGTCATATTGACCACTATAACAATTTATATTTAGTGTTTAATGACCGCGAACAGCCACTGGCTGCTTGCTGTTTAGGCTACATGCCCCTACGACATGGGGGGGGGGCAAACCAGGTCCCCCCTTATTGCACTAGTGACTGGGCAGCAATAGGTAGTACTTTTACATTTGTTTAGGCGACATGTCCCTACTCATGACATGCGGGAGGATTTACCCTCCCTTTTATCAATATGGGGGTCATACTGATTAATATTTAGTGTTAAATTACCGCAAGCAGCCACTGGCTGCTCACTGTTTAGGCAACATGTTCCTATTCACGGCATACTGTGAGTAGGGACATAGGGGAAGATTTAACCTACCTTTTATCAATAGTGACCCCCATTGGTATTAATGCAGAGGGGGTAGGAATAGATTTTTATTTATTACAAGGAGTAATAATTTTTGCCTTCGCAGTGCTGTTTTCGGCCTAATGGACGAAAACAAATTATTTTTTAACGAATTTCATTCGAAAACTAATGGTTTGCCGTCGAAATTCAGTATTGACGAGTAACATTTTTATTCAGTGTGAAATCATTCGTACGAAACGAAAATTTCACTGGTGCACATGTCTAATACAAAGGAGTCTGATTCAGAAAATGTCCACCATTTATTAAACAGAACATAGCTTTTAAATCATATGCAATAAGGGGGTCTAGGGGGAGTATCATTAATTACCAATCAAATATTGACAACTATTAACAGCATGGAAAGGTAGTGCAGACAGCATCAAATATGCAACAAATTGATTCTAAGTTTATCTAGAGGGCATTACTAGGCAGGGTGTTCTTAGAATAGGAGGGTGTAGCGATAGGGTCTTACTAGAAGAGAGGGAACAAAGATGGTCATGTGCCATACTACGTATGTGACGTCCTTTCAATGATTCAGCTGAACAGAAACTAACCACTTCATTAAGCTGTAGTGGTTCTGGGGCCTATAGTGTCCCTTTAAGAATTATATTTTTTGTTGTTGAAAATATAGCTTTGTTAGTTTTAGAAAAAACAACAGCCTGACTCCTAACTAACCGTGGATTAAGTCCACATAGTAGCAGGTGTGGTTTGTGAAATAGGAGCCCGGGCATAAGATGCTGCCTTCAAAGTATTGCGTATTGGACATGTCCAAAGGTGATGTGAACTAGCACAGCTGTGTATTGTCCTAAAAGCAAGGTAGAATATCCAACAAAATGGTCAGTAACTGCATTTTTCTCCTGCTAGATGTTTAAAGACCACACAGTTTAACGTGGGAGGGCACAATGAGTCCAGGTTAGATGGAAGCATATTGAATAAATAAAATGAAAAAATAAATGATTAACATTTTTTCTATGATATTTCTTGCCTTTAAAACAGTGGCAGTAGTAAACACAGTGCCATATGCCCATTCCGCTTTACAAAGTGTATATTTCACAATCTTCGGCTAACATGTCCTTATGAAAGTGTATGAAAATGCCCATAAAAACACAAGTCACTACAGCCAACTGACAAGCTACCACAGCCCTTGCAAAATAAGCGACAAAATGGCCTACACCAGCCTATAAATGGCAAACCATTGAAAAAGGAGGTTTTTTTTTTTTTGGTTTTTTTTAATGTGTAAAACCGTATTTAATCTGTAAAACATACGGTTGAGTTGAGTAGGAGGTAGTGCCGTTTTCTACAGCCGGGAGTTTCTGCACCTCAGATGAAGATTGGTTGTGAGTAAATAGTTAGAAAGACCACACAGGTGTAAAGTTAAAGGGCACTGTGTCCGGATTTTTATAGGGGGCTCTGAAAGAAATTGCGCCCAATAGTGGCACAATCTTAGTGTGCTCCAATTTCCAACATTAAGTCATGACAAAAGAAGGGAGTTTGCGCTATTTGTGCTGTTTCTGAACTCCCACGTTGCTCTGGTGCTATTTGCCTAAAATTGCTCTAATAATCTCCACCAAACTGTGCGTGGCAGAGTCTCAATTTCAGAAGCCAAATGTGCTGTGTGATGTATAAAACCAGTTGTGACGAAACCAGTTGTTGCCCCTTCATCACTGAGATTTGGAGAGGCCTGCTTGCCAGCCACTTGCACTGAGGGCTCTGTGTCATTTTACACAGCGTGGAAAGTTCTTTGGAATTTTCCCATGCTGTGTAATTTGACTTATAACTCTATGATTACTTTCAAAAAAGAAAGCAACCAATTAGAGAGTTATTAGTCAAATTTATTTATTTAGGGTCCCCACCTGCCGCTCATGGGTGGGGACCAGAGGGGACATAAGGTCCCCCCGTTTATATTTATAGCCCCCACCTGGGGACCTCCCTTTTATCAATATGATGGTCATAGTGACCACCATAACAATTTATATTTAGTGTTAAATAACCGCAATCTGGCTCAAACAGGTTTTACAGAGGGCTCTGTAAAACCTGTTTGAGCCAGATAGCCATGTGCCAGCCAGGGCCCAAAATATACTTTTACTAACTTTTGAACCCCTGGTCTGATTCATGCCATTTTTTAATATGTTGTTCCCCTGAATGGATTGATTGTGAATATTTAATTTTATGTGAATGTGATGTATGGTTTTAGAGTTATGTAAATTGGGTAGAAAGTATGTTTTAACTGTATGTGTAATTGAGTTTCCTCTCAGGATAAGGGGAGGGAATATGTGGGATGTAACTGAGATGTGATTGGTTGTTTTATACCTCCCTGTGGGCGGTCCTGTATTTCAAAAGACTGTAATAAAAACCAGGCTGGGTGTGCCAGCACCTCAGACCACTGCTTGACCCTCAACATGGAGCCTTGTCATGTTCTTGGGGGGATTCACTGTATGCTGTTAGAGACTGATTGCCAGGAGTGTAAGCTGATTGTCTGCTTTTCCTGTTCGTCTGCTAGCAGCTATTTGGTAGGTTCCAGTTCGGGAGTTGGAGTGCTATTTTGTATCCAGTTCGGGAGCTTGGTGTTCTGCAGTAGCTGTGCCTGTATCTCTGGAAAGGGGGGCGATCGCCTAAACGGTTTTTACCCCTTGTGTGCAAAACGGTCCGTTACAGTGTGTTTTTCTGCCTGTGGATAATTAGGTTTTTGTATTAGCTGCTTTAATTATATCCCAGGCAGAGGGGAGGGCTAGTATGCTGTATGTGGGAGTGATCGACATTATTGTATTGTTTTGATTGGTTTGTATCCTTTGTGTCCTGTGCTCCACAAGGTCCACGTGGGTGGTAACCTTGTGGGGAAAATGTGTATAAAAGAAATTACTTTGTTCTACCCTTCATGAAGTTGCGGTTCATGTTTGGGGGATTGGAGAATTACCTACACTCTGGGGATTGCTATCTTGTAAGAGCTTGTTCCTGTTCCTCTACCTGCTCTTTGGATTTAGGAGAGGTCTGCCTACTGGAAGCTGGTCCCTGGTCTTGGGCCCAGAGTAGGAGGAAGACGACAAGACCCCAACCAAGCTGCGGCAGTTGGGGTCTGCAGTGGTTATGGTGCGTAGTGGAGTGCTTGGAGCCCTCGGGAAGCACTTGGAGCATCCGTCAATGGAAGTCTGGGGTGTCAGGCGTTCCGTTACAGGGTAGCAGCAGTGGGATGGCATCCTAGTGCTAGGAGAAGCAGATCGGAGACACCGGTAACGTGTGGAGTATATTGAGGGCAACGTTAGTATCTGTACAATGCCCCTGACTACAGCCAGCATGGTGCTCAGCTACAGTCAGGGCCGGCCTTAGGGGTGTGCGAGCTGTGCGGCCGCACAGGGCGCCATGGCAGCAGGGGGCGCCCTATGGCTGACAGCTTGCACACCCCCTGCCCTCTACCAGGGCTTAGCAGCGAAAGAGACTGTAGGAGGCGGAGCCAAGCAGCCGATGGGGGCGGAGCCAAGTGGTCGGCGGGGGCGGAGCTAACCGAGGCCTGAATCTGCTGCCTGGTAAGTGAGACCATAGTGCCCCTGCTCCCACTATAGTACCCCTGTTCCCCATCTATTGCTATAGTGCCCCCCTCTACCCCTATAGTAACCCTGTTCCCAATGTATCCCTTTAGTGCCCCCCTCTTCCCCTATAGTGCCCCCTCTTCCCTATCGTAACCCTGTTCCCCATCTATCCCTATAGTGCCCCCCTCTTCCCCTATAGTACCCCTGTTCCCCATCTATCCCTATAGTGCCCCCCTCTACCCCTATAGTGCCCCCTCTACCCCTATAGTGCCCCCCTCTACCCCTATAGT
>OW240922.1:74161-158134 GCA_933207985.1 Pelobates cultripes | reverse complement strand
CCCCTCCCCTCTTCTTACCCCCCCTCCTCCCTCTCTTCTTACCCCCTCCCCTGTAGCGTGGCCGAGCTGCACTCCGGTCCGCGGTGGCCGGCCGGAGTGCAGCTCGGCCACGCTACAGGGGAGAAGCTGCAGCCGCCCGAGCGCTCTTAACAGAGCGCTCGGGCGGCTGCAGTATTTAAAGGGCCGGCCCAGGAACGCGGCCGGCCCCCAGGTGCCGCGGCCCACCGGGAAATTTCCCGGTATCCCGGTGGGCCAGTCCGGCCCTGCTACCAGGTACATACACCTGCTCATATGGTATTCTGCCATACATTTCATTTCTCCCGACTAGGTTAGAGTACTGGCAATAGGGTCATAGGCTTCCCAATAGGTATTTACCCCTTCTTGGCACTGCCATCAGTTACTGGTCCCGCGAGGCCAACACCCCGTCTCAACGTTTCAGAGGCAAAAACCCATCGAGCCACACGTTAGCTAGCCACCTCGCATGTTGCATAGAGAAGGCCTCACCTGTCACTCCCTTTCCCTGTTTTTCTATGTTACAGTCACCGAGAGGCCTAAAAATTCCTGCCACTACGACAGGTGGTGTGGCGAAACCGACCTTGCCATGTGTCCTTGGAGGGGGCTGCTTGCCCGCCTCTTACCTTTAGACTATGGCCCCTGTTCTTTTTCCCTGGTTTGTGCCTTTCTGCGGACTGTTAAAGCCATGCTACCCCAGATAGCTATGCCATGGAGCCCAGCCGTATACTGAAAGACTGTATGAAAGACTTTGGCTCCATGGCGATTGAACTGTATTTATGTGATCTGAGCGCCATCCGGTAATAACGTGCGCTCAGATCTAAGCTATCTGGGGATAGGTAGAATGTCTGTATTTTATGTATAAATGTAACCTTGTGTATTTTATTGTATTTTACTGTCTTTTGTCTGCCATGTGTGTAATGGAGTTTGCCTCTGTCCTTGGAGATAATTGGATTACTTCTCCAATTATCTCCAGGCCAGGGAGGAGGGATTGTGATGCATTGTGGGTTGTAACTGTTATTTGATTGGTTATTTTATACCTCCCTGTGGGCGGTCCTGTATGTGCAAGACTGTAATAAAAACCAGGCTGGGTGTGCCAGCAGTGTTAAGGCTGTTTAACCCTCAAAGTGAAGTGTCATCTCATTCTTGGGGGGAATTTGACTGTATGCCGATTGCCAGGAGTGTAAGCTGTTCGTAGGGCTTTTCCTGTTCGGCTGCTTCCAGGGTTCGTGTGTCTGCTGTTCGAGAGTTGGTGAATACGTGCAGTTTGGAGTTTGGGAGGTTGGTGATTGCAGTAGCTGCTGGTCTATCTGGAAGGGGATTATCACCTAAACGGTTTTTATCCCCTTGTGAGCGAAATGGTCCGTTACAGGTGGCCTCAAATCCCCTCGCGCCAACGCATAGATAGGGCCTCTCAAGCCACTTGGCAACTAGCAGGGCCTCACCTGTCTGCAAACAAGTGTAATGTTTCGCCAACCGGCTTAGCTAGCCTGCCAGTACGATTTTGGTGGTTTTTCATACACTAATTAATTGTTTTGGTTATAGTATGTCTCAGGAAGGGGTAGAGGATTTCTCCCTGCCTAGCACTCCGGCTAGAGCTATCACTATCAACTTGAGTCGGTCACCACGGCCCTTACTCTAGCAGGGCCACTCGCTGCTGCTTCACAAGCACCAGACGACTTGCTATTGGTTCCTCCAGCCATCACCTCAGATGACCAGGAAGTTAGCCCTGCTCATGTGATCCCTGAGCACATAAAAAGAGATATCCTGGAAGGTAAAGATGTCAACCTAGCTTCCCTGCTGATTGCCTCCCAGGATATTGTGGAAAATAAGACTTATGCTTATGATGATGTGTCTGTTGTTGTCAGATCTAGGGACGCCCGCCTAAACAGGAAACTGACTATCCCCGAGTTTGTACTGGCCTTTGGTATTTACCTGGATGTCATAAGTGTGGTCTATCCCAATAGAAGAGAGAAGTTTGATCTTTATATGCACAAGCTGGTAGACCTGGGCAACAAATATGGTGGTTCGGCCTTTTATGACTACCATAGGTCTTTTTCTGCAAAAGTGTCAGGAGCGTTCTCCCAGTATGGAACAAGATCCAACTGGGGAAGGATTGATACCGTCATATTTTGCAGGCACTTTGCAGGTCTAAGAACACCGGCTTGTGCATACTGCTCCTCTACAGCCCATACCACAAATTTCTGTCCCAACACGGCTGACGAACATGCCTTCACGCAAGGAGCTAGTTCCTCTGGTGTTCCAGAGAAAGTGACAAGAGACAAACTGGGACGCCCAATCAAGTTTCTGGGCAAGTCCCAGATATGTAACAATTTCAATGTTGGGTCTTGTAATTATAGCGGTTGCAGATTATTGCATATCTGTTTAAAATGTTTTAGGGCATATGCAAAAACCAAATAAAATAAAATCCAAATAAAATGTATTCTAAGCCTTACCTCATGTCCATTAATATGCCGGTATTTACTGCATTTATGTCACATCATCCGTCTAAACACTTGGTGGACTTTCTTATCTCTGGTTTAACAGAAGGCTTCCACACGGGTATTCTACACATACCATCCAGGACTCTGGAATGCCCTAATCTACAATCCACACAACATAATCCCACAGCTGTTGACACTCTCATAGCCCAAGAAGTTGCTGAGGGTTTCGTATTGGGGCCTTTCAAAGCTCCTCCATTCAAAGAATGGCGTACTAACCCCATTGGTATTGTCACAGGGAAATCTTCCCTTAAACAGAGACTCATCATTGACTTGTCAGCACCACACTCATCGGGCAACCCCAGTCTTAATTCCCTCATACCCTCTGAGGAATTCTCCCTGCAATACACCACCATAGATCACGCCATTACAGCGATCATACAAGCAGGGGTCGGAGCATGGCTTAGTAAGACCGATATTACTAGTGCCTTTAAATTGCTACCAATCCACCCCACACTGTGGCACCTGCATGGAATCAAGTGGGCCGGGCACTACTATTTTTTCTCCCGTTTAACTTTTGGGTCCAAAAGTAGCCCAGCTATTTTCGACACATTTGCCGAAGCATTGTGCTGGTTACTATTGAACATAGCCAGATGCCCTACGGTATTACATTACCTTCTTACTGGTCAAGGAATATACTTCTCCTCCTAGTAGCCTCAAAGCTACCACTAAGCTATTCGAGCAACTAGGTGTACCAATCTCCCCTAAGAAAACGGAGGGGCCAGACACGATTATCACTTTCCTGGGTATTCAATTAGACTCAACCACAATGCAAGCAAGCCTACCATACAACAAGATAGAGAACATTCTTACCTACATCAACCGCTACCTTCAGCTCTGTACTTGCAACCGCAAAGTGCTACAGTCCCTGATGGGGGTCACTAAATTTTGCCATGCATATCATACCTCAAGGCCGCTCCTTCATATCACGACTCTTGTATCTTTTTCCACACTTCCTACACGACACACACAGGTTGTCCTTAGATAACCAAGCTACGGCAGACCTACGCATGTGGAAGGAATTTTAACCACTTGGAATGGTAAAAGTATGTTCCTCCCTCAATTGACTGACTCATCACCTACTGTTTGGTCAGATGCAGCATCTACCACAGGTTTTGCAGCAATTTTTGGGAACAAATGGCTTTGGGGCAGTTGGCCTACAGCAGTTCAGGATTTGGAAGGTTTTTCCACTACTTCAGCTCTCTTTGAGATCTATCCCATCGTGGCGGCTGCCGTAGCATGGGGTCATTTATGGGCAAATATGCCAGTTCGTTGTTACTCAGACAACCAGGCAACCTGTCACATCATCAACAAAGGTCGCTCCAAATCCCTTATGATCATGAGATTTCTGAGGAAACTCACGTGGTTGGCAGCTTGTCATAATTTATTTCTATATTGTTTCCATGTTCCAGGAATATGTAACACAGCTGCTGACAGTTTGTCTTGTTTTAAATTTCAGGCATTTCATCAAGCACTCCCGTCAGCTGCGCTCACAGCCACTACCACCCCAACATTTCAACAACTAATACTGGACTAGACATCATCATGCATCATAGCAGTCCAAATTGGCACTGTCAAAGAATACATACAAAACATACGACAGGGCTTTTACATTATTCAAAAGATTCCTTTTGGAACATAACATCATGCAACCATTTGTTATGACATCTTTTTGGGGTTTTGCTTCTTTTTGCCACCTTAAACTTAAAATGTCATATAACACCATCAAACTTTATCTCACATGCATTCAACACCATATGCTAATTTTACAACCTAAAAACACTAGTTTCATGGCCTCTCACCAGATCAAGACCATACGCAGAGGCATTCAGAAATCTGAACCCACACGTACATCACAGAGGCTACCCATCGATAACCATATCTTCAAGGCATTATCTAACCTGCTTGATTTAAAACAGTTAAACACCAATACAAATTCTGTCATCAAAGCAGCAATATACATAGCTTTCTATGGATTCCTAAGACCTAGAGAGTTTACTACAACCAACATAACACAATCTGCTCCTATTCTCCTCTATTCCCACTTAACAGAACACATGGATCATTACATCCTGATGCTACCTCACTGCAAAACCAGCCAGCACATACCAGTAAACATTCCATACTACCCCACGCACAACAGAAATGGTTGTTCTGGATGCATACCTACAGCATCATAATTCAATACCATCACAACCATTACTACTACTACTAAGTTCGGTACTCACCACTACAACCTTCATGACCTACATCAGGTCTTTGCTCACTCAACTGGGCCTCAAAGCAGCTAACTACTCAGGGCACTCCTTCCGCATAGGAGCAGCGTCCACAGCCTCCAGTGTCAACATTCCAGTTCATGTTATAAAAACACTGGGGCGCTGGAAATCATCCGCTTACTCACGGTACATACCGAACCCAGTACAAGAATTAAGGGATGCTTTCAAAAACATGTCTGGTTGATATATGTATCTGTATTGGTTGTCTGTGATGAATTTGATTACTTAATTTTTGCCCTCTTCTTTCTCAGGCCTACCTCATCGTCGGTTCCGGCACACCACAACCGACTTGCCCTTTTTACTATCCTACATTTAATTATGGTATTTTTACTCTGTACTATCATGAGCACCTAACACAAGTATTAAGGCAATTTGCCTGGATTTGTGGGAGGTGCTTGGTATCCACTCCTAGCCTACTTAGGGCACACCCCTTACCTTGTTCCTTACCGTTCAAGGTCAGCGTTGAATGACCCTCCCACCACACCACATTTTAACATTTATTTCCTTTCTATTTCTTTTTCCTGGATAGGCCCTCTTCTTTCTCAGGCCTACCTCATCGTCGGTTCCGGCACACCACAACCGACTTGCCCTTTTTACTATCCTACATTTAATTATGGTATTTTTACTCTGTACTATCATGAGCACCTAACACAAATATATATAGAAGGCGTATGCCTGTAATTGTGGGAGGGATTTAGGCCTATTTAAACCCAAGGAACCCTCACTTACCTGTCTTCGTCGGTTCCGGAAATCCGTCTCCTCGCTTCCGGTACGCGCAGACCTCTGACGTCACTTTCCCGCGTCGCTCGGAGAGTACGCCCAGCATCTCAGTGAAAGCTCACGAACGGCTCCGTTCGGCAATTTCCAACGCAACTGTAAGTCCTCATAAACTGTTCGTTAAGCAACTTGTTCGCATGGGTTTTCTACAGGGGGGGGTTGCCGTTCGTTTTCCTTACAGCTATTACCATAGCTGACATGTAACTGATCAGTCTACTATTCATTGTGGTAATAAGAACATATCCGTGCTCAAAGGGTTAAAACACAATTGATTTTTTTCTTTTTCTTTTCTTCTCTAATTAAAAAAGTACGTGAATTCACTCTTATTCCATCATCTGCTTATCACACACCTTGCTCTAGATACCTGTAATTACAGTGTTGCGAATTAGCCAAACTGTAGAAGGTTGTCAGGTTACCTTTGGTGTCTACCTCAGAGGAGGTTAGACACCTAGACGTCCATCCTCCTAGGGGGGCTGACTCACCCGATCCTTGCACTCCTCCCGGCCGTTTACACGCCGGCCGCGATAGCTCCGCCTCCTTTTATGACGCGGCGCTCAGTAGCCGACGTCATGACGGCAATCACGTTCCGACCCGTCAATCACGGCAACCAAGTGCCGAACAACGAATCAGGACTCGTTGGGGGCGGAGCCAACAGTTAAAGAGCCAAGGTATAAAAAAGGGTTCTGTGGAATGATTCATTGCCCTGTCGTGGTTCTAGCTAGTCTGGTCACTCAGTGCACTTACCTCTATTGTCTTTTGGTTCCTGACTCGGCTTGTATTTTGACCCTGCTTTCCTCTCTTGTCCTTTTGACTCGGCTTGTCTCTCGCTTACCTGATCTCTCGTTCCCTCGACCTCGGCTTGTCTCTGACCATTCTTTTGCTTTCTCCTTACGTTAGTCCGGCCATTCTAAGGTCCGGTATACGTATCTATCTCCTGTTTGTATTCTGCGTGTTGGATCCCTGTCACGATCCTGATATTACGACAGGGCCAATGGATCCTGCAGGTACAAACTCTCAGGTCGGTTCTCCTGACTCTAGATTTGAGGCCATGGATCATAGAATGGACCAGATGGCTCTAGCTCTGCAAGCATTGCTATCTCGTCCTAGTAATCACTCAGAGGAGATGCGTACCCCATCTATCTCTCCTATAAGTACAGGCCTAGAGGTAGCCACAGTGGCTACTTCTTCCCGTGTTACGTCCCCTTCACGCTATGGCGGCGCTCCTGACACTTGTCGAGGTTTTTTAAACCAGATAGGTATTCATTTTGAGTTACAACCCCACGCCTACCCTACTGACAGGGCGAAGGTTGGATTTATAATCACCTTGCTCATTGACAAGGCACTTAGATGGGCTAACCCCCTGTGGGAAAATGATAACCCGTTAGTTTACAATTATAATGCTTTTGTCGCTGCATTTAGGAGAGCTTTTGACCCCCCAGGAAGAAAGGCCAATGCAGCTAGACTACTGTTACGTCTTAGACAGTATAACCGAACCCTCGTGGATTATGCATTAGAGTTCAGATCCTTGGCGGCAGAAGTCAAGTGGAATGAACAGGCTTATATGGACGTATTTATGAACGGGTTATCTGATGAGATTTTAGATGAGGTTGCCACAAGAGATCTTCCTGAAAATTTGGAGGATTTGATTTCATTTATTTCCCGAATAGATGAACGTATGAGACAGAGGCAGAATATTCGGGATAGAACCCGCAGGTCCTCCATAAGACTAGCTCCCTCCTTTCAGAGTTCTGATTCTACTACTTTAGCTCTCCCAGAACCTATGCAAATAGGTAATACTCGACTCTCAGAAGAGGAAAGACAGTACAGGAGAAGGGAGGGGCTTTGTATGTATTGCGGAATTAGAGGTCACCTACGCCTAAATTGCCCTAACCGGCCGGGAAACGCTCGCACCTAAGTTTCTCAAGAGGACAGGCCTTGGGTGTTTCTATCTTGTCCTCTATATATGATTATAAAGATCATAGGCTTCTGATACCTGTTTCTTTAGCTTGGGAAAAGGGAGTACTTAATGCTATGGCTTTGGTAGATTCCGGAGCAGCTGAAAGCTTTATTGACCAAGCCTTTGTCACTAACCATTCTATCCCATCTCAGCTAAGGGATACACCCTTGGCCGTTGAGGCCATAGATGGTAGACCATTATCTGAACCTGTTATTTTTCGTGAAACCATACCAATTAAGTTAACCACTGGTATCCTTCACGAGGAAAGAATATCCCTCATGCTGATCTCATCTCCTTCAGTTCCTATAGTCTTGGGGTATCCCTGGCTTAAGAAGCATAACCCTATCATTGACTGGGAACTGGGTGAGATAGTCTCCTGGGGTCAGGGTTGCCAGAGAGGATGTTTACAGAAAGTCTCACCGATTTGCATGGTTGACGCCCCGGTTAACTCTTCCCAATCTACAGATTTACAGATACCGTCTCAGTACCTGGATTTAAAGGCAGTCTTTGACAAAAAGAGGGCTGATACTTTACCTCCACATAGGTCTTTCGACTGTAAAATTAGACTCCTACCTGGTACTATGCCTCCGAGGGGTACGGTATATCCTTTATCCACTAAGGAAACTTAGTCCTAGAGGAGTACATACGTGAAAACCTAGACAAAGGATTTATTAGGAGATCTTCTTCTCCGGCCGGGGCCGGTTTCTTTTTTGTAGATAAAAAAGACGGCACTCTACGGCCTTGCATTGATTATCGGGGCTTGAATAAGATAACTATTAGAAATGCTTATCCTATTCCTTTGATCACTGAGCTCTTTGATCGACTGAAAGGCTCCAAGATTTTTACCAAGTTAGATCTGAGGGGAGCTTATAACTTGGTGAGAATTCAGCAGGGAGACGAATGGAAAACAGCTTTCAATACCCGTTATGGCCACTATGAATACACGGTAATGCCCTTCGGGCTTTGCAATGCACCTGCAGTATTCCAGGACCTTATTAATGAGGTTCTTAGGGAATTTCAGCATGAATGCGTTATAGTATATTTGGATGATATACTAATACACTCTAGAGAGATTGAGACTCACCACAGACAAGTCAGAAGGGTACTGCGCAAACTGTTACAACATGGATTGTACTGCAAATTGGAAAAGTGTAGCTTCGACCAATCTCAGATAAACTTTCTTGGCTACGTTATTTCTGGAGACGGATTTAGGATGGACCCCATTAAACTCCAATCGATTTTAGATTGGCCATTGCCCAGGGGACTCAAGGCCATTCAGAGATTTATCGGATTCTCCAATTATTATAGGCGCTTCATTAAAGGTTACTCTTCTATTATTGCTCCTATTACCAATATGACTAGACAGGGTGCTGATACCAAGACTTGGTCTACAGAGGCTCTCTCTGCTTTCAAAACACTCAAAGAACATTTTGCCTCAGCACCGATATTAGTTCATCCTGACACATCTTTGCCTTTTCTACTCGAGGTAGACGCCTCGGAGACAGGTATAGGCGCTATCTTGTCCCAAAGGCTAGGTTTGGATAAACCGTTACATCCATGTGGTTTTTTTTCCAAGAAATTATCTGGGCCTGAAAGTAGATATGACATTGGTGATAGGGAACTGTTAGCGGTCATTATGGCTTTAAAGGAATGGAGACATTTGTTGGAGGGGACATTATACCCGGTTACTATTTTGACGGATCACAAGAATTTGTCCTATATAGGGGAGGCCAAGCGCTTGTCCGCCAGGCAAGCTCGTTGGTCCTTGTTTCTGACACATTTCAATTACGTGCTCACTTATAGACCTGGTTCTAAGAACTCTAAGGCAGATGCATTGTCCCGCCAACATGAACCTTCTACGGTGTCTGAAGCAGCTTTGTCTTCTATCGTTCCCAAGTGTAATATTATTGCCAACACGTGTGTCAGGATACACTCGCCGTTGCTTGCTGAAATCAAGAAAGTACAACATCTAGCTCCCAAACCTGTTCCTGGGGCTCGATACTTCGTTCCTCCTGAGCTCCAAGTGGAACTGCTGCATTGCTTTCATGACAGTAAAATTGCTGGGCACCCCGGCATACGCAAAACGTGTTCCCTGATTTCTAAAGATTTCTGGTGGCCTTCCCTTCGTAAGGATATAAGGGATTTCGTCGGGGCATGTGCTGTCTGTATGAAGACTAAGCAACCTCATGCGCTCCCTTGTGGACTTTTGCACCCCTTAGAAATTCCCGAGAGACCATGGTCATGTCTGGCTATGGACTTCATTGTCGATTTGCCTGTTTCTAAAAAACATACTGTTATTCTCACGGTGATTGACAGGTTTACTAAAATGGCTCATTTCGTGCCCTTGCCTAAACTGCCCTCGTCTCCCGAATTAGCTGAGATATTCGCGAGGGAGATTTTTCGTTTACATGGTATTCCCTCTGAAATTGTTTCTGATAGAGGTTCCCAATTTGTTTCCCGCTTTTGGAAGTCTTTCTGTTCTCACTTAGGCATCAAGTTGAATTTCTCATCTGCCTATCATCCCCAGTCCAACGGAGCTGCCGAACGCACCAACCAAAAGATTGAACAATATTTGCGTTGTTTTGTTTCTGAACACCAGGACGATTGGGTTGGTCTGATTCCTTGGGCAGAGTTTGCACACAACAATCTCGTTTGTGATTCTACTCGTTCTAGCCCCTTTTTCTTGAATTATGGCTTTCATCCTTCCATTCTTCCGTCGGTTTCCCCTTCCCAAGGGGTTCCGTCGGTTGATGTTCATGTCGCCAATCTGAGAAAGTTGTGGGATCAGACTCGACGAATTCTTCTTCAGAATTCCATGGTGTTCAAACGACACGCTGACAAACGGAGACGGGTGGCTCCGGTTTTTGCCCCGGGTGATAGGGTGTGGTTGAGTACCAGAAACATCCGCTTGAAGGTTCCTTCCATGAAATTTGCCCCTCGTTACATAGGCCCTTACAAGGTTCTGTGTCGGATTAACCCGGTTGCGTATCGTCTTGCCCTTCCGCCTGCCCTGCGCATCCCTAACTCTTTTCATGTTTCTTTGTTGAAGCCTTTGGTTTGTAACAGATTTTCCTCCGCTGAGTCCTCCCCTCTCTCTGTCCAGGTTGAGGGTCAGGAGGAATATGAAATCAAATCCATTCTCGATTCTCGTATTTCTCGGGGGAAGTTGCAATATCTTGTTGACTGGAAGGGGTATGGGCCTGAAGAAAGGTCTTGGGTGGGCCATGAAAATGTGCATGCCCCTCGTCTCCTCCGGGCATTTCATGCTCGTTTTCCGTCTCGCCCCGGTTCCTTCCGCCCGGTGGGCGTTTCTGAGAGGGGGGGTACTGTCAGGTTACCTTTGGTGTCTACCTCAGAGGAGGTTAGACACCTAGACGTCCATCCTCCTAGGGGGGCTGACTCACCCGATCCTTGCACTCCTCCCGGCCGTTTACACGCCGGCCGCGATAGCTCCGCCTCCTTTTATGACGCGGCGCTCAGTAGCCGACGTCATGACGGCAATCACGTTCCGACCCGTCAATCACGGCAACCAAGTGCCGAACAACGAATCAGGACTCGTTGGGGGCGGAGCCAACAATTAAAGAGCCAAGGTATAAAAAAGGGTTCTGTGGAATGATTCATTGCCCTGTCGTGGTTCTAGCTAGTCTGGTCACTCAGTGCACTTACCTCTATTGTCTTTTGGTTCCTGACTCGGCTTGTATTTTTGACCCTGCTTTCCTCTCTTGTCCTTTTGACTCGGCTTGTCTCTCGCTTACCTGATCTCTCGTTCCCTCGACCTCGGCTTGTCTCTGACCATTCTTTTGCTTTCTCCTTACGTTAGTCCGGCCGTTCTAAGGTCCGGTATACGTATCTATCTCCTGTTTGTATTCTGCGTGTTGGATCCCTGTCACGATCCTGATAAAGGTGCCTGTTATCCCCTATGTGAGCATCATAATTTTTCGCTGTTTACAAAATAAATGTGTATGTATGCAGCCTCCCAGTGCGTTGACAGGAAAGTCTTAAAGGAATCATTATACTTCATAAGGATTGATTGCTGCATGTTAGACTCAGCTAATGCAATTTGCAAATCAGGTTTTAATTAACATAATTCCACAGGTTTCCTAAGAGAGAAGATCACAAATAATATATATTTATTATATAGATATTATCTTTCTACATATATGTGTGCTTTTTTAAATTACAGGAATGTGTTCTCAATGTTTGTTTTTGTGCCCATGATCTGGTCACATCATACATTATCGTGCTAAAATAACATTTAAACTGAAGACCATACTCGTTGGTTATACTAAACACTGTTTTGTGGCTATATGAGGGCAGACAGTACACTGGCATTACTCAGAGCTCAGTTCGCTTGCTCATTAATTCAATCATACAGCTACCCAGTTATTCATCTTACTACGAGTTGGTATCACGTACGCTATTTATTTTATAAACAATTCTTTCCTTTCTAGGAATTCAATTTCGTCATTCAGTACTACCAATTTACGCAGGTTTTCACGTTCACGGTCCGGTTAGTAAGTAAAAAAAAAAATAAAAAAAAATAAAAAATTTTTTTTTTTTTTAGCAAGTTTCGCCTAGTTTACTCCTCCCATTTGTTTTTTTTTTTTGCAATAGGTGATTCAGCTCAGATAAATAAAAAAAATAATATACCACCCGACCATACAAACTCATTAGTGCGACTCAAGTACGTACCAAGTTCACATACAGGTAAGGATAACGAACGTTTATTTATTTCTTTTTCGTACGTATCGTCCCTCGTAGTTTAGGTGGCTGGCTGTTAAGGTCATAGCAACCCAGTAGTGTTAAATATCATCCCGGCTCTCTCGCCTTAAAATAGTGGTCCCGCGAGGCCAACACCCATCCTCAATTCAGAGGTACTACGTCCCTCGGGCCAATCCATAGGTAGCCGCCTCGCACGTGGCATAGAGAGGGCCTCACCTGTCACTCCCATTCTATCTTATGACTACTACTCATCGAGAGGCCAACACCCCGCCACAACGTTCGGTGGCCACGAAATTCCCTCGCGCCAACTCATAGATAGAGCCTCTCAAGCCGCTTGGCACTTAGCAGGGCCTCACCAGTCACCGGCTTAGTGTAATTGCTTCGCCGCAGAGCGGCACTAGCTAGTCAGCCAGCACACTCACTTAAAAAAAAAAAAAAATTTATTTCCTCCTAACATAACGTCTCTTTTTCACGCCCATAGCATGTCTAACGATTCAGTTCAAGAAGAAGACCTGTCACTTGCCAGCACTCCCTCCAGACCTGGCAATCAGCCAAGACAGTCCAGTACGATGTCCAACTACAGATCCTGGACTGTCCCAAAAATCACTGCTGAACTGAATAAAAGAAACATTCCTTTTCCGGCTACAGCCAGAAAAGCTGAACTTTTCCGCTTATTAAACTCGCAAGACATGGAGTTACCAGGCCCCAGTTCCGATACTATGATCCAAAATAGCTTGTCAGAATTACGTAATATGATGACCTCCCTGGTGGCTTCAGTAGCTACCATAAATAACAGATTAGATAATCTGGAAACCTCTTGTCAAGCTAGCATTCCGGAAGTACAAGTCCCACTAGGACAACCAGAAACAAGCTCAGGAGGTAACTCCAATCCATTCCCTGCTAAAACATCTAATATAATCAACCCAGTACATTTGATACCACAAAACTCAAAAAGAGATATACTAGAAGGGAAAGATGTTAATCTAGCCTCTCTCCTCATTGCCTCACAGGATATAATCGAAAATAGAGCCTATACTTTCGGCGATATATCCGTGGTAATGAAAACTAGAGATCCTAGGCTCAACAAAAAACTTAATATTCCTGAGTTTGTACTAGCCTTTGGCCTATATAGAGACGTAATTTGCACTGCCTTCCCACACCGTAGAGAAGAGCTGGATCTATATCTGCACAAACTGGTGGAATTAGCCTATAAATACGGGGGGTACGCGTTTTACGACTACCATAAGTCCTTTGCTGCCAAGTCAGCCGCATCATTGGCCCAGTTCAACACCCCCACCGATTGGAGTCAATTAGATACAGAATTATTCTGTAGACATTTTGCCGGGCTTAAAACGCCAGCATGTGCAATATGTGCCTCAGCATCTCATACGGCAAACTTTTGTCCAAATAATATAAGTGGTCCGTCTAATAGCAATACCAGTCCGGATTATTTCCCTAATCAAAGGGAAATGAAAGATAAGTTGGGGAGACCTATAGTATTTCTCGGGAAAGCTCAAGTCTGTAACAACTTTAACGCAGGAGGCTGTAGTTACAGCGCTTGTAGATTGCTTCATGTTTGCTCAATCTGTTTCAGAGCACATGCGAAAACTATGTGTCCAAACAAACTGTTCCCTAAAAAAGCTATGACCCCAATAAACGTAAACAATTTACAACGTTACTTGACTGTACATCCTTCTTCTTACTTGACAGACTTTCTCGTATCAGGTTTCACGACAGGCTTTCACACAGGTTTGGTAGCACTCCCTTCAGGCATACTAGAATGCCCCAACCTACAATCAGCTGTTACAGACCCAGTCACTTTAACGGATCTCCTCAACAAAGAAATTGAACTTGGTTTTATGATAGGTCCCTTTACTACTCCACCCTTCACATCCTGGAGAACTAGTCCACTCGGTATAGCCACGGGCAAGTTTAACAATAAAAAGAGGTTAATAATCGACTTTTCAGCACCTCATACTTCCACATCCCCAAGCTTAAATTCTCTCATACCGTCAGAAGACTTTTCACTGCAGTACGCAAAAATAGACGATGCCATACAAGCTATCGTCAACTCGGGCGAGGCAGCCTGGTTGAGCAAAACAGATATTTCAAACGCTTTCAAACTCCTACCAATTAAACAGTCACTCTGGCATCTACATGGTGTTAAGTGGGAAGGGAAATACTATTTTGCAACCAGGCTGACCTTCGGCTCCAAAAGTAACCCGAAAATCTTCGATATATTCGCAGAAACCTTAAACTGGCTACTACTAAACAATTCCAGGTGCCCAGTAGTAATTCACTACCTCGATGACTTTTTATATATCGAGCCTAACTACTACACGCCACATAGTCTAAGTAATGCACTATCCCTATTTAATGACTTAGGAGTCCCGGTAGCTCCAAACAAAACAGAGGGTCCCAGTACAGAAATTACTTTCTTAGGCATCACTCTTAATTCCGCGACTATGCAAGCTAGCCTCCCTCAGACGAAAGTAGACAGAATTCTTACTAACATTCACAACTGCACCAACCAAGGGTCTTGTACCAGGAAAGAGTTACAGTCGCTTTTGGGTTCCCTTAACTTTGCCATGAGAATTGTCCCTCAAGGCAGGTCTTTCATCTCTAGGCTTCTGTCTCTCCTACACGGCCTCCCTGACGACGACACTAGAATTAATCTAGACAATCCTGCGAGGGCCGACCTTAAAATGTGGGAACTGTTTTTAACAACATGGAACGGTAGGTCACTTTTTATTCCCCCCATATCAGATGAGTCCCCGGTTATCTGGACAGACGCAGCAGCTACCACCGGGTACGCGGCAATATTTGAGGACGAATGGGTGTACGACAGTTGGCCACCCGAAACAGTTACCCTAGAGAAATTCGACAAAACCTCTGCATTCTTCGAAATTTTCCCAATAGTAGCGGCAGCTCTCATCTGGGGAAATCATTGGAGGGGGAAAGCAGTGAAATGTTACTCTGATAACCAAGCAGCATGCGACATAATTAACAAGGGCCGTTCTCAGTCCCTGCCAATCATGAGTCTTGTAAGGAAACTTACATGGTTGGCTGCAAATTTACAGTTCTATATGCATTGTATCCATGTTCCTGGTGTCTTAAATAACGCAGCTGATGCTTTGTCTCGTTTTAATTTGCAGGAATTCTTCAAACTACACCCTACAGCAAACAAACACTCCATAAATCCCCCACAATTCAAAGACCTAATCATGCTCTAAATCAGTTACTAGAACACAGTAGAATTCTTGCACAGGCAGCCTTGTCGGAAAACACAAAAAAAGCTTACGATAGGGCATTTGACCTGTTCAAAAAATTTGTACGAGATTTCAATATAATAAACTGTTTTTCTGTAGAAACTATGGTTGCATTCTCAACTTTTTGCCACCTCTCATTAAAACTAGCCTACAATACCATAAAACTTTACTTAACAGGAGTACAACATTTCATGCTAATTCTTTTCCCGAACAAGTCCCCTTTCTTGTCCACATACCCTATTAAAAGTATACTAAAAGGTATCCAGAGGCAAAAGTCACATGTAGCCCTAAAAAGACTCCCCATAGACAGTAACATCTTTAAAGATATCTCCAATCTATTAGATAAAAATCCTTTTGAATATAACACTAACCTAGTAATTAAGACAGCAGCGTATCTAGCCTTTTTTGGGTTCCTCAGACCTAAAGAATTTTCAGTGGAGAAAATATCCGACACAAAAAATTGTCTCAAACAAGGAAACCTAACTAGAGTACATGATCATTTCATACTATCGATTCCCCGCACAAAAACTAACCAATCAGGTCCCCCAGTAGACATTAAATACTTTCCTACCGGTTCCATCTGGTGCCCAGTACAAGTAGTAGATAAGTTCATACTGAATCAACGAATTAAAAGTCCAGATTTGCCTCTGTTGACCCTACAAGGTAAGCCTCTCACCACTAAACAATTCATGCTATACATCCGCGCTTTACTCCTTAGACTAGGCCTCAATCCTAATTCCTTCACGGGACACTCATTCCGCATCGGAGCAGCCACAACAGCCTCAAGTAGTCAAGTGCCAACACATATTATAAAGAAAATGGGCCGTTGGAAATCCTCTGCGTATAACCAGTACATTCCAAACCCGGAGAAAGAGATCAAACTTGCATTTTGTAACATGTCTAAATAATGTTGTGTTAATAAATGTTGTTTCTCTTACTTTTGCCCTCTTTTTTACAGGCCTAACCTCTCGTCGGTTTCGGCACACCTCAACCGACTCTCATTTTTAAAAAATATAACTCTCCATTTTAAGTATACGCCCCTTTTATAATCCCGTACACAAATAGAAGGCGTATGCCTGTAATTGTGGGAGGGATTTAGGCCTATTTAAACCCAAGGAACCCTCACTTACCTGTCTTCGTCGGTTCCGGAAATCCCCTCCCTCCACACCCTTTTTAAATATCAATAATTCAGGGTGGGCCCTCTTTTTTACAGGCCTAACCTCTCGTCGGTTTCGGCACACCTCAACCGACTCTCATTTTTAAAAAATATAACTCTCCATTTTAAGTATACGCCCCTTTTATAATCCCGTACACAAATATATATATATACACACATACACACACAGGTTAAAGACTTTGGCCAGTGTTAACATCAGAGGCTTTATTGGTGAGTTCGGACATAATAGAACACAGCAGGATAACTTATATATGAAATAATAGGGAGAAGGAAAATAAGAGAAACAAAGGTTTAGGCCAGGGATGTTCAAACATTTTTTTTAAAGAGGGCCAAATTTGATGAAGTGAACATGCGTGAGGGGGAGCCATTTTGCCTGACATTCTTTGAACCATTAAAATTGAATGCAAATAAACTATTTTATGCAAAGTTTATTGCAAACGGCATACTTTTCATTTCATCTCTGTCTCAGATCTCTTTACTTCGTCCCTTCTCTCTTTATTCTGTCTTTCTTTATTCTGTCTATTCTATCTTTCTGTCCCAGCAGGGAGAAGGAACCAAATCCTGCGATCGCGCGCACCAAATCCTGCGAATCCCGTGACGTCCAAGAGATCGCGAGAGCGCAGACTGAGGTCACTGCACGTCCATCTGCGTTCTCGCAATCTCTTGGCCTCCAGTGAATCCCCGAGCGCCGCTCAGGACCGCGGTGTTCAAAGATCCATAGACCCCAGGGGTCCTGAGCGGCGCTCTGGGATTCACTGGGGTCCACAACAGATAGATTTACCAAATTAACTGTGGGGCCATATTAAACCGGAACGCGGGCCGGACTTTGGACATGACTGGTTTAGGCAATATGCCCTACATAAATTATAATGTAGGTAGATAATAAGAGAACCTATAGATGAAAGTATAGGTAGAATATAGAGGGACAAGTATAAAAGAATAGAACAGAATGGAACTACAAGGCTTCAGATAAATAGGAAAAGGAGACTTTAGTGAATCAGCCCCCTCTTGGAAGGAGGACTAATAACGTATGGAAATAACACCTTGCAATATTGGAGGCAAAGTCCAGACTGGTGTTATACAGGTTGGTGTAAATCTGATTGGCAGTAATAAGCAGAGCAGAAGTGTAAGTCAGGTTGGTTTGGTGAAGGTCGGTCTAAAGCTGGTTAGAAGGATAATGCAGAGTAGAATTGTAAGTTAGGCTTGTTTGGAGCAGGTTGGTATAAACCTTGTTATCAGGATAGAAGTGTAGGTAAGGCTGTTTTGGAACAGGTTGGTATCAAGCTGATTAGGAGGATAGAAGTGTAGGTAAGGCTGGTTTAGTGCCGGTCGGTCTAAAGCTGGTTATCAGGATAAAAGTGTAGGTTACGCTGGTTTGGAACAGGTTGGTATCAAGCTAGTTTGGAGGATAGAAGTGTAGGTTACGCTGGTTTGGAACAGGTTGGTATCAAGCTGGTTAGTAGGTTAGAAGTGTAGGTTAGGCTGGTTTGGAACAGGTTGGTATCAAGCTGGTTATCCGGATAGAAGTGTAGGTAAGGCTGGTTTGGAACAGGTCGGTCTGAAGCTGGTTATCAGGATAGAAGTGTAGGTAAGGCTGGTTTGGAACAGGTTGGTATCAAGCTGGTTAGTGTCAGGATTACAAGTTGATCCAGCACGTAGCTGCTCCAACCTACCTATCCTCCCTAATACACAAGTATGTCCCGTTGAGGCCCCTACGCTCTGCCAAAAACCTACGTATATCCTCTGTCCGTACTCCCACCTCTAATGATCGCCTCCAAGATTTCTCCAGGGCTGCACCTCTTCTGTGGAACTCCCTTCCCTTCTCTGTAAGACATTCACCCAGTCTCCACTCATTCAATAAAATCACTTAAAACTCACTTCTTCAAGAAAGCATTTCAATTAAACTGTTAGCAGGTTTTTATCCCCCACCTCCCATGACTCCTCTCCTGCAACTATCAAAAAATTACCTACTTAGCCCAGTGAATACCTTTCTTACAACCTACTTTGTACCCCTACTTTTACCTTTTGGGTCACTATAACCCACTCCCTCTAGAATGTAAGCTCATTGAGCAGGGCCCTCCACCTCTCTGTTCCTGTACGTACAGTTGTCTGGTTACAATTACATGTCTGTTAGTCCACCCATTGTACATGGAATCTGATGGTGCTATATAAATAATAAAATAATAACTGTATCACAACTAGGACTAACAGGTAACGTCTGACCGGGCCTTAAATTATTGGACTTAACATACCAAAGAATAGTCAGAAATAAACGCTCAGAAATACACTCTCGGATAACTGGGGAAACCACGACAGGGCAATTAGGAAAAGGCACAAGGAGTTTAAATAAGCCTTTCTCAGATCCAATTGACCGTACCCGACCTTTGACCCCAGGTCGTGCGTGCGCGTCTGTGACGAAATGCCTTTTGTCACTGGATTGTTAGGTGACAAGCTGCCCTGATTGCCAGCTTCCATCCTCATGACTATGGCCCTGAGGTGTATTGCCATTTAAAAAGACTATTTGGGGCTCACTGGCTTCTAAAGACTGTTTCTGCCCATTTGAATCCATGGGAAGGTGTGTCTCTTCCCCTCCCCCGTTTCCTGTCTATTGTTCTCCAGCAGGGCGTTGTCCCAGGCACACTGCCAAACCAGTTGGAACTGACTGCTTTTGTCCCTCATTGGGTTGTCAACAGCCCTTGCTATGCATTACCCCATGGCAAATTTACTCTGTTCACGGGATGTGAGCGCTGTTCACCTTGATTGGGCGCTCAGACCCGAGCGGTTCTGTGTAATATAATAAGAATTATGTATTTTTATGTACTTTTACGTATTTTTGCTGTAGATATGTAAATATGTAGATATTTTCTGTACCTGGAGATAATTGTGTTTACTGCAGTGCCTTAAGCCAATTATCTCCAGGATGGAGAGGAGGGATTTCATTGTGTATGTTGGAGTGTTATTATGTTAATTAGTGTTCCCATTGGTTTGTGTCCCTTTTGTCACAGTTTACCACCAGGTCTAGGGGGTGTGCCTCTGGCCTGAAAACTTGTATATAAGGAGTAATAAACGCTCATTGGAGTCAGATCATCTTGTACCTTCATGAGGTTTCAGCTCATGTTTGGGGGATTGGAGGACTACACTCTGGGGATTGCTATAATCACTATACTCCCCAGGGTATAATCACTAATCTCTTCTAAGAGCTTGTTCCCGTTCTCTGGAATTCGGAGAGGTTGACCTACTGGAAGCTGGACCCTGGTCTTGGGTCCAGAGTGGGTGGAGACGGTGAGACCCCAACCAAGCTACCGCAGTTCATGGGAGTCTACAGTGGTTTTGGTGTCGGCGGAGTACTTGGAGTCCTCGGGAAGCACTAGGAGCATCCATCAACGGAAGGTACCCGGTCGGGGTGCAAGCGGTTCCGTTACAGCATCTTTTACGTGACGTCGAACGCACGCCGATGTCGTCAATGCCGTGGGTGGACGTGGGCTTACAAATGTAATGGAATTATAATAATGAAGGAAGAACTATGCTTTCCGTAATAAAATCATATTCATGCATGACAATGCACCATCTCATGCTGCAAAGAATAACTCTGCATCAATGGCTGCTATGGGGATAAAAGGAGAGAAAGTAATGGTGTCGCCTCCATCCTGCCCTAACCTCAATCCTATTGAGAACCTTTGCAGCATCCTCAAGCAAAAGATCTATGAGGGTGGGAGGCAGTTTACATCCAAACAGCAGCTCTGGGAGGCTATTCTGACATCTTGCAAACAAATTCAAGCAGAAACTGTCCAAAAACTCACAAGTTCAATGGATGCAAGACTTGTGAAGCTGCTATCAAATAAGGGGTCCTATGTTAAAATGTAACGTGACCTGTTAAAATGTTTAAAAAGTTAAAATGTTGTTATAAGTTTGATTGAAATAGCTTTTGATTTCAGTAAATATGCTGCAAACACAACAAATGACAATATTCAGTTCTTTACAATCTATAAAGTGTTTTGAAACTTACTGTGGATTTGGAACAGTGCATTGTAAGTTTATGTTTAAAAAAAAATACTGTTATCATTAGGAGGTTTGTTCAATAAAATTTGAATTGTACTCTTAATAGTTGATAACATGAAAATTATGCTGACTGTTATTTACATTATTTAGGTAAATGAGAAAAATATTTACATAATAATTTGGAACAGTGTGTATATATATATATATATATATATATTGTGATAAAGTGAAGGCAGATAGGCCTTTTAACCCCAGGGGGAGTATGTGTAGCTTGTGTGTTGCACAACACAAAGCATTGTTTAGTTATGTGCCCCTGGGGTGGAGCATTTGGAGAGAAGGGTGGGCCAATGCTCCACTCCACAGTTTAGTGGTTTTCTGGGGAGACATAGATCCAGGCCAGGGTTTTTTGGACCGTCTCCAACCCACTGCTCAGCTGCAATTAATGAGCTATTGCAGTGGGAATAAACCCCTCCCAGCTAGGCAGGAAAAGGAGAGGGATTGCTGGCTTCCTCCAAGGAAGCAGGTAGGAGAGAGAGGCTGTTCTCTCCAGATAGAGTCAAGGAGACTAAGCACTGGGAGTGCAGAAAGGAAGCAGTCAGGGCAAGGCTGGCTTGGAGCACTGGGAGTGCAGAAAGGAAAGCAGTCAGGGCAAGGCTGGCTTGGAGCACTGGGAGTGCAGAAAGGAAAGCAGTCAGGGCAAGGCTGGCTTGGAGCACTAGGAGTGCGGAAAGGAACGCAACAGGCTAGCCAGCAGAGTGTTTTTGTTTATAGGGTTTTGTGTTACATTTATGTTTTAATTTACTGCTGTATCCTGTGTGGATTTGCAAATAAAGTGCCTGAGTATATGCAATTACAAGGACTGTGCATGTTTTTACCCTAGAGGGCCGTGCTACCTGCCGACAAGGATCACAATATATATATATATATATATATATATATATATATATATATATATATAAAAAATTATTCCTGCACACACGCTAATACTCCCCTTTGTGACTGGGTGCCAGCCATATATAGCCAAAATATACAAAAATCCAAATAGATGGCTGCACTCACGGTTTTGTATAAAAGTCCAAAGTTTATTGTAGAGTCATAAAAACTTGCGATCAATGTTTCACTCCTTCCAAAAGGACTTTCTTCATGATCCTGAAGAAAGTCCTTTTGGAAGGACTGAAACGTTGATCGCAAGTTTTTATGACTCTACAATAAACTTTGGACTTTTATACAAAACCGTGAGTGCAGCCATCTATTTGGATTTTTGTATATATATATATATATATATATATATATATATATATATATATATATATATATATATATGTTCAGGGCCATTTTAGCAATGAGAATGAAATAGAGATTAATTCATCTACCTTTAATAAGCAATGTCGGTTGAGGTGTGCCGATACCGACGTATGTGGTAGGCCTGTAAATAAGTGGGCCTACCTTAGATAGAATTAAATAGTGAGTGGAGGGTGGGCCAGCAGTACGTCTGGAACCAATCAGGTAATATAGGGAAGGGGGTGGGGAGGAGGAGTCCCTTTTAAAGGTACATAGCCTCTCCCACATCTTCAGGCCCAACCTTCCAATTTGTGTTCGGGGCCATTTCAGTAATAAAAATGAAATAGAGATTCATTCATCTACCTTTAATAAGCAAAGTCGGTTGAGGTGTGCCGATGCAGACGTATGTGGTAGGCCTGTAAATAAGTGGGCAAAAGGAATACCAATCTTGCTCAAAAGATATTTATTACGAAACCACGTGACATAATACCAACATATTTATGAGGACATCCTAACAAATGCCCTTCTTATTTCCTGTATTGGTTGCAGTATATAAACAACATAGGCTGACGACTTCCAGCGGCCTTACGTTTTGATCACATGTACTGGAATGTCTTGGCTTGAGGCAGTGGATGCTGCTCCTATCTTAAATGAGTGCCCCAAATATTTGTTGGCGTTCAAGCCGAGTCGTGTCAACAATAATCGTATATATATACCATAAATTTAGACATGGTGAGCGTAGCCCCGTTAAGTGACAGGAAAGGGAGTGAGGCATGAATGGGTATGAAAGTAGGTATGTGTAACATATTCTGCCTCACCTTTCGGTCTGTGCACCCAGCGGCCTCTGCACCCAGTGGCCGTGCGTCTGTATGAATGACACTTGCGACATGCTAATGGATGCCAGCTGCTACGGATCCACGGCCAAATATACCTCCCGTCCATACTGGTACCCCTATTGAGTCAAATAAGTGAACTGCCTTATTTAGACTGCGTGGGGGGGATGCATTGTTCTCTACAAACAGAAAATCATCCAGGTACTGGATGACGCTATGGCACCTGCTTGTATTTAAGGGCAGCCAACACAAGGTCTCCGCAAAAGTGTCAAAAATCTTTGGGCTACTCTTAGAGCCCAAAGGGAGCCTTGTAAAAAAGTAATTTAGGCCCTTCCATTTAATGCCATAGTGACGGATGGATGGGAAGTAGCTTAAAAGCGTTCACAATGTCAGTCTTGCTAAGTCAGGCGCCTATGCCCACAGATTTGATGGCAGATACTGCTTCATCAATGGTAGTGTACTGTAGGGAGAATTCTTCATAGGTGATAAGAGAATTAAGACTAGGAACTACCGAAGAATGTGGCGCAGAGGGGTCTATGATTAGTCTCTGCTTATTTGTGTTTTTCCCCGTGACCAAACCAATAGGGTTGGTTCTCCAGCTAGAGAAAGGGGGTTCAGTAAATGGTCCTAGTACAATCCTTTGTGCTTGCTCAATCAGTAGCAATGTATCTACTGTGTCTGTGTCGGTCAAGACTAACTGAAGATTGTTAGACTACCAAGTCCCTTCTGGCATCTAGATAAGACCCGTGTGGAAACCTTGGGAGAAACCCGAAACTAAATACTCAACCAAATGTTTACATGGGTGGTTGGAATATAGTCCCGCCAGAACTTCAATATGCATTTTATTAGGGCACATAGCTTTTGCGTGTGCCCTGAAACAATGAGAGCATACATGCAACAGACGACATGCACTATAAGCACAAGCCTCAACATTAAAGTTGTTACAAATCTGGGACTTGCCTAGATACACAATTGGGCGACCCAGTTTATCCCTGCCTTGCTTTTCTGCCCTCGAGGTGCTTGGGATGGCAGTGGTTAGGGTAGAGTCCAGTGTAACCGGGCAGAGGTTTGAGGAATGTTGCACAAGCTGGGGACGTTAGCCCAGCAAAGTGTCTAAGGAACAGCTCTGTATCCAGTTGGCTTCAATCCATCCTTGCGTTACACTGGGCCAGAGCTGTTGATGCCTTTGTTGTAAATGAACGGTGGTAGTCGTAGAATGACGAACCACCGTATTTGTTGCCCAGGTCCACCAGCTTATGCATACACAGGTCTAGTCCTCCTCTTTTCTATGAGGGTACACTGAACATAGCACATCCCTGTAAATCCCGAAGGCAATTACAAAGTCAGGGATAGATTAACTTTCTGCTCAGTCTTGGGTCTCTAGCCTTTAGGACCACCTAGATGTCGCCGTATGACTAGGAGCAGTTCTCTACAACAACCTGGGAGGCAAAGAGAAGCGAGACAAGATTAACGTCTTTGCCCTCCAGGATGTCTTTCTTAAGGTTCGTGTAAAAAAATGTAGATGAGATTGGGTGTTCATGTTAATGTTGACTCTTCTTAATTTCTTCTTGTCTTGAGTTGATTGATATATATACGTCTTTTGTATATATAATCTTGGGCCAAATGCTCGCCACAATAATATATGTCTATATTATTGAAAAGTAGTAATACGCAATCTGACTTACGGTTTCTTCCGGTTTATTCTTTGTTACGGATACATAATAAAGCATAATAAATGATGTTACAGGATTATAGACATTCAACAGCAGATGGTAATTGCTGGACTTCTGATGGGAGAGTTACATCGTTGTACAGAGCCAAGCCAAGACAAGGACTAAGACTGAGAGCGACCTCGTGTCCCTCTGTTACTATATAGATGTACTAATACTAACGTCAGCATATAACTCTAGCCATATAAGGACAAGACCCCCGAATCCACATTCCAGAGCTCTCGGACAAAGAAAGCCTTGTGACTTATTGATACCATCTGTTACTTATGTCAATCCACACATCCATATATATAATCAATAGAAACATAGAATATGCAATATTCTACATTCCCTCTGTTTATGGTTTGTTTTAAAACCATAACACAATGTAATTAACCTGTCCATTCATACATCACTTGTATCACATTCATTGAGCATAGAACAAGATGTAGTCACAATTTTCTATTATATGAGAGTTCTTAGAAGGTCGAGTTTCTATCCCTCATACTGCTTACTTTACTTCCAAACTCCCTTTGTTTCAGCTATGTATTGATATCCATATCCATGTTACATCATAACTACTTGAACATAATATATACATATATATAACAATAATAAATGAATACAATATTTACAAATGTTGATCCAATAAACAATGTAAAGCAATGAGAAAGATCAACCTGCTCAGGTACTATCAAGTCTTTGTAGATAACAAAATCCAAGATCGTAACTTTCTAAATAATAACTGTGTATCACTATCATACTCCTACAGACACATATAGCATAGTATTTTCATTCTCAATACCTGATATTACTTAAGTACTAATACATGTATTACTATAATATCCTGTCCAATTATATTTCCATGAATCGTATGGTTTCTAGCAACCTTAAAATCTTTAGGTCATTTGTATTCATGAATTACATTCCTATACCATTAATACCATCTAGTGATGATTGTATCAGTACTTTACAATCATATTATTTAATTTGTATATTCAGTAGGCTCTCACTACCTAAAATATACCAAAACTACTTATAAGTCTCATTCAAAGGATGTGTTATCAACCATGAAGTTCTATAATAATTCTTCAAATAATGTTCATGGTGTTAACAATACTTATTGTTCTAGAAATTCTTCACCCAGAAATCTTTCTATCATAGATTTGATTTTGTTCACATAATTATAATTTTGACTAAAATTCCACCTTGTAGTAACAAACTTTTCATTCAATAGAAACATAGTTTACTTTAAAATAACTTGGAAAGAATACTTTAAATTCATTAGCATCACTCTCCTCATTAGCATTGTGATGACTTATTAATGTAATACATCTTAAAAGCAGGATTGTCCTAATGTTCTGACCAATCCATATTCCTTAGTACACTTCAACTGACTAAAATAAAATAAACAAAAATAAACTTGGGGTCATACTGCCCAGAAACACTTATTCCTAGTCTGTGTCTTACAAACTCAGGGAAATCTTAACAACGTATTCATTGGATACCATCATATCCAGAAACCTATTCTCCCTAGTCCATACCTCTTATAGACTTAGGTCAAATATAATTGTATACTATACTCTTTCAATTCAATTCCTCTTGGATCTCTGAACTCTTATATCCAAGGCCTTCTTAATGTATATAATTACTTAATATTAATCAATATAAATTATCCTTCCTTAGTTTTCTTCCTTTTATTACCATTGTTTGTTTTACTTCAACTATATAAACAAATTACTCATTATAGTTAATCTATGAGATACTATTGAACTCAATCTTTGTGGTATTAAGTAACCATGATCCTTATTTTATCTGCCTCTGATACTTCTCATTCTATGTATAGGTAATAATGTAATAGTTCTCTTCATAATACCATCCATTAATAATTTTACTCCATGTGTTATATCGCTATAAGTAGTCTCTCTTGGTATTAATACACTCATAACCGTTAAATAACTTTTCATTGTCTGTTTTCTTCTTCATTAATATTTAGGAATTGATATGTATGTTAGTGTCAATCTTTTATTTCTTTGTAAGTCTGTTAATCTTCTGAATCGAATGAACTCTGTAGAATCTTCCATCACAGTTTGCCGATCAGATGAAAAGTCTCTTTCCAACAGTCGATGTCCAATTGTCTAAAGGAATGCTTTCCTGACTTATTGCCACAAGGATCTGTCACGCTTTACCTACATTAAAACAAATAACATGTGCAGCATCAATACAATGGCTTACAATGTTTATATCTCATTATTATTACACAGTTTAACATTGAATCATATTGACTACACAAAACATACTCATATCTTCTCATGAGATCTACCATCTAGTGGTCATTACATTTATGCCATGTGATGTATAATCTTTAAATTTCCTTTTATATTAAAATCTTTCTGAACATGTAAATTCTCAATTCTCAAACTTTTTATTACTCATACCTTATTAATCATACCCCCCTTTAAACTGTTTAATAATCTGGAGGTATAACCTAATCACATGTCAGATGTTACCACAAAATATTGTTTTCCACTATACTTTAACAATAGCAGCCATCTTGTCTTAACACTGGCACCATTTTGTCACATGAAACAAACTACAAAAACATATATTGTTTCCTACATCAAATGTATTTGTAAATCTAGGTTTTATCCTATCAAAACTTTTTATTTTTCAATGTAGTCAAAATATATGTATGTCCAGGCTTTGCAAAATATAGTAATCCATTATCAGTCATGACATTAAAATCTTATTCTCATGAATTAAATCAAAGATTTTAAATCAACCTCAGAAGTAACAACATTGTTTTTTTCTTCTGTAAAATGATTGGAGTTACTATATAATCGCACACACCCAATATAATATTGCATGTATCTAACTGCTACATTAGTGTATTTCATTCTGCCATATTTGCAAACTTGATGTAAATTTTTATTTTAATTAATTAACCTAATACTTTCTTCTAACACACATAAAACAATGAAAAAACAGTTCAAACTAACAATTCATTAAAACAAACTAACATAGATCTCTATTCTTGTGTGATGTCCGTAATTTTGGAATCAGCCTGTGTACATCTGTTGGCACACATATCCATGCTCATTCCCTAAACTGATCATATCTCTTGAAGTTATCTGATTCTTATAACTTTCTGTGTTACACTGCATTGCTTGTCTGTCTCCTAATTTCGATTTAGCTAAAATTGCTTTTATTTGTCTGATTATCAGTTTACAAGGAAAGGCTTTAATTGATTTATCTCCACATGCATTTTCTCTGTCAAAATTTTCAATCAACAAATTTAATTTCTCGTTTGCTTTTGATTTGATATCTCGGATAAAATATCTGCAAGATCTTAAATAATGTTGTTTATTGCACCAAAAACAAATAACTTTAGGAGTTATATTCTGCATTTGATTTAAGCAAATTGGGAGTGGCTCAGCTGTCTGTATCACTCTTTTACACTGAGTCCACGAAGAAGAAGAAGAAGGAGGGGGACGAGGGCTGTAACATCTGCACTTCTTTCTCTGCCTAAATCCACAAGTCATTTTAACCCCTTCATTCTTGGTTTCCCTCCTTAAGTTATCCAAGAACAAAGCTACTTCTGTCAAAGTGCTTTTTTCTCTAGCTAACACAATTGCAGTTGGATCTAGATCTTGAATTTTTTTCACAAATTCATTAATTAACTGATTCTCAGGAAAATTAGCAACAAGTCTATATGCACTTTCAAATTTTACAAGAAAACTAAATATATCCTCTCCTTTGTGTGGTTTTAGACATTTCAGTGTCTGCAAAATCATTCCCTGTTGTTAATTTTATTAATTGTGTTAATCTGTCTCGCTCATTCCCATGGACTATTTCACCATCTTCGTCATTAGGGGTACTAATGGGTGGAGTCAGTCTACGTGCAATGTACGTTGGCAGCCATATTTTAAACAATCTGTTCCTTTGTTCGTCATTTAGGCTGTATTTGTCCAAATTAGACTCAAACATTTCAGCATTAGTAAATGCATCCACTGACGTGTCATAAACTGGAATACATTTCACAATTTTCATTAATTGTTCATGTATTTTCAAATTAAGTTTTGCAGTTCTGTCTTGAAATTTACATTTCTGCAAATTACTCTGTGAGGATACATTTTCAGTATCTATTGGTTCTGGGATTAGATTCTGTGACTTTATTTTTCTTGTATTAACACACACTAGTTTAGCTTCATTTCTAAACTGGCAAATAAGATCATTTCTTAGTTCAACTCTATCCTCTAATTCACAGACTGTTTCTGACAATGTTCTCTCTGTTACATTGTTACACTGTTCATTTAAATCTGATTTGTCTTCTGTTAACCCATTCAAATCTATTTCTTTATCTGCTGATTCTAAATTTTCTTGACCTGCATCTCGTTTACAAATCAATGCATTGTAAGTACAGACTAGTTTCATAACATTTCTGATCTTTTGTTTTTTCTTATTAACAAACAATTTCTTGGCAATTTCACATTGTGTGTATAAAGATTGCCACAATACAGCATCTGAATAGCTGCTATTACATGCAAACTGCAATTTACTTTTCTCTGCAATATCATTTATGAATTCCATGTTACTCACCAGATCAGTTATCTCTGTCTATTTCGTTGCTTCATCCACACAGCTGCGCAGTTCTTTGCTTGGATCTGGAAATTTGCCAATCTCTGCCACGTGCTTGCTTCTAGATTTCACGTTGTATCTTTTGCTTTTTGCCTCAGTTGTAGAAAATAGTCTTGTACAGTCTTTGTGATTTGAAAACTTTATTTTTCTTACAAACCACCGTTCTTCTATGCTAATCTAGATTCTTTTTTTTTTTTCTTCACGTTTGTTTTCCCAGTTCCAAAAAAGCTTTGTAACTCGATTCTTCTCTCTCCTCCCTTGAAGTGGGAACAAAACTTGAATAGAAGACTGGTTGGCTAGCCAATGTAAAAAAATGTAGATGAGATTGGGTGTTCATGTTAATGTTGACTCTTCTTAAATTCTTCTTATCTTCAGTTGATTGATATATATACGTCTTTTGTATATATAATCTTGGGCCAAATGCTCGCCACAATAATATATGTCAATATTATTGAAAAGTAGTAATACGCAATCTGACTTACGGTTTCTTCCGGTTTATTGTTACGGATACATAATAAAGCATAATAAATGATGTTACAGGATTATAGACATTCAACAGCAGATGGTAATTGCTGGACTTCTGATGGGAGAGTTACATCGTTGTACAGAGCCAAGACAGGACTAAGCCCAAGACTGAGAGCGACCTCGTGTCCCTCTGTTACTATATAGATGTACTAATACTAACGTCAGCATATAACTCTAGCCATATAAGGACAAGACCCCCGAATCCACATTCCAGAGCTCTCGGACAAAGAAAGCCTTGTGACTTATTGATACCATCTGTTACTTATGTCAATCCACACATCCATATATATAATCAATAGAAACATAGAATATGCAATATTCTACAGTTCGCCAGTACCATATGGGCCGGGTTAATGACCTGAGACCCCAAGCTGGTGGGAGTATTATTACCGGGTTGGGACTGAGAGGAGCCCACAATTTTGGTTGTGGGAGGCTCTGGTGTTACAACGGGAAAACTACGGGCTTCCAGTCTCTCCAGCCTATCATTATTCTACCCCATGGAGGACACTAGCGAAGCAATCATGGTATGAAGGTTGGCGTTGCTCGTGCCTTCTCCCGCGTCTGTATTGTCAGTATTGGCTTGCATCAGCCTAAACAGTTCTGCTTTCCTGGCAGTAGCTGGAAAGGGGATGCTGCGCCTACGTAGTTCTGCCATGATGCGGGGGATAGTCCATGTTCTTATTGATGATGGGCTACAGGTGTCCCCCTTGCGTGTGGGGCTGGCGGTCCTGGCTGGAGTACTGGGGATTGAAATATCATCTCCGTCGTCTGGAACCTGGGACATAATGAAATATATAGGAATCATAAGCTTTAGCCTAAGGACGTATACTGGTATATTTGCTAGTGCCAAAGACATTCGTTAGATTGGTGACAAGCGAGACCCTACTAGTTGCCAAGTGGCTTGAGAGGCTCTACCTGCAGGGTGTTGGTCTCTCAGGGAATGTATTAATCAACTGGGGAGAGGTTGTGACAAGTGAGGCTTATGTGACTATGCAACAAGCGAGGCGGCTAGCTAGGTTGTGGCCCGTGGGGCGTATTACATCTTTCAAGGAGGATGGGTGTTGTACGTCTATATCTACGGCAGAGAGTGCCTGGGAAATTTGCCTAGATGGCCATACCCAATCGTCTATGGTTGGTTCCCTATACCTTTACTCTTGAGTGAAGACGCGGGAGCAACATTACTTTTGAACAATGTATGCTTGTGTAACAGAACCCCTGTTCTTGCCTGGACCACAGACTATAACATTGTATAACCCCCTGGATTTGTTACTTTGTTGCCAGTTTTATATTTGAAAACATACGAATGGGAAAACGAATGACACTACTAACCCATTCGTATGAACGAACAAACTACCGAACGAGAGACCACCCAGCCCTGTCGTGTGCCGCCAATTATCCCCTTGACTCTGTGCCAGACTGCAAACCACAAGCATTCTAAGTGGTTCCGTGGGTGGCCATCGATTCGTATGCATGAACACGTGGCGATGGCCATCTTGTTTTGTCGAACGCATCCAGCGTTGTTTAGTTATCGAGTGTCGAACTATTTTCGGACACTCAAACTCCCGAACACCGCTGAGACTTCCAGGACCACTTAACTTCACCCAGATTTATACGAACGAGGCTGCGTTCGGTAAAAGTACTGCACGAACACAGCGGCACACATAACGGATTCATGTGATTTTTGAATATGTGTGTCCCCCAATTCTGCTTGTTCCAAATATGTAATTTTTATTATAGTTTTGATGTTACAAAAATGGGAGTATATTTTTCACTTGGAGATAATTGAGCTGAAATAACAATTAACTCAATTATCTCCCAAGCAGAGAGGAGGAATGTACAGTAATTAATGGGTGTTTTTAAACTGTATAACTGTAAAGGATTGGCTGTTATGTTTTTTTTTTTTTTATTTTGTTTTTTTTAAACATTTATTGGAAGCTATGCAGCAGTTGCAAAATACAGATATGCATTTTAGTACAGGTGCCATGTAAGAACTGCACCAACTAATTGTTATTTTTCAAGGTATTTCTGCTAGGCAAGGAATTTGGAGGTAAGAACATTGACCTTAAAAATGGGTCCATGCCACTTCTCTGCACATGGATTAAAAGCTTGTTAGAAAAATTTACAAGACTTTATTCTCAGCTCAGATTTATTCTTCAAACATAACGAGTCATCCTACCAGTGGCAAAAAACAAAACAAAAAAAAAACATTCCCTCTGAATCATTCAAAATGACACCAACCTAAGAATAGCTTAGTATAACCACATCCATATGCACTCATGACCCCGAGCAGATATAGAATACATATGCGTAAATATTATAGAATCCAGTCGTGTCCTTTGCACGTTTTTCAAACAGGTTTATTCATTAATTTGGATGACTATATATAAGTGTTTCCACTATGGAAAAAGAAAGTGAACACAGTACATTTTCATGACTGGGGAATGGATTTTTTTTCTGAAGAAATCTTCTGAGAGGCAAAAGCTTAGAAAAAACAACCTGAACGTTTGAACTCAGTTCTTTTTTCGTGGTTATAAAGTCCTTGTAAAATTTAAGTGTACAAGGCTCTGGATGACTTATTGCTTTTCTTCATTTTCTTGCTTGGTGTCCACTTCCTTCTCTTGCTTGTCTTGCTTGGTGTCCACTTCCTTCTCCTGCACTTTGTCCTTTACAGAGAGATCTTCTAGTTTTTCTGCAACTTTGTCAGCACTATCATTTTTGGTCTCTTCTTTAGATTCATTCCCCTTAATTTCATTCTTGCATTCTTCAAACTTTGCCTTGAACTTTTGAGCATTCTCTGCATTTAAAAACCGAATGGCAAGCAGTTCTGGTTTAGGAGCTTCATCTGCATAATCTGCATATGTGTTCCAAACCCATGCTCTGTCACTTCCTGCATTGGGCTTGAGTTCCATTGAAGGTGTAACATAGTGATTTGCACAGATCTTCAGAGTTTTATCTCTTCTCATCAGAAGGCGAATTGTACCCTTCTCCCGGTGTTTTAGCAACTTAACATCCCCAGTGCCCCTTTCTTTCCACTCAGGCGGGTCATTTTCAGATGCAAATCGAAACAATTTTGCTCGCATCTTAAACATTTCTTCTTCATCCTCTTCAAGTGTCCTAATCTCTTGCTCAGGCAATGAAACTATAGGTTCAAATTGAGGGTCGTGATTGGCATCCTCTGTGTTGTCAGTAGAGGTTTCATGCTCCTCCAGTGTTTCCTTGGTGTCGGCCATCGGGCGGAGGATGGAGGCGGATTGAGCGGGTGGGTCTCGGCTTGCCTGGATGTCTCTCCTCCGTCCGCGGGTTTCGCGCTGTTTTTCCTCCGGCTGTTATGTTTGTGTCTGCAGTGCTCGACAAGGTCCATGTGGGTGGTAACCTTGTGAGAAAATGTGTATAAAAGAAATGCTTGTGTGGTCATTAAAACAGTTCTGCTTAACCCTAAATATGTAGCCTTGTCTCGTTATTGAAGGGTACTTGATTCCAGCTTAATCACTAGCTCTTTTAAGAGCTCTACTTCTCTCTCTCTACAAGGATCCAGCGGATGGGATATCGGGAATACTCTGAAGCACAGCCTCTTGCCGGGAAAAGGACGTCTCCAATGGCATACACCCCTCCAGCAACCAGGGTGGTTCTGCCCTGCGGTAGTCAGAGATCCTGCTAAGAAGGGAGGCCTAAACCAAGATGATGGACTACAGAATAGAGGATGGGGGAAAGTATGCGACACTGAAACCTGCAGAATATCCCCATAATCAATAGTGTTTAACTCGACTATGGTCTACCCACTATGGCGTGTCAACTTGTCCTAGTTTGGACCATGCAATCTATGACCTTTACGAGCCAAGCTTGGAGCCTTGAGTCTGTAACAGATGTCAAATGAAACGGATGATCCCAAATGCACAAGGCTATGAGAGCACCCGAAAGTAAGGGATCTAAGGGTCTGTACTTGAAAAACAATGCTAAAAATAAATAAATATATATGTGTGTGTGCTTTGACAAAGGCGCTTTGCTAGCGCCGAAACGGACGTTAGGTTTATGCTGCTTTTTTATTTTTAATCACAGCACAGAGTGATGTGTTCACGGGGTGGGAGAGTGAGATTCGACTGAGTGTAGGGAGTCGCCTATATAGACCTCCTTTTATGTGCAGTTAAGGTTTCTTTGTAGCTTTAGCTTCACTATTGAGACTTTGCTGCGTTCCTCAAGGCCGTTTATCGCTAGGATTTTTAGCAACAGATTAATTTATGGCTCTTTTGATAGGGTTTTGCTGGTGTTAACCTGCACAATTTAGCTATCATAGCTACAGTTGCCTTTTTTTGGCACGAATACAAACTGAACCATTTTCTGTCTAATACACTGTTGCAATCCAGCCCACACATTTGTGTGTTTATTGTTAATTGCAGCAAGGGCTCCCCACTGTATTTTTTACCTACAAGATGAGCAATCTTGTTTTTTGATTGCAACAATTCTCTATAGAGATTTCTTTCTGTTTGTCATCTGTCTCTTGGGTTATACATAGTGGAGCTATTTCACTACTTTAGAATTATCCTTTTTCTCTTGATATCACATACACTCAGGGTTATATACCAGAGAGTTATACCATTTATTAATCTTATATATCCTCTTGGTTACACTTGGATCCCCTGAGTCTATAGAGATTACATAGCATTAATTAACTGCCTGCAGTCTGAATCCCCTCCTGTGTGACTTAGATTTTAAGTGTTGTTTTTTGTAAGTTTCCTTTTTTGAGGGATTTTTTCTACCCTATAATAAAGCTCTTTTATTTATTTATTTTTAGCATTGTTTTTCAAGTACAGACCCTTAGATCCCTTACTTTCGGGTGCTCTCATAGCCGTGTGCATTTGGGATCATCCGTTTCATTTTTCAGTATCTAACTTCAAGGGTTATCCCCTATAGGGGTCTATGGACACACTCTAGACTCCTATCTATTAGGATTCTTTTTTACTTACTGTAACAGATGTCAAAATAAAATTATAGTGGTTCTGTAACTGTCTGCTTGGTACAGTTTGAACCTTGCGTACATTTATGCTACTGCCCACTGAGTTGCAGTAATACACCTGCATAATGAAACGTATGCTTGTTACAATAATGCACGTACCAATGTTAGAAATACAACACTCTTGACCTCTATCTTGGGTCTCTTGAATCACAAAAGCCAACCTAGAGATCAAATTGGCAAATACTGAATTAACATATTCAGCTGGATGCCCCCCCTGGGGAAAATGCCCATCAGCTATGACGTAAGAACCTTGTAACTGTCACCTAATGCATGTACCAGATTTGAAAGAAAGAAACACTTCTTGAGCTCTGACTAGGTCTGTGAAACACGAAAGCAGACCTATGGATTAATATGACAAAATACTTGTAAATAGACAACCAAATGCAACCTGGAAGAAAAACAAACCTTCATACTGTCCAAAAGCACTAACAGTCTTCACAGAACATAAATTAAGATATGGCAATGACATTCTAACATACACGGAACAGTGATATGAGACTATGTGTAACAATGTCGGTGACAGGCCCGGACTGACCATCGGCCCTGCTGTGTGCCTCCGTGGGCCGGTGGGGAGATCAAAGATCTCCCTCACTGCCCACAGGCAGTGTTACAGGCGGCCGCCGGCTGGGGAGGGAGGAGAGAGGACCCGGCAGAGCTCTAACAAGCAGCTCCGCCGGTCCTCTCGTGGGATTCTGAGCATTGCAGGTTAGAGTTCACTCTCACCACTGGACCACCAGGGAAGGCAGCATGGCTCTCCACCCCCCAGGCATAACGGATCTCCTACCTCCCCCCCCTTCCAGGATAAAGGTAAGAAGGGAGGGGGGGAAATAATTTTTTTTTATTAGTAAAAAAAATATAAATTTAAATAAAAAATACATTCACTCACACACACACAGCACCCCCCAGACACACACAGCACCCCCAGACACAGCCCCCAGACACACACAGCACCCCCCCAGACACAGCACCACCCAGACACACACTGCACCCCCAGACACACACATAGCACCCAGACACACAGCACACCTAGACACACACAGCGCACCCCCCAGACAAAGCACCCTCACTCACACAAACAGAACACTCCCACACATATACAGCACACACACACATATATATATATATATATATATATATATATATATATATATAATAACCCTCAGTGAGTTAACAGACAAAGAAAATTAGAAACATAGAATGTGACAGCAGATAAAAACACCCTCACACACAGCACCCCTCTTACATACACACACTGCGCCCTTCACACATACAATAAGTCCAAATATATATATATAAATATATACATACACACACACACACACACACACACTACAGCACCCCTCACACTGCACCACTACACACATTACGCTCCAGATACACACTAGATCCCTTACCCTATATGCACTCTTAATCCTCTACACACACTCACACACACACACACACACACACACACAGGGTCCTTTACACAGTAGATCTCCTACACACACACACACACTACATTCCTTGTCAGCAAACACATACAACATTCTCTAAACACACCCTCTCTGCAACCCCTACACACACTACGTCACCTATACACACACACTTCAGCCCGTATGCACACACTCGCTGCATCCCCTATAAAACTATGCCCCCTATACACACACTCTCTACAGCCCCTAGCCACACATATTACAACACAAACACAAATTAAATTGACCTATTTATACAATACCACACCACACTCTACACACACGCAATCCCACAAGCAGGCTCCAAACATATGTACCATGCACTTTCCTGGCCCTTTTGTCCTCTGGTATCCCACTTGTGGAGACACCAGAGACAATTTAAAAGCAAACACATGTATGTACGTAGTGGGGAATCGCGATGCAGCCTAGAACAAATCTAGCCCCATTAAACCCCCCAATAACGACAGACAACTTAGTATGGATGAACAGGCCACAGCATTTATTATAACATAAATAAATTACTGCATAACACATCCATAACTTTTTATTAAATCTCTTCTTTCTGTAACGAAATAATCATAAATTAACATATAAACATATTACTCAACACAGTGTTATGCAGTGACCCAACCGTCCTTGCCAATAAACATACAGTGGTTCCTAACCACCACTTCCTCTCACCTCCCCCCTCGTCATAAATCATCTCTTTCCAATGCCCGCCATCAGCCGACCTTATCCACGCTCGATGGGCACGACACCTCAGGCAACCTAATGTTAACCGTTTGAAGCAGGGGAGGTTGAGACCTGCAAACATAATGAACTTACTCCATCCTTAAACATAACCCTTCAAACTTAATTGGCAAGGACATACCCCTGCCACCAGACCCGTTGATTTACCCCTAAATCAGCGGGGAACCCCACCAAAACCCTCCATGGCCTGTTCCACGGCCTCCTGTAGGGCGAGATTAAAAAGGTCGAGTCCGACCTCCGTCAGGTGCACACCATCCCCTCGAAAAAATGCAGCCGCCTCACGCTCAAAAACCGTATGGCGGATAGGAATCCCCCGAACCCTCAAAACAAACTGGGAAACCCGCCTGTTAAACTTGCGCCTGCAGCGTTCCACGGCACTCTGGCTCCTAGCGCCACGCCAATAGTTACGGGCAATGACTTCTGACCAGATCAAGCGCACGTTGGGGAATAGGACTAGAATGCGGGCTAAGTCCCGCTTCACCACCGAAATCAAATCCCAGATGGGCACTGAACCCAAATCGTTCCACCCTAAGTGGATCACCAGGACACTCGGTACCCCTAGTAGGTGAGAAAGCTGCACCAACTCAGGGAGGAGCCGAACCCACCGCATACCCCTCGCACCGAACCATCGAACCTCTGCTACGGAAGGCGTGAAACCCAACCGCTCGCCTCCAGGCCGCACCGCCGCACGCTGCCTAGCCCAGTAAACATAAGAGTGCCTGATGATCCAAATCCTGGGGGGAACCGAAACTGTGGAAAGAAATTACGACAGTAAACCCTCCGGCCGAACATAGGAAACATAACGTCTTGATTCCCACCTACCAATCCTCTAAACCACCTGCGCAGGCATGCCAAGCCTAGAGGCCTCAGTAGCCGCCCCAATACGGAACGAGTGGCCCCCGAACTCCTTGCCAACCAAACCCATGGCCTCCAGCCCCAAACGAAACACTCGAATAAACTGAAAATGCGACAGGAAACTCCCATCCCTATGTACCAGGAGAGGCAGTGCAGTAGCAGGCCGCAAGGCGCAATATTCCCCAAAGGACCACACAGGACAAATGCCAGAACCAGGCACGGCCCCCAACTGGACCCACTTACCCCTACCCAAAACATCCGTCTTAGAGTGGCGGATCCTGAACGAGATCCCATCCGCGGTGCACGTAACGTCCTCAAACAGCACACCCCCTACCTGCTGCCGATTGGGGCACACCAGCTCCCCAATCCGCATGGCACCAAAGAATGCCAGGGAAAAGGCCAGGCGAAAAAGCCGAACCTCGAAATCCGAATGGCAAACCCCGTGCAGCGCCTCACACAACGAGGTTAAGAGCGTGCCCGAGACAGGACGCCTCGAATCCCGTGTAGACACCCTACCTCGCCTCAAACCCTTCAGCACCTGGCGTACAAGAAACGCCTTGGTAGCGTCCTCCCAACCCTGCAGCTTAAACAGGAAGCTAAGCCCTGCCAGGCGCGCCGAAATGGCCGAGGGAGACAGCCCAATGGCCTCCCACTCCCCCAAGAGAAGCACCAGACCCTGCAGACGAGTGGCCGAATCCTGGAAGCCCCCTTTGGACCTCTCCCACCCGTCCCATTCCCTCCAAACCTTGTTATAGCGGTCCCATGTGGCAGCAGCAACCGACCTACGGACCAATTCCATTAATCTGTCAGGCCCAATGACCACATCTCTGTCGGACACGGGACACCCTCCAATTCGGCTTGCGGGGCCACTGCCCGAAACACGTCCCACTGTGAACGAGAGAGAGCATCGGCCATCACATTACGAACACCCGGTATGTGTACAGCCCTACAATACACATTCAGCTCCAGACAGCGCAAAACTAGGCGCCGCAGCAAGCGAACCACGGGGGGGGAGGAAGCCGACTGTTGGTTAATGGCCTGAACCACCCCCAAGTTATCGCAATGGAAAACCACCCGCCTGTCCCCCAGCAAGGAACCCCATACCTCCAACGCTACCAGAATAGGAAAGAGCTCCAGAAACGCCAAGTTCCGAGTGAGCCCCGCTGTGTGCCAGGACTCGGGCCACGAGTCAGCGCACCATTTGGAGCCCAGGACGGCCCCAAAACCGGCTGAGCCAGCCGCATCTGTAAACAGATGTAGGTCCGCATTAGAAACCTCCGGGGCCTGCCAGTACGACCTCCCATTATATGAGGCCAAAAAGGAATCCCAGACAGCCAAATCAGCCCGCAAGGGGCGCGTTAGCCGGATAAAGTGCTGCGGGCGAACGACCCCAGATGTCGCCGCCGCCAAGCGCCTGTTAAAGATACGTCCCATGGGCAAAATCCTGCAAGCGAAATTGAATTTTCCTAGCAGAGATTGCAGGCCACGCAGCTGGATTTTCCGCCACCCTAGAGCCTGCGAAACCGCCAGGCGCAGGTCCAGGACCTTGTCCTGGGGTAACCGACATTCCCCGGCTACCGAATCGATTTCAATGCCCAGGAAACTAAGGCACGTGACCGGACCCACCGTCTTTTCATGAGCCAACGGAACACCAAAATGCTGAAACACCTCCCCGAGAACCCGCAACAAGAGGGCACAGACGTGCGACTCCGCCGGCCCTACGCACAAGAAGTCATCTAGGTAATGCAGAAGGGAAGAGACCCCCGCTTCCCTCCGCACCACCCAGTCTAAAAAAGTGCTAAAGCACTCAAAATAGAAACATGACAGAGAGCAACCCATAGGTAGGCACATATCCACGAAGAACTGGCCCTCAAAAGCACAGCCCAGTAAATGATGGCACTCTGGATGCACTGGAAGCAACCGAAAAGCAGATTCCACGTCCGCCTTCGCTAGCAGCGCCCCGGGGCCAGCAGCCCTCACCATGCGAACTGCAGCATCGAAAGAGGCGTAGGAAACCCTGCAAAGCTCCGTCGAGATGTCATTCACCGAACCCCCCCGGGGGTAAGACAAATGGTGAATTAGTCGAAACTTACCGGGTTCCTTCTTAGGCACCACGCCCAAAGGAGAAACCCGCAAGTTAGGCATGGGTGGGATGGAAAACGGGCCCAAGGAGACCTCCTTCCCCAGTTTTTCCCGAACCACATGAGGAAATTCCCGCACGGACCTGAGGTTCCGAACAGAGTGCTGTGGAGGGCGCTCCGAAAAGGGGATCCAGAAACCCTGCTCAAACCCTTCCACTAGGATCCGTGCTGCCGCCCGGTTCCTATAAAGGTCGAGCCACGGGCGCATCGCGTTTACGAGCACCGGTGTCGTCGCCCTTAGCCCCCATGTCCCCTTTTTCGCCCGTTTTCCCACGCTTGAAACAGCGAGAGGCGGGATGAGCCCCGCTGCAGCTGGAGCACTCGTGCTTAAACCGGCACGAGGACCCCCACTTTCAGTGACTGTCGTTGAACTTCCAACAACAGCCTGTCCTTTGATTGGGGGCCGATGGGGCAAAGGAGCCCCTACCGGCCCCCCCAAGAAAGGACGAAACTGCGCCCTGCTGAGGAGCTGGACGGGTCATAATTGCGAGCCAGAGACCAATGTCCATCTAGTCCCAAGACAACGAAGGACGCACCGCCAGCCGCTGCCGGAACTGCTCGTCGTACCTCCACCACCCCAGCCCCCCATAGGTTCGACAGGCGTTCCAGATCGTGTCCTGATAACAGAACAACGCGGAACACTTCTGGGGAGCTTTCTCCCCCACCACGCTGGCTAGGATGGAGAATGCCCGAATCCAATTCCCAAACGTTTTGGGAATTTTCCGATAGCGGTATTTCTCCTTGTCTTTTTCAGACTCCTTACTGTCTTTCTCTGTCACGGGAGGAGCTTCCACCAGCGGCAGGAGAGAAAATATCTCGACGAACTCACCCTTCCAAATTTTTTCCCTTGTTTCCTGCTTTAAGTGCAGACCCAGAGGGCCAGACCAGCACATATAGGCTGCGCCACGCGCCACGTCTGCCACGCCCGCCTCAGGGGGAGCGTCACCCACGGGCGCACAAACATCAGCCTCCGTGGGTCCCAGGGGCAACGAACCACTACCCACTACTGAAAGGGGCCTGGGAGGAGGGGGAATCGGAACTGCGGGGGGAAACTGCGCGGGGGACCAAACAGATCGCAGCTGCCTATCTACAGAGGTGTCCCCTTTTCCCGCCGCCCCCTGTTCCCATAGATCTAACAAACCTCGGAGACCTGAAAGAAACCCCCCCAACCCGAGACCCGAAGCGGCAATAGAGGAGGGAACATTGTACTCACCGGCAGTAGCGTGGCGATCCAAACCCTGCGCTGCATTCATGGAAGACTGAGGCACTGAAAATTGGGTTCCAGCATCCAGAGAAGAGACTAGCTGTGTTCCAGGCGCCACCTGCTGGCCGGATCCACGAACTGCAGCAGTATCCTGAGGAGAGAGCAGCGAAGAGGACGTGAGCCCATGCCCCAGAGGAGATGGCCGAGGTAAGTGACCTGCAGGGGGGGGAGGGGGCCCAGGCAAGGTAAGAGGGGGGGTGGAGAACAGAGGGGGCCCAGATAGAGTAGGGTAGCCAACAGGGGAGAGAGAGACAGACACAGGGGGGGGCAGGGAAGGAGGAAGAAGGGGGGGGGACCCACAGAAGAGAGAGGGGGAGGGAGGGGGGAAGAGGAGGCCAGAGAAACGTGAGGGGGACCCGGGGGCCCTCTCAGTGGGAAGTTGGGCCCCCCAGGGGACCCCCTCGCGGAACACACATGGGAGGGGGAGGGGACAGGAGAGGGAGAATACCGGGAGCCTTCCTCACTGTCAGAGGAGGCTCCTGACATACAAGGGGACCCCCCACGCACCCCCAGCGGCGGTACCACGGTACCCCGCGTGCCCCCACTCACCACCGGGGCCCCAGCGGCAGCCCCACGCCCCCGCCGGCCGCGGGGGGATCTGGAAAGTTGCCGGGCGGTCGCCCGCCGCCCGGATGCAGCTGCAGGCCTCCCACCGCCCCCGGACCGCGTCCCCATGCTGGCGGCCGGGGCGGGAGGCAGGGGAACCGCACCAGGCCTCCGGGCCGCAGGGCGCGCGGCAGATGAAGGCCTCACCTCCCGGCCACTGGACCCAGGCCGCGTGTCCGGAGCCCCAGACACGCGGTCCCGGCGATGCCTCGGGCCCGGGCTCCTGCTCCTCAACCGGGCCCGAGGGGTATTATCAGGAGAGAGCCTGGCAGGCGGACGGGAACGCCTGCCAGTGCTGGTGCGGCCCCCAGGGGCAGGGGCCGCATGGGAGGCAGCAGGGGAGACCGCAGGGGGTGCTCCAGGGGAGGGTAGGCCACGGGGGGTGCCCACACCGGCAGCCATACCTCCACTAACGATCTGGAATTGCTCCCTTAGTTGCCGGCCACCATTCAGCGCAGCAGCAGCCCTGAGGGACGACAGGATCGCCTCGACATCCATCACCTCAAGCTGTGAAGACTAAAGGCCCAGGCAAACAGGAGCAGGAGGACAGGAAGCTGTGTGCTGGCCCGAATCCCAAGTGGCACTGAGGTAAGACCTCCCCCACGCTAACTTATATTGAACCTAACCCCTCCCACACACACTACCCAAGTCACTCCCTTGCATCTATCCCCACACTCCTACATGTGCCCTTGTCCGCTTAGCTGCGCTATCTCCCCAGGGTCTGTGCAAGCATGTTATTAAATTTGCTTGCGCTGCGCAGAACAAATTCAGGGACTTTTTCTAATGCCAGAGCTCTTCAGCAGGGCTCTGGGCATTGAACCAGCATGCTCACTTTGAGAGGGGGCATGTTGTCATTAGTGATGACAAAACACATACTCTTTGGCCCCGCCCCCTTCTTAGGGGGCCGCTCTGATTGAAAAATGCCCGGGCCTAATTTTTTTCCCAGTCCGGCCCTGCTCGGTGAGCTAGGTCTGGTGCCCAGACCCTGTGAGCCAGTTCACGTACCATCTATGGGATAAATTGGCAAATTATGTAATGGTTAGATACTAACCTTGATAGTGGTTATACCCAGGAACTTGAACCTATATATATATATGTGTGTAGAAAGGCCATTAGGCCTGAATTTGTGGGAGGAGTAAGTCCCCTACTTAAACACCCAGCCCCTACTCACCTCTGATGTTCGAGTTCAAGTGTTCCTTGTTCTACTTCCGGTTCGCGAGTCTTCGCGTTTGCGTCATTTCCGGTCCGGGCGTCTCGTGTATCAGCTGCACGGAGGATTCGGCAGAACCCTCACTGCTACCGGCGGTCCGGCAGAACCCTCACTGCTACCGGCGGTCCGGCAGAACCCTCACTGCTACCGGCGGTCCGGCAGAACCCTCACTGCTACCGGCGGTCCGGCAGAACCCTCACTGCTACCGGCGGTCTGGCAGAACACTCACTGCTACCGGCGGTCCTGGCAGAACACTCCGTGCTACCGGCGGTCCTGCTTCCTAATCGTGAGTCCTCTCATTCCGGTCTCCTCCACATCGCTCTGTGGTTCAGCAGGGGGCCGGAACACTAATGTCAGGGAAATCTTACCGGGGACCAACCACTCTCGCCTCACGCCAGCTTCTAGTCGGCCTCTTTCATACACCCGTCTGGGGGGTCCTACACCCCTCCCCTCATCCCTTCACGGTCTTAAAATCAGTTTAAAATGTTAATTGATGCTAGGGGTATATATTTAATTCCAAACTCATGCTGTTATAAGAGGCTAAGCTTTTTATTGTATGGGAAAAAGAAGGCTTGCCAGTTTTTCCATATTATGTATGATATAGGTATTACATAAACGTTCATTCATACTTTTCCATATATTTTGTGTATCAGTTCACAGACCTAGTTTATTGAGCTGACATCGCCACCTAGTGGTTTTTTATGGTACTTACTGTTTTATTCTGTATAATATGCAGCTTCCCTGCAATTAAATTACTATTTACACAATGTTATACCATGCCTTAAAACATGCAAATTAATCTCAGCCCTGATAAAAAAAAAATAAAAAAAAAATAATAATCTCTTTGATCTCCACAGATCGCACTTTGCCATATATTACGGCTACATTGCAATTAAAAACCAGGGTTCTTATCCTTAAATCCAGGTTTTCCATTCTACGATAGCACCAACCGTTTCGCTCATTCTATATTTCAAAACCCTGACTCTTGTCCTTTAATCCAGGTATAGTATTTATTTTACTTTATTTTCTGTTTGATGAAACTCAGGCAGCCAACAATTTACATTTGTCAACTCACTCTGCGCTCATACGTTACGCCCACTCAGATTTACATCTGTCTCAAACCCTTAGGTTCTACTACGATTGCATCAACAACTTGCCCCATCTAAATTCGGAGAAAACCTTGCTATTTGTACCTTATCCAGGTATAGTTTTTTCTTTAATCTTCAGTACGTTACTTCAGTTTCCCAAGAAAAGGCCGCAGACAGCCTTCACGGTCCATTTTGCCACTCATTTACCCGTCCATGCCCCCCATTAACTCATATTGCCACGCTCATCCGCCACGCTCACTTAGATATACATCTGCCTCAAACCCCTTAGGCTTCTGCTACGACATCACCAGCCACTGGACCTCTCTCTCTTACACTTGAAGAAACAAGTCCACGGGTATAATCTCTATCAAGGTTAGTATCCTACCAGCACATAAAACGCCAATTTATCCCATAGTTGTTACGTGAACTGGCTCACAGGGTCTGAACGTCAGACCTAGCTCACCGAGGCATTTACAAACCATCTCCCAAACCTCAACACGGAGGTATGGCCCTACGCCCAAATCATAGTTAATCGCCTCATTCGCTCTTCTAAAGGGCCGTAGTCAGGGCCTCACTCGTCACGGCCACACGTTTGAACCTTTTAAAAGTCACAGAGAGGCCAACATCCCGCCATCACATCTGTGGCAACATAATCCACTTCGCCTAAATCATAGATAGAGCCTCTCACCGCCACTTGGCATTAGCAGGGCCTCAACAGTCACTAGTCAAGTTAAGTTTTTCGCTTTGGCATTAATCCTACAGCCCAGTTCACATAAGCAATTTCCCCCCCCCACCCCATGAAATAGTGTCTCAGACGCCCCTACTAAACCCAACTCATTTAATTCATTTCTAGAATGTCGCAAGACACATCTCCCATGGACGAAGTACCTGATGAGGATATAATATCAACTCCTATCAGACCAGAGTCCCCAGGAGTATCTCTCGCCCGTTCTACCCCTACGTCTTTGAGAGCATGGACTATACCTAAAATCACGGCCGAACTTAGGCTCAGGAGCATCCCCTTTCTGGCTACGGCCCGAAAGGCGAAATTATACAGACTGTTGACCAACCAAGCCCCAGAGCCTAGGCCAGGCACAAGCTCTCAAAGTCAAGCTTCTGGCGCTGGCATTGCCACCCAGGACACCCTTGCCACAATCCTGGCCAACCTGCAGACCTTAAACAGCAGGTTAAGCAAGGTGGAAAGTGCCATAGCCTCCCCAGGTAACCTTCCTGTTTCAATAGCCCCAATCCCGGCTGTACCTATGGCACCAACACCCGTCCCTACACTTCCCCCTCCAGCTCCTGCTCCAGTCATGTCACCTTTCGTGTCACCAGCTCACTCCGTCCCAGACTCCATTAGGAAGGAAATCCTAGATGGGAAGGATGTGTGTCTGGTGTCATAACTTATTGCCTCCCAAGACGTACTGGAGAACAGGGCTTATTTTGGCGATATCTCGGTGGTTCTTAAAACCAGAGACCCAAGGCTCAACAAAAAGTTGTCAATTCCCAATTTCGTGTTGGCCTTCGGGATATACCGGGATGTCATCTGCTCGGTATATCCCCACAGGAGAGAGGAACTGGACCTCTATCTCCATAAAGTGGTGGATTTGGGCGTTAAGTACGGGGGCTCATCGTTTTACGATCATAAATCAATATCAGCGAAAGCGGCGACCCATCTGAAACAGTTTAATGCAAGAATTAACTGGTGTCAGATGGATACAGAACTATTCTGTCGCCACTTTGCTGGTCTGAGGCCCCCGTCTTGCGCCATATGCAATTCCTCAACCCACTTGGCTGATTAGTGCCCTTCTATGGCTGACCCATCCACCCCCACCCCTCAATCCTCTTCCACTCCTCACCCTAAACAGGAAGGCGGACAGAGGGATAAGCTAGGGAGGCCCATCTCCTTTTTGGGGAAGGCGCAGGTGTGCAACAACTTCAATGCAGGTTCCTGCAGCTTCAGCGCTTGTAGATTGTTGCACATCTGCTCCATCTGTTTCAGGGCACACACTAAGACCATGTGTCCTGCCAGGTTGTCCCCTAACAAATGACTAACCGACGTTAATATCGACAACCTGGCCTTTTACCTTAACCCCTTAAGGACACATGACATGTGTGACATGTCATGATTCCCTTTTATTCCAGAAGTTAGGTCCTTAAGGGGTTAAAGATCACCCAAGTAAACATCTGGTGGAGTATCTAATAACAGGGTTTACCCAGGATTTTCACACGGGTCTCGTGACTATCCCCTCAGGGATACTGGAATGCCCTAATCTCCTATCAGCCTGTCTAGACCCGGAGGCCACGGACGTTCTCCTCTCCACAGAAATAACTCAAGGGTTCATGATCGGCCCCTTCACCTCCTCACCGTTTTCCTCCTGGCGCACTAACCCTAGCTGTACACAAATATTCAAATAAAAAACGTATGATTATTGATTTATCGGTACCGCACTCCTCTTTTGTTCCTAGCATAACGCACTCATCCCCGCAGACGAATTCTCACTACAATACGTTAAAAATAGACGACGCCATATTATCCATCATATCAACTGGCAGCAACGCTCGGCTTAGCAAAACAGACATTACCAACGCTTTCAAACTACTGCCCATACACCCATCACTTTGGCACTTGCACGGTGTTAAATGGCGAAACAGGTACTATTTTTCCACCCGCCTCACTTTCAGTTCCAGAAGCAGCCCCAAACTCTTTGATATTTTCGCGGAAACGCTATGCTGGCTGCTTCTGAACATTATTAGGTGTCACGCCGTCATTCACTACTTGGATGACTTCCTCATCATAGAACCTAGCACACGCACACTCACCAATATCCTCAGCACCTCTGCACTTTTCTCCCTTTGTCTCCCGCTAAAACAATTGGCCCCACCACTAAACTCACTTTCTTGGGCATAGAGCTAGACTCTGCTACCTTCCGCGCCAGCCTTCCCACTGAAAAACTCATCCGCCTGAGAGGGGAAATAGACATGTTCCTATGGAGCGATGTATGCACTAGGAAAGAACTTAAGTCATTATTGGGGTCCCTGAATTTCGCAATGCGCATCGTTCCGCAGGGCAGATCTTTTGTGTCCAGGCTCCTTTGTCTGCTTCACGGGTTACCGGACGCCTGCCCAATTGCGTTGGACCAGCACGCCAAAGCTGACCTAATCATGTGGGGGCAGTTTTTGTCCCTATGGAACGGTATCTCCATGTTTATTCCCCCCCTCTCAGACTCCTCTCCCTGCATTTACACTGACGCTGCAGCCAACACGGATTTTGCAGCTATATTTGGTAATCACTGGTTTAGGGGTCACTGGCCAGCTGAGACGGATGCCTTGCCGGGGTTTAGAGAAACTTCAGCTCTATTTGAGATTTACCCCACTGTGGCAGCCGCACACACTTGGGGTCACCTCTGGTCCGGCAAGGCAGTAAAGTGTTATTCCGACAGCTCATCAGCTTGCGATATCATCAACAAAGGGCGCTCATCCTCTCTTACCATTATGCGGCTGATTCGCAAGCTGACCTGGTTGGCAGCAACCGTCCAGTTCCACCTAATTTGCCTTCACATCCCGGGAATTCACAACACGGCTGCTGACGCTCTGTCTCGATTTCAATTTCAGGTGTTTTTCCAGGCACTCCCGTCAGCCCATCACCAACCACCCAGAACACCGAATTTTCACGAGCTAATCTTGGATTAAATACACTTATGCACCACGCTAGGACACTTACGCACCAAGCACTATCACCAAACACTACTATCACCTACAGTAGGGCACTCACCATTTTCAACAAATTTACTGCCGAATTCGGATTACAAGGTGATTTCTCAACCCAAACTATGGTGGCTTTTGCCTCTTTTTGCCATTTACATTTAAAACTTTCCCACAACACCATTAAATTATACCTCACGGGGCTGCAGCACCACAGCCTCACTAATTTCCCTAACAACACCCCCTTTTTATCATCATACCCTATAAAGAAAATCTTAAAGGGAATCTCTAAAGTATCGGTTCCACCTATCACCACCAGACTACCTATAGATGGACCTATCTTTAGATTACTGAGCAACCTCCTCGATGAATCCCCTTTTGATCCCAACACTAACCTGGTGATCAAATCTGCAATCTATTTGGCTTTTTATGGGTTCCTAAGACCTAGGGAATTTACTGTCGTTTGTCAAGGGGATACCACTCACAGCCTCAAAATCTCACAACTCACAAAAATAGACTACTACTACATTCTCACAATACCTTCTACCAAAACAAATCAGTCCCTACACCTCCCTATCATTCCTCTCTTTCCTACAGACAATGCTTGGTGTCCAGTTAAGACACTAGACATATTACGGTCAGCTTATAGCACACACCTACCAGACTCACCACTATTACAACTACAAGGGCACCCACTCACTACAGCAAAATTCACCACACACGTTAGAACCTTACTGGAAAAATTGGGTTACAACCCAACTTCATTCTCCGGGCATTCCTTTCATATAGGAGCAGCTTCATCAGCTTCTAGTACTAACACACCGGTCCACATCATGAAGAGACTGGGCCGCTGGAAGTCCTCTATATACAATACGTATATTCCACGGCCAGAAAGAGAACTTCGCCAAGCCTTCAGGAATTTAGTTATGTAATCAAATGCAATAAAGTGTGTTTTTTCGAACTTCTCTTTGCCCTCTTTTATTTACAGGCCCACTCGGACGTTGGTTTCGGCACACCACAACCAACTTTTATCTCGGACATTATCCATTACACATTAAATTCCGAGCACAAGTAGAAAGGCCATTAGGCCTGAATTTGTGGGAGGAGTAAGTCCCCTACTTAAACACCCAGCCCCTACTCACCTCTGACGTTCAAGTTCAAGTGTTCCCCACCCACCAGCACCCTTAGAACATACAATTCTCCTTGGTGGGCCCTCTTTTATTTACAGGCCCACTCGGACGTTGGTTTCGGCACACCACAACCAACTTTTATCTCGGACATTATCCATTACACATTAAATTCCGAGCACAATTTATATATTTATGTAAGGGGCAAATAGCCGTATATGGAGTAAGGTTCCAGCATAAACGTAGGATAGTATAAAGGAAGCAAGTCGGTTGTGGGGTGCCGAGACCGACGATACGGTAGGCCTGTAAATAAAGAGGGCTCACCAAGGAGTAAGAAAGTAAAGTAAATGGAAAGAAAAGAGAAAGTGTTGAAATGAGGAGTGGGTGGGAGGGTCATTCTGATGCTGACCTCAAGCGATATGGAGTCAGGTAAGGGGTGTCCCTTATATAGGGGAGTTAATTAATTTAAGCCACTCCCACAAATACAGGCCACAAGGGCTTAATACTTGTGTAAGGGGCAAATATCCGTTTATGGAGTAAGGTTCCAGCATAAGCGTAGGATAGTATAAGGGAGCAAGTCGGTTGTGGTGTGCCGAGACTGATGATACGGTAGGCCTGTAAATAAAGAGGGCAAAAATTAATAATCAAAGATTTAATACAGTCAACAAATATATACAAATTAACCAGACATTTCCTTAAATGCATTACGGTATTTAATTCCTGGAAGGATTTTGAAGGTAGGAATCTAGGACCGCAACTGGACACCATGATGAGTGGCGTTTGTTGACATGTGCTTAGTTGTCTGAGTAACAACGGATTGATGACCCTGACCATGATTTACCACATGCCACAGCAGCTGCTACAATGGGGTAGATACCCCAAAAGGGGCTGAGGTGGTGGAAAAAATTCCAAACCTGGATGCCATGGCCAACAGCTCCAAAGCAATCGTTCCCGGTAGATCGCTGCCAAACCCGTGTGTCAGGCCGTATCTGTTCTGGCGTTTCCGGTATGTGGAGCCGGCCCAGGCCCTTTATGACGTGGCTCTCTTACGCTATATAGAGAGACTGCGCCAGATTCAAACCGCTTGGTGATTCTCTGACCTACTTCCGCATTCAAACGCCAGCTAAGCTCTTCGTTCACAAAGTTACCAAATCTTTGACTATTATAAAAGATTTTGCCTTCTCTGTACCTCTGACCACGGATTGTATTGGAGTCTCCTGAAAACCGGACTGTGTATATCATTCATCTCTTGGATTCAAGCTATACATTCCCATGGAGGACAACTCCCATCAATCTTAAGTATACTAATTACCCTAATCTCTGAAGACTTACTTACTAATGAACTGTTTCTTGCTTGCTATAATCTTCAGTTACTTCCTAATGCATTGTTACTTGCATGCTATAATCCTCAGTTACTAAAATATTATTGCATTCATTAAGACTTCGCTTTCTTCACTAACTGCCTGCATCCACCACTTTGCTTTAAAGCTACAGTACCCTTAATAATTCTCTGCTTTCTTGCTATTGTAATTAAGGAGTTCTACAAGCTGCAGTCCAATTCTAAAACCCCTTGTAGCATAACACCATGGTAGACAATCCTGGAAGGAACATGCTTTTACCATGCCATGTGGTTAAGAAATTCCCCCCCATGTGCAGGTCTGCTGTGGCGTCTAGGGACATCCTCTGATTGTCATGTTGGAGGTGTGGAAAAAAGGGGAAAGGACTCTGGGTGTAAAAGCGTGGTCTTGTGGTATGATTTGCATGGCAAAATTAAGGTACCTGGTAGGGATTGTAGTTCCTTGCGGTTGTAAGTACTAAGCAGGAGGTAGTGATGATGTAGTTGAGAATGTTCCCTATTTGTCTTGTGGTAACTTGCATGTATGGATGCCGACTCAAGTTGTATGCCCAGTAATGTGATGATAGTGTCTGGGCCTTCTGTTTCTCATGGGGTACTGGGACGCCCAAGTGGTCAACCAGACTAAGCTGCCGTGAGGCTTCTAGTGAAAAATATGTTGTCTTTGATCAACAAGAAGTCTTCTAGATAGTGTATGACTGTAAAGCCTCTGGATATGTTATCATAACCAGCACAGAGTATCTGCAAATATCGATAGTAGGCTAATCTGTAGCCCGAAAGTTGAGCGGGGAAAGGATTGCCCATTTTATGCCATGTAAGTGCCAGTGTGTAGTGTAGATTGTAACCGTTTACTGCGTTGATGATATTGGTCTTACTTAACCAAGCTTCAACCCATGCTTGAGTGATAGCTGTAAAGGTAGATCAATGGTGTTGTATAGTAAGGAAACTCCTCGGAGGGTATAAGGGAGTTGAGACTTGGGCTAGCGAAGGTGTGTGGTGCCAATAAGTCTATGGTTAGTCTTTGTTTAAGGGAAGATTCCCTTGTGACAATACCAATGTGTTGGTGTTTGGAGCCATGCTGTAAATGGTGGAGATTGGAAAACCCAAGTAAAAACCTCTCTGCAAATCTTGGCTATGAGTGTGTTTACAGCCTATGGTTCTGTTGTGCTGACTGTAAGTGAGGGCATGCTATATTCCTTGAAGGTGTGTTTATGATACCTGTATGGGAGCCCTTTGAAGCTCCAGAGCTTTAGTAAATCTACTACAAGTCTGGAAGGTGATGAGTCAGTAGTGTTGAAAATGCATTGGTGTGTACAGATGGTGAGTACCTTTTTTGTAAGTTGTATTGGGACACATGGTCATGTGCCCTGAACCATTTGAACATATATGCAACAGTCTACATGCAATGCAACTACTCATACCAATTGTCTCTGGTAGTTCAGAGGTGCTGGTACCAGGAGCCTGAGAGTGCTCGTCTGTTTGTTTGGGACAAAATCCCTTCTCTATGGGTACCTGCACAAATAAACATCTCTACATATTCCAAATGCCAACACAACTAAGGGATGGTCAGTTCCAGTTTACCTGGAATCCCTGGATCTGACCATCACAGATACCATCACAGATACATCACACATATATATGCCTTGTTTCCCCAATGTGCTGGGATCATATGTGCAGGGTTAACGTCTTGTGTGTCATAAGAATTGATTGTACCAGGTAACCGAGTTTCGGTTGGTGCTGGTTGTACAGTAGCGTGAGGCCCAGCCTTGTAAGGGCTGTGGTGACCGACTCGAGATTGCCAGTCTGTCGTAAATTTTTGGGCTCATGAGTGAGGCTAGCATGGCCTGGGTGTCACCTGAGTTGGTGTTGCTGGACCCCTGCCTCCCTGTTGTCCGTTGATGTATGGAGGAGTTTGAATAACTCTGCTTTCCTTGCTGTGGCAGGGTAGGGGATTTGTCGCCTCCTTAGGTCGGTGGTAATGTGTGGGAATGTCCAGGATCTGATTGCTGCTGGACTAGCAACATCTCCTCTGCTTGAAGGTGTTTCAATTCTAGCCTGGGTGCTAGGAAGAGGTGATTCTTCACCATCTTTTTGAGAAATACTTAAATAACAATAAAGATTGCAATTATTATTTGTACCCAGGGGTCTTGTACTGGCTTGCTAGCTAAGCCACGAGGCGAAACGATTAGGCTTGATGTTTTTTGGTGACTGGTGAGGCCCTGCTAGTTGTCAAGTGGCTTGAGAGGCTCTATCTATGCTTGGCGCGAGGGGATTTTGTGTGGCCACCGAACGTTGTGGCAGGATGTTGGCCTCTCGGTGACAGTAACCAGAAAATAGGAAGGGGAGTGACAGGTGATACAATGCGAGGCGGCTAGCTCACGAGTGGCCCGAGGGGTGTATGCATCAGAGTGTGAGGCGGGGTGTTGGCTTCACGGGACCACTAACCGAAGCGTAATACAGAGAAAAAAGGGGGCAACACCTATTGGGCCCTAGAACCCTAATTGCCAGTACGCTATTACTATTCCAGGGAAGGTAAGAGATGGATAACTACGTGAGCAGGTGTATGTACCTGGCAGTATGGTATTGAACCTGACAATCCGTATAGGTTTTTTTAGTAGTAACTGAATGGATAAAACCGTTATGGCATAAGGAAATATGGCATAGACCAAGCTTATCTTAATACGTACAGTATATGTGAAAAGTAAAGTGACGTGATGTGTAAATATTTAACATCGTAGCCATACTGGTTAAATATGTATCAATCTTGGGGGGCAGGGCCTGACTGCAGAGATGAGAGGAAGCAAACCTCAACAGCTCCTGCTGCAAGCACCGATTAAAGTGAACTTTTATTGCCCAAACGACAATTTATTGAATTGAGACAGTCACCAAACAAAAGGCGACAACCAGCAGCACGAATTGATACCACTTACAAGCCGTTTGGAGCAACATTTGCCTGATAGGAGTCTGAGGCCTACAAGCATGGCGAGAGCAGGGGAGACGGCCGCTCTTCTGCCGCCACGACTGATTGAGCTTCTGTACCAGGGTCCCCGTTCCCCCCCCTATGGACCGGCGGGGGTCATCCCGGTCTACCCCCAAAACGTGAGCACTCACCCACAACTTAAATCAGGTCGCAACCCTGACTGGCGGGAGACAAGAGGACTCACTAAGATGGCTGACGGCACAAGCACCCACTGACTGGGCCGCAGCCTTCCAGACGAGGTTCGACGCCATATGCAGGCAATTCTGGGACCGTCTGGAGGATCAACACCAGCTGCCAACACCACCACGGGCCAGCGGAGGGACCAAGGCACCCGCAGCATGGGAGCCAGCCAGAACTCCATATCCAGACCGGCGCAAGACCAAGGCGCAGCCGGAGGGGCCCCAACCGCGCAAAGCTACAGCTAAGCCAACGAAAAACAAGAATGACAGCCCACCTGGGATGAGAGTCATAAGGAGTAAGACCCCCCCTATCTTAGAACAGTTAACTGTATAGCATTATCCAGACTAGTCATACTGCCAGATCATACGCAACATTAAGTTGCATCAGTTACTCTTATAATTCCCACTACATTATGCATACTGATGTTACTGCTTGTCACTCTGGTGACTTGGGCTTGTACTATGCTGTTGTGGCATCGTCAGCTTTTATGTTATCTCGTGCACAAATAAAATAAAGATTTAAAAAAATAATAAAAATGTATCAATCTTAACCCATTAAGTGCCGTATGCACAAGTGAAAAAGAGGTCTGTCCCCACCTTGTATGTTGTATGTCCCCTTGCTAGGGGAAAGTCTGTTGTGCGAGCGTGCTGTGAAAAATGTATATGAACTGTATTACCAGTTACGTATATGCGTCTGCTACGGTGTAATAATATGTGTATTTATACCAGATGTTGATATACTACTTGCTATGTGAATTGTTGTATGTCTTATTGAATGGTAGGGGTCAGTGAACATGGTGTTGGAAAAATGCAAGTGCCCTGGAGATCTGCCGAGTGCCCTATAGGTGGCAGTGTAGTTGATACTGATTGGTATGTGAAATGTTGTTTGTCTATTGACCTATAGGGGTCAGTGTTTTGGTGTTTGTAAAACCCCATGAAAATTGTCAATGTACTTGACAGACCTGTAGGTGGCAGTGTTGATAGAACAACTGTTGGTCTTGATGTGAAATGTAAATTATTGTGAATTAAACCTGAAGTTTAGCTTCATAAATTATGTTTAAAACAATCTTATGTGTAATTTATATTGGCTGGTAAATTGTATATGACATGTGAAGAAAGTTTTGCTGTTGACCAGTAAGTTTTGCTGATTGTATGGTAAAAATACCCTTTAACCCCTTAAGGACCAAACTTCTGGAATAAAAGGTGTAACGGATCGACTGGCACCCCGACTGGGCACCTCCGTTGAAGGATGCTCCTAGCACTTCCTGAGGACTCCAAGCACTGCAGCAGACACCACAACCACCAAACCGTAGGAGCATATGAATGCTCTCAAGCATGTGAATGCTGTAGACAGTTGAATAGGAACCATACGAATAGGTTTACTCTCCTAGCAGTCAAACTGGAACAGCATACAATAAATCCTTCCCCCAATAATGAAACGACACTTCACTTTGAGGGTTAAAACAGGAACTCCCTGTACTGTCACATACAGTCTCTTTTATTCCCAAATCACAAACTTAGTACAGCCCACAGGGCGTTACAAAACAACCAATCACATATCAGTTACATCCCACATATTCCCTCCCCTTATCCTGAGAGGAAACTCAATTACACATACAGTTAAAACATACTTTCTACCCAACTTTCATAACTCCAAAACCATACATCACATTCACATAAAATTACATATTCACAATCAATCCATTCAGGGAACAACATATTCAAAAATGGCACAAATCAGACAAGGGGTTCAAAAGTTAGTAAAAAGTCCTTTGTGACTAAATGAAGCATGGCTTTCTGGCCCAAACCAGTTTCAGAGCCTTCTATCCTGGAGATAAGTAATTCAATTATCTCCCAGGACAGACACAGACTCCATTAAGCACATGGTTGCAAAAAGACACAAAACACTTTAAAATACATAAAGTCACCTTTACACATAACACACAGACATTTCACATATCCCCAGATTAGCTGGGATCTGAGTGCACATTATTAGATGAATGGCACTCAGATCACACAAATAAGCCTTTCTGCAGGGGAAATAAGCGGTTTAACCTGCAGGGCCATAGTCCAAAGGGAGCAGGCGAGCAACCAGGCTTCTCCAGTTCACAGTGGCGAGGTTGGTTTCGCCACACTTCTCCCCTTTACCAACTAGACTAACAGGGTATCTGACCTCCTGCCGGTCAGTGCCCTGGTTAGTCCAGCAACCCACCCACAAAACAGAAACAGCAGTACAGCCCACCCACAATAACTGGTTACTACACCTGGGTAGAGGAGAACTTTGTCCATGTCCAGGTGCCTCACCACGACTGTGTGGGCAACTGTTAGGCTGCCTTGGTGGGTTGCTGAGTGGGCAGAGACCAGCGGTACTCTGCCCTGATGCCAGTGCTACCACGGAAGTAGCCTGGTGGGAGCCTGGTTGTGGGAGGGAGAGACCGACTGTCTCCCCTCTGGATACACAGCTCTGTGGCTGGGGAACAGGACCGACTGTCCCTACCCCTTGTGCTGTAAGTGCAGAGACTACAGTCCCATTTGCACTGTTGGGGGGTGTAACATCTCCCCTTGCTGGGTTAGGCTGCCGCTGGAGAGAGGGTGTAACAAGCTCCTCTCTCTGAACTGTAAACTGCCGCTGGGGAGAAGGGGTATCAGGCTCCTCTCCCTGACACTCTCTCTGCTGGTGGAGAGGGGGACCAGCTGTCTCCCCTTTCATTATTTTGTCCTGTGGTTGGGGTGCGAGACTGACGGTCTCTGCTCCCTGCAGGACACTCTGCCGCTGGGGAGGAAGGACGGCACCTTCAGCTCCCTGGGGTACACACTGCCGCTGGGGAGGAAGGACTGCACCTTCAGCTCCCTGGGGTACACACTGCCGCTGGGGAGGAAGGACTGCACCTTCAGCTCCCTGGGGTACACACTGCCGCTGGGGAGGAAGGACTGCACCTTCAGCTCCCTGGGATACACACTGCCGCTGGGGAGGAAGGACTGCACCTTCAGCTCCCTGGGATACACACTGCCGCTGGGGAGGAAGGACTGCACCTTCAGCTCCCTGGGATACACACTGCAGCTGGGGAGGAAGGACTGCACCTTCAGCTCCCTGGGATACACACTGCCGCTGGGGAGGAAGGACTGCACCTTCAGCTCCCTGGGATACACACTGCCGCTGGGGAGGAAGGACTGCACCTTCAGCTCCCTGGGATACACACTGCCGCTGGGGAGGAAGGACGGCACCTTCTGCTCCCTGGGGTACACCTTTGAGTCCCCGTAACGCACTCTGCCTCCGGATAGGGCGGCTGATACCTTTGGCTGGATCTGCCATGAACTCCAGGTACTCGTCTACCTGGCTCCTTACGAACTGCACGTATTTCTCCGGGGGGTTGGGTCCAAAGAAAGCCAGCCGCATGGTAAACTCTCTGTCATACTGCTCCTGAGTGTAGCTGGGTGCCATGCTTGCGCTGCTGAAGTTAGTTCTTTTGTAGATAGGGTCGCTGTACGGGTACTAGCGTTGCCCTCAATTTGTAAATCCACGAACTGTGTCTCAGAGCTGCTTTACCTCGCACTAGGACGCCATCCCACCGCTTGCCACCAATGTAACGGATCGCCTGGCACCCCGACTGGGTACCTCCGTTGAAGGATGCTCCTAGCGCTTCCTGAGGACTCCAAGCACTGCAGCAGACACCAAACCACCGAACCGTAGGAGCATATGAATGCTCTCAAGCATGTGAATGCTGTAGACAGTTGAATAGGAACCATACGAATAGGTTTACTCTCCTAGCAGTCAAACTGGAACAGCATACAATAAATCCTTCCCCCAATAATGAGACGACACTTCACTTTGAGGGTTAAAACAGGAACTCCCTGTACTGTCACATACAGTCTCTTTTATTCCCAAATCACAAACATAGTACAGCCCACAGGGCGTTACAAAACAACCAATCACATATCAGTTACATCCCACATATTCCCTCCCCTTATCCTGAGAGGAAACTCAATTACACATACAGTTAAAACATACTTTCTACCCAACTTTCATAACTCTAAAACCATACATCACATTCACATAAAATTACATATTCACAATCAATCCATTCAGGGGAACAACATATTCAAAAATGGCACAAATCAGACAAGGGGTTCAAAAGTTAGTAAAAAGTCCTTTGTGACTAAATGAAGCATGGCTTTCTGGCCCAAACCAGTTTCAGAGCCTTCTATCCTGGAGATAAGTAATTCAATTATCTCCCAGGATAGACACAGACTCCATTAAGCACATGGTTGCAAAAAGACACAAAACACTTTAAAATACATAAAGTCACCTTTACACATAACACACAGACATTTCACATATCCCCAGATAGCTGGGATCTGAGTGCACATTATTAGATGAATGGCACTCAGATCACACAAATAAGCCTTTCTGCAGGGGAAATAAACGGTTTAACCTGCAGGGCCATAGTCCAAAGGGAGCAGGCGAGCAACCAGGCTTCTCCAGTTCACAGTGGCGAGGTTGGTTTCGCCACAAAAGGGAATCATGACATGTCACACATGTCATGTGTCCTTAAGGGGTTAATCCAAATGCAAGGTTAACATGAGATTTTGAGAATGACCTGTAGGGGTCAGTGTGGTTTATGTGAAACATTGTTCGTGAGCTATGCCCCAGCATTATAGTTGTATTACAGGGAAACGAACAGTGCCCGTTTGACAATATACAATATGTGAACATAATAGCTTAATAACAGTCATTGTAACAAACCAAAGTTCTGTTCATGGGTTGTAAACGCAGGAAACGTGTGTAGTACAATAGTAAATGCATGAACAATTTGGTAGAAAATTGCATGAACCGTGAGCCTGGTTTGTCAGGGAAACAAAACGAAACGAGCAGTGAAATTCAAAATGCTCGCACAGAATTGCCTAGTATGTTTAGGCAATTGAAACAGAATGTGTTCCCGTTCGGGAGTATGCTAATGCTCGAAATGAGCCAGTGACAGATATAAACAAGTGAGTTTAAACGAATGATATGCGTGAACATGCAATGGTTTTAAAACAGACAGACAAAATGCAGCCGTAAAGTGAGGACCTGACCCGGGCATGGTGCCGTGGGACTGATGCCTGGCGTAACGGGTAGGTCGACTTACGGTTTGTGAGTCACTTGGACGCCATCCACAGCGATGAATTGAAGAAAGAAGGTGGTAGGCCGGAAAAGCCTGTGGCTGGATTCCTGACACAGCTCAGCTTAGAAAACCTCATGGCGTAATCAGGTAAAATGGTGTCTGGATGACCCGGAAGTGGAAATCATTCTGATGCTGACCTCAAGCGATATGGAGTCAGGTAAGGGGTGTCTCTTATATAGGGGAGTGAATTAATTTAAGCCCCTCCTACAAATATAGGCCAAACGGCCTTAATACATATGAAAAAAAATATTTCTAAAATACAAATAAAAACGATAACTTTGGCCAGCGTTAGTGTGACTAAGTGGCTACTACAAAAGACTGGACATACCCCATTTTGAATACAGTGGGTTAACTACTTTTACAAGTGGTATACCACGATGGGGTTAATTTTCATTCCTGGGTTGCTATACGGTCTGAAAGGCAACATAGGCCCAGCAAACCAATCCTGCAAATTTCAATGTGCAAACATGGAAAAGCCCTATATTTGACCCCTGAAGGTTTGCAAAAACCCATAAAACCTGTACATTGGGGGCACTGTTGTACTCGGGAGATGCTGAAAACATATTGGGGTGTTCTTTGTCAGTAACACATAGCAGGAACTGAGAATCCATGCCTAAAGTACAATGTGAGAGAAAGATAACACAAATAAATGACTACCCAAAAGGTTGACAAAGACTGGTGGTAGAATTAGCGCATGGAAAGTGTTAAAATACCACAATTTGAAATACACTAGGGTGTCTACTTTTCAAAATAATATGGTTTGATGGGGTAAATTACATTGTTCGGCTTCAAATGTCCCAAATATGACATGGGTGCATGATGACCTGCTAATAAAATTCCAAGTTGGCAAACTGGAATACGCACCCTCCAAATACGGTCTTTTAGCCCTCAGAGAATCCGAACCACTTATACATGGGGGGTATCACTGTACTCAGTAGCTGTTGCTGAATACATATTGGGGTGCTTTTTGGCAGTAACCCTTAAAGTTCTCCATACACGTATTTTTAAATTGCTATGTATATATAAAAAAAATCACCAATTTTATGGTTGCAAGAAAAGAGTCAAGATACCCCGGGTTTCATACCTTAGGTTGTCTTCTTTTAAAAAAAGATATACATGTGAAGGGTTATTCAGGGATTCCTGACAGATTTCGGTGTTACAATACAACTTCATTTTGAAAGAAAAAAAAAATGGTTTGGAAATAGCAAAGCGCTACTTGTACTTATTGCCCTATAACTTTCCAAAACAAGCTAAGAACATGTTAACATTGCTCATTTCTAAACTCAGGCCAAAATTTAGAAAGTATTTAGCATGGGTGTTTTTTGGCGAAAAAGATTTTGGGGATCAAAGTTCAAAAAAAAAGTGTGTTTTTTAAAAAAAAATTTCATCATATTTTATAATTTTTTATAGTAAATTATATGATATGATGAAAATAATGGTATCTTTAGAAAGACCATTTAATGGCGAGAAAAACTGTATATAATATGTGCAGGTACAGTAAATGAGTAAGAAGAAAATTACAGCTAAACACAAACACCGCAGAAATGTAAAAAGAGCCCTGGTCATTAACGGTAAAAAAATTTGAAAACCGGTCTGGTCACTTAGGGGTTAATCAATTGATACCGCTGATAATTGGGTGGCCCGGAGGGTCAGTTAGAACCTTATGGATCTTGGGCAGAAAATAAAAAAACTGGCACTTTACAAAAAGGATTAAAAATAAAATGAAATTCACCTTTGTTTATTACTCCACCATCTAGACCTGTCATTAATAGTTTCCTCTGTTCCTGCAAAAACGTGAAAGTAGGATTTTTGTCCAAAATGTTATTGGTATTGTAAGCTTCTTTCATACAATAGGACTTGTTCATAATAACTATACCAACTCCCTTATCCACCTCTAATCACTAAATCATTATTGTCAGTTACGTTTTTTAGAACGTTTCTCTCCTTTCTTTTGATAGATTTGGTTTAAAATTGGTATCTCCTACTTTTTCTAAATCATAGTGGACTAACTCATTAAAAACACCGAAGTATTTCCTCTTAGAAAAACAATGAAGAAGAAAAAAAAAAGATTTTTGTTTCAAATTGTTTTTTTTCCTGCCATAGTGTCATTACTTAAAGGTTTCAATATGCTTACTTTTGTCTTTATTCTCAAAAAGTCTCTTAAAGGTTAATTTTTTTTATGGTTATATTTTTATTATTTGTATTGTGAACTCTTTCATGATAATTAAGGAAGCCTTTGTGAGACAAACATTTCCCACATTCAGAACATGAAAATGGTTTCTCTCCTGTGTGAATGCGGAGATGTGACTTAAGAGTTGACATTTGAGTGAAACATTTCCCACACTCAGAGCAGGAGAAGGGTTTCTTTACAGGACGAATCCATACATGGGCAATAAGCTCTGTATATGTACAAAACGTTTTCCTACACTCAGAGCAAGAGGAAAGGTTTCTCTCCACTATGTATCCGTTCATGGACAATAAGATTTGTTTTTCTAGTGAAACATTTCCCACACTCAGAGCAGGAGAAAGGTTTCTCTCCACTATGAGTCCGTTTATGGGAAACAAGAGTTGATTTATGACGGAAACATTTCCCACACTCAGAGCAGGAGAAAGGTTTCTCTCCACTATGAATCTGTTTATGGGCAACAAGATTTGATTTATCACTGAAACATTTCCCACACTCGGAGCAGGAGAAAGGTTTCTCTCCACTATGAATCCGTTTATGGGCAATAAGCTTGGATTTTTCACAGAAACATTTCCCACACTCCGAGCAGGAGAAAGGTTTCTCTCCACTATGAATCCGTTCATGGGCAACAAGAGTTGATTTAAGAGTGAAACATTTCCCACATTCAGAACATGAAAATGGCTTAATTCCGGTGTGAATCCTGAGATGTGCATTAAAGTTGTTTTTTTGAGTGAAACATTTCCCACACTCAGAGCAGGAGAAAAGTTTCTCTCCACTATGAATCCGTTCATGGGCAACAAGGGTTGATTTAAGAGTGAAACATTTCCCACATTCAGAACATGAAAATGGCTTAATTCCTGTGTGAACACTGAGATGTGCATTCAAGTTGTATCTTTGAGTGAAACATTTCCCGCATTCAGAACATGAAAATTCTTTTTCTCCTGTGTGGCTCCTAAAATGAAGCTTAAGAGCGGTAACGGTTTGAAAGCATTTCTCACATTCAGAACAAGAATGTTTTTGCTTTTCTCCACTGTGGATGAAATGACATTTGGGAAGAGATTTGGTCTGAATATGTTTTTCAAGTTCAATACGGGAACGTGCTTTAGATCCTTGGCGAGTATTGCAAAATCCAATAATGTGTGATTTTGATTGAAAGCACCGATGTCCCATGAAGTTTGTTTTACAGGTGAATGTTTCTCCACATTCAGAACAAGTCACTTTCTTCCCTTTACGGAATCTCTGATATTTTATTTGATTTAAATTTGTGAGTGAAACTTTTGTACCATCATAGTTATTGGCATCTACTTTGTATTGTCTCACAGGCTCACAAGCAGAGGTTTGAATGTCCAGATTACCAAGATTTCCTTCTTCACATGAGACTGGATCCTCCGTAATAGGAGTATATGGACATTCTGTCTGCGTAGGCTCTGTGGAAGTATAAATTTCAGTTTCTGTGAGATTCCTTTCTTCACATGGGACTAGATCTTCCTCAATATAAGTAGATGGATATTCTGAAGGTTCTGTGGGTGTAATAATGCCAGTGTCTGTGAGATTTCCTTTTTTACACGAAGCTGAATCCTCCGTGATAGACGTAGATGGATATTCACATAAAGCCAATTCCTCCTTAATATGTGTAGATGGACACGGTGTCAGCTCTGAGGGTCTATATATGTCAGTTTCTGTGAGATTTCCTTCTTCACATGAGACTGGATCTTCCTTAATACGAGTAGATGGATATTCTGTCTGTTCTGTGAGTGTATACATGTCAGTGTGTGTGAGATTCTCTTCTTCACATGAGGTTGGTTCCTCCTTAATATGAGTAGATGGATATTCCGTGTTTACTGTGGATTTTGTTTGGGAACATTCTTTCAGTGAGTAAATCTCTCCATCTGGTAGTTTTCTTTCTTCATATAAAGCGGTTTCAGATTTCACAGATTCACTTGGTCTCTTACTTAATTCATTAAATGTCACAGAATTTCCTCCCTGATCATCTACGACTCTACCTTCAGTCACACAATTTGCTGACAGAACATGGATGGGTAAATCATCCGTTTCACTTGTGTTTAGAGAGCCATCTGCTGGAAAGAAAAGAAATAGAATTATAAACCTTCCTTTTACCTCTCTCACATTGTCAGTACTGTAAATACACTACAAGGTAAATGATCCAGGATGTGATGGTAAAATATTGGTGTTTCAATGTAACTGGGTAAATATATTCACAATCAGAATTTTATCTACAGTCTATGACAGGTGTAGTCACCCTTCCGCACTCCAGATGTTATGGACTACATCTCCCAAAATGATCTTACAGCTATAATGCTTTACTTTGTCTGAGATGAATAACTAACAATACAAGAAAACAAAACAAGTGACTATATTTTGTTTAAATCTGAGGATATGTCCGTAGTGTCAAGACACATGAAGAGTAAGATGCATCGTTAATCACTGTGCCCTTTTGAGTCAAATAACGTATCTATGTCTATAAATCTCTCACCACGGGTTTCTTTAATAGGGTTTCCGATGGATACAATCTATCTTCACTCACCATGGGTCAGTGTTTATTACTTGATATAAATTTTGTAACAGTGCTCTGTGTAAAAAAAGACGTTTAATAGTATGTGTCAGTCCAAAATGAATAGGCCGCTACAACACTATTGTGGGTATCACCCCCCCTCAATAAGGCACGCAGAACAAAAAATAAAAAGATACAGCTCCAGCCTCTAATGCGGAACACTACACAAATATGTAAATACAACAAATAGGAAATGTGAGAAAATAGTCCCCAAGAAAAAAGGAACACTGAGACTAAATCTCAAACAGTTACCTCCACTAGTAATTTCATTCTTCCTTGTAGTACTAGAATTAAAAACTGATATAGTCTTTATTAGCTTAAAGTAGACCACATCAGACATGCATAGATAAATAAGGTAAATATGTGGGCGAGGCCTGACACTCAAGGCGGCCGGACAAGCTTTGTAGTAGCTCCGGCTCTCTAACTATTTTAGGGCTTGATCGCTTCTGAGTGACGCAGAAATCACCTTACCTCGCCAGCAGACTGACAGTATACTTACCGGTACCGTTTGCTGTACAAATCAACAAGGTCCGATGGGCTATTATCTCGACTCTGATCTGCGGCCTACAGTGCCCGGGGACTGGGGGAAGCAGACGATCTCCCGGTCAGTACAATTGGCAAAAGCTTCTCAATAGCCCCGTTCCCCCCCCGTGGGCCGGTGAGGGATATCCCGACCCCCGCTGGAGTGCAGACCTGCTTGCAGTCATACCATCAAACGGGGCCCGCAAAGCTAATACCCTACCACATGCACACCAAGATGGCCGCCAGAAAGAGGCCTGCCACGGAACAACCACTCGCAACAGGGGCAAAGAATGAGGAACGTCTGGCCAAAACCTTCGGGAGAATCTGGATGAAATTCTGGCACTCAATCGAACTTCGAGCAGCAACTCGTCCTGTTAAAGCAGGGGCCCAGACTGGCCCAACAAGAGACCAAGTGAAGGCATGGCCTGCTGAGAGAAGCCTAGCAGTCTTGGAGCTGACATTGCAGAAGAGGAGGAAGCTTCTGGGAAAGGCATATGCCCGCCAAGAGCCCGATCCCGAGGCGGCCCGTCATTGTCCTAGATTGTAGCCTAAAAAGTGGCATCCCCTTAAACGCTGCCTACCTGCTCTGAAGACTGACTCCTATCCTGATGGAAAGCATTCTAGCAGAGGATTCCAAGCGAAGGGTTGGATCACAGTCACTGGCTGAACCTGTGAGTTTGCAACACTAGACTATGCAGGAGCAAGGGTCTGGTGGGGAACCGCGCTATGGGACTCTAGTTTCTACTCACTTTGGGGCAGATATTGTGGGCATGGGCTAAATCAGTATCATCTCCCTATTATCTGTGGTCCAAAGGGCATTGGCTGAACCACTTTACTATGAGGGAGCGTTACTTACCTCGACATGTTTCATATATGCCTCTATACATTTTATATTCTTTTCCATTCTCTGACTGACCTAATAGAATTGTGAATTTACTTATCTACTATTTGCATAATGCATGATTATTACTCGTTTCATATAATTATCAAAAATAGAAAAGAAAAAGGGCAGCTCAACTTGACATAACACTGTTGTAACCATATGTCCTTTATCCTTATGCAAACATATAATTTGCCAATGCCTACTCGTGTACAAGCTAATGCACATCAAAGATAAAGAATGTCAAAATAAATAAATAAGGTAAATAAAAAAAATCCCTCTATACTATTTACTATGTTTTTATGTAGTTGTTCACTTTGTATACAATATATGGGGGTGGGAGGGGAGGAGTGACCACTAAAGGGGGTGGGGGAAGAGGAGAGACCACTAAAGGGGGGAGAGAGGAGAGACCACTAAAGGAGGGGAGAGACCACCAAAGGGGGCTAGCACTAAAGGGAAGACCACTAAAGTGGGGAGCAGAGAACCACTAAGGGGGGAGAGAACCACTAAGGGGGCGGAAGAAGAGACCACTGAGGGGGGGGGAGACCACAAGGGGGGTAGGAGATACCACTAAGGGACAAAGGGCAGGGAAGAGCTCTAAGGACAGAGGGGACAGCTCTAAAGGAGGGGAGGAAAGAGAACACTAAGGGACAGAGGTGTAGGGGAAAACACGAAGGGACAGTGGGGCAGGGGAGTTCACAGGGTGACAAGGGAGAGAACTAATAGACAGAAGGGGATGGGAGAGCACTAAGGGTGTATGTATATCTGTGAGTGTCTGTGTATCTGTGAGTGTCAGTGTGTATAATTGCCATGTTTAATTGCCGTGTTGGCACATTGAGGAAAAAAAGTTGGTTTGTATTGCAGTTTGGCCATTCAGGCTCAAAAATGTTCGCCATCACTGTAATAGACCCATATAAAAGATTCTTAATAAAATAATTAGGAGATTTAAAATAGACTTTATGAAATCGTACTTTACTGCCCTTAAATAATATGGACACCGTAGAACAAGTAAGGGCAAGCTGTTCATATGAAGAAGCCGGAAATTACGTTGCGATACTAGCGCGGTGGAAGGGAAAACCCGGAAGGAGACACCACGAGATTAACGGAGGACGCCACTCTGGGGCTATATAAGCAGAAGATGCAGAGGAGTTTCTAGCACATGAAAAAGATATTTTTGAGGTCGAAACACGTCTGCTTAGAGACTATTTGGTACAAGGTTTGAGATGGCCAGCGGTGAACTTTTTTTTATACATTTCAAGATATAATCCTTTTTAAATTTATCGCTACATTGCATACTTTGGCTTATCTTCCTGTCCATAAGTAATGTTTTCTATGTAATATTATACTTTTGTTATATATATTGTTTCAGTAAATTCATTGTTATACATTGGATAACCTCTAGAACAGCTGTTATTCCGTATAGCCTGTATAGGCAGCCTTTGGGCTTGATATACAGAGCCTGGTCCGGCTCTGCATTGTGTATTCATCTATATCATAAGGAATCTTGCTGATTAGGTCTTTTTAAGTATATATTTGTAGGGTGATCCACTGTGGTGTGTTATTGGTGCTTTTATTATTAATCGATATATGTCTGAGTGTTGGGGGACACTTTGTACCTTAATCAAACATTAGCTATCCTTAGAATTGCCTAGACATTTTCCTTGTGTTTTTCCAAAAGATGTGTTAGCCACAACTCCTTTCACTGCTGCTTATTAAGTTCTCCAAATATTATTTTCGTTCTCCAAATATCTTTTCTTTTTAGTCCAAGTTCTTTGGAATGCTATTTTTGTGAGAATTTTCAGAATTGGGGGAACATTGCTGCCGGCATCGAGAACCTGGAGCACGTTTACTGCCATGGTGGAATGAGTTGTTTGTTTCCCACTGCTTTTGGGACATTTCGTATACTCATTCTCAACCCATTTTTGGAGACATGGACTAAAACATTGCACGCCTGGAACTCGTTGCCAGATCAGATTATAGCCATAATGCGGTAAAACATGCTGTAATTTGGGTGTGTGTTCTCCTATCACGGCGCTAGTTGGACTAACTTTCCAGAGATATATATTGTGAGGGACAATGGTCCATAGAAAAGGGGTTCTGGCTGATGTTTTGTATGCTATGCAGTTTGGACTGTGAGGGCACCAGAGGGAGACGATTGTGTTAGCTGGGGATAATGTAATTAAATCCACAGACGGAGGGGTGCCGGGGATGGAAAACTGTACTGTGCATTGCTTTGTATGGATGTCCCCCTACAGGGAAAGTCAGCACTGTTCTGTATAAATAGCTGTGTACTGTGCATTGCTTTGTATAGATATCCCCCTGCAGGGAAAGTCAGCACTGTTCTGTATAAATAGCTGTGTACTGTGCATTGCTTTGTATGGATGTCCCCCAGCAGGGAAAGTCAGCACTGTTCTGTATAAATAGCTGTGTACTGTGCATTGCTTTGTATGGATGTACCCCTACAGGGAAAGTCAGCACTGTTCTGTATAAATAGCTGTGTACTGTGCATTGCTTTGTATGGATGTCCCCTACAGGGAAAGTCAGCACTGTTCTGAATAAATAGCTGTGTACTGTGCATTGCTTTGTATGGATGTCCCCTGCAGGGAAAGTCAGCACTGTTCTGTATAAATAGCTGTGTACTGTGCATTGCTTTGTATTGATGTCCCCCTACAGGGAAAGTCAGCACTGTTCTGTATAAATAGCTGTGTACTGTGCATTGCTTTGTATTGATGTCCTCCTGTAGGGAAAGTCAGCACTGTTCTGTATAAATAGCTGTGTACTGTGCATTACTTTGTATGGATGCCCCCCGTAGGGAAAGTCAGCACTGTTCTGTATAAATAGCTGTGTACTGTGCAATGCTTTGTATGGATGCACCCCTGCAGGGAAAGTCAGCACTGTTGTGTATAAATAGCTGTGTACTGTGCATTGCTTTGTATGGATGTCCTCCTGTAGGGAAAGTCAGCTGTTCTGTATAAATAGCTGTGTGTACTGTGCATTGCTTTGTGGATGCCCCCAGTGAGGGAAAGTCAACACTGTTCTGTATAAATAGCTGTGTACTGTGCAATGCTTTGTATGGATGCACCCCTGCAGGAAAGTCCAGCACTATTTGTTATAAATAGCTGTACTGTGCATTGCTTTGTATGGATGTCCCCCTGCAGGGAAAGTCAGCACTGTTCTGTATAAATAGCTGTGTACTGTGCATTGCTTTGTATGGATGTCCCCCACAGGGAAAGTCAGCACTGTTCTGTATAAATAGCTGTGTACTGTGCATTGCTTTGTATGGATGTCCCCTGCAGGAAAAGTCAGCACTGTTCTGTATAAATAGCTGTGTACTGTGCATTGCTTTGTATGGATGTCCCCCTGCAGAGAAAGTCAGCACTGTTCTGTATAAATAGCTGTGTACTGTGCATTGTTTGTATGGATGTCCCCCTGCAGGGAAAGTCAGCACTGTTCTGTATAAATAGCTGTGTACTGTGCATTGCTTTGTATGGATGTTCCCTACAGGGAAAGTCAGCACTGTTCTGTATAAATAGCTGTGTACTGTGCATTGCTTTGTATGGATGTCCCCTGCAGGGAAAGTCAGCGCTGTTCTGTATAAATAGCTGTGTACTGTGCATTGCTTTGTATGGATGCCCCCCTGCAGGGAAAGTCAGCACTGTTCTGTATAAATAGCTGTGTACTGTGCATTGTTTGTATGGATGTCCCCCTGCAGGGAGAGATGTACTATTCTGTATAAATAGCTATTAGCCTGTGCATTGCTTTGTATGGATGCCTGCGGGAAAGTCAGCACTGTTCTGTATAAATAGCTGTGTACTGTGCATTGCTTTGTATGGATGTCCCCTGCAGGAAGAGTGCTTACTGTTGCAATATAAATAGCTGTGTACTGTGCATTGCTTTGTATGGATGTCCCCTGCAGGGAAAGTCAGCACTGTTCTGTATAAATAGCTGTGTACTGTGCATTGCTTTGTATGGATGTCCCCTGCAGGGAAAGTCAGCACTGTTCTGTATAAATAGCTGTGTACTGTGCATTGCTTTGTATGGATGTCCCCTGCAGGGAAAGTCAGCACTGTTCTGTATAAATAGCTGTGTGCTGTGCATTGCTTTGTATGGATGTCCCCCTGCAGGGAAAGTCAGCACTGTTCTGTATAAACACCTGTGTGCTGTGCATTAAAATAATTCTACCCCCTGCATTCCCATTTGTCTAATGTATTGTGGAAAAGCTGTAGTCTCTGCTTTACAAGGGAGAAGGTCTGATCTATAATCATTGCAGCCTGGTTCGATGGAAGAGGCCCTCAGAGACCCCAGTCAAGCATCAGCAACTGGTTCTAAAGAGCTCCTGAGCACGAATAGCAGCTAGGAAGTTGAACTGGTGGCGTACAGAAGCTCTGTCACATTTAGTTTTAGAGGTGGGATGGCTACCTAAGTATTGTGCAAACATCCAAACTACCACCCCTGCACATCGTCTGGAACTTAAGGAGAGGGACAAAGCTAGCACCAATGCAGTGTTGATAATGAGGGGGGAGGGACCTACTGTCCTACCCCCCCTCCGGCCCCCACCCCTGGGCGGCGGATGGGGGCCATAAAGATAATGAGGGGGGAAACCTACTGTCCACCCCCCTCCGGCCCCCACCCGGGTAGGTCCCCCCCCACCCATTATCATTATGACCCCAACCCGCCGTCCAGGGGTGGGGGCCCGGAGGGGGGGGGTGGGCAGTAGGTCCCCCCCCCCATTATCATTATGACCCCCACCCACCGCGCAGGGGTGGAGGCCAATATTTTTTTCCTTTTTACAGTGAGCAGCCACAGGTATAGCGAGTAGGGGCATATTATTTACTAATACTAAGTAACCTTTACTTAGTATTAGTAAATGTGGCTGAAAGATCACTTTAGGTCTTTCAGCCTTTTAGTAGATAGCTCCCTGATACTGTGGGAATTAGAGAGTTATCTACTAAGCGGCTGCAAGATGCAGCCACAGCAGGAATAGGATAGGAGTTTCATTCATTCGAATGAAATTGCGATCCGAATAAAGTGCCGAATTGCGTTCTAAAACAAACGAACATACTGTTCTCATTCAGTTAGAACGCAATTCGGCAGTTTCGTGTAAAGAGACAGGAAGCATCGCGGGAATACAGAGGAAAAGTGAGAATTGTGGGAAAATTGCTCTGACCAGCGGAAATGAAGCACACTTTGCTCCTCCGCTGGTCAGAAATGGTCAAGCGGAGGAATCCCCCATAAGGCAAAGAGTCCATACATTGTCTTATGATTTTAAAGAAAACTAAAGAAGACAGGAAGAAAAGAAGAACAGATCCTGAGAGAGGGGGAGAAGAGGAAGAGATTGAGAAAAGGTAAGTTCGGCATGACAGTGCAGCTTTAATTTAAACATTCTGAACATTTTCAAGCTAGGAAACTGACCTGGTGGAGGTACTCAGTCGGGAAAACGAGAGCAACGTCACATACATGCAATCAGGCTCCGATTTAAAATCAATAATACAAAAATACAACAAACTGACACTGTACATTGATCTCACGCTATACTGGGGTTTGATTACAATACTGACCTCATACTGTACACTTGAAGCTAGGGATTCAATTACATATATAGTAATAACACAAGCTGTGTATATTAAAAGTGCTTCCTCTTACCCAGTGAGCAGAGAGGCTGGTTAGTGTCCATCATTAAGTCATTGTAAGGTTCCTTGTGTCCTTCTAAATACTTCCACACCTACAAGGAAAAGTAACAGTGACATCCTCACACCTAACAGGATCCTGGCACACACAATGATACAGTCACCATCCAGACACATCCTCACACCTAACAGGAACCTGGCACACACAATGATACAGTCACCATCCAGTCACATCCTCACACCTAACAGGAACCTGGCACGCACAATGATGCAGTCACTATCCAGACACATCCTCACACCTAACAGGAACCTGGCACACACAATGATACAGTCACCATCCAGACACATCCTCACACCTAACAGGAACCTGGCACACACAATGATACAGTCACCATCCAGCCACATCCTCACACCTAACAGGAACCTGGCACACACAATGATACAGTCACCATCCAGACACATCCTCACACCTAACAGGAACCTGGCACACACAATGATACAGTCACCATCCAGACACATCCTCACACCTAACAGGAACCTGGCACACACCTTGATACAGTCACCATCCAGACACATCCTCACACCTAACAGGAACCTGGCACATACAATGATACAGTCACCATCCAGACACATCCTCACACCTAACAGGAACCTGGCAGACACAATGATACATCCCTTGGTTTTACTCTATGGTGTCCCATTCCCAGCAGCCTCACCTCTCCAGTCAGCAGGTGGATGATCTGATTGGTCAGTTTCAGGACCTTCTGGTCATTGTTTCTCTCATGTATCAGTGAGTGAGGTAGAGGCACCGTGCTGGCGCTCTGGGTCCTGCTGGATCCATCTGACGCACGAGGGATTCTGCCCTGTATTATGGACTCACCAGATCTCTTCATAACAATGTAATCCTATATAGAGAGAGGCATTCTAATCAATATTAATGTACTTAGGGAAGCACCTAATAAAAATACACATCTCTCAGTAAAGGATATCTATGACTTTCATATTCCATCTGTCTATAAAGGACAATATGCAAATGAAGTATCCCAGCGACTATCTTACAAAGCCGGTCACTACATAGGCTACATAGATCATATACACACGGTAAAAGGGTTGGCCTTTTCAATTCAAATAAATTCTGTTTTGTCTCGGTGCCCCAACAACACTATTCCATAATCCTTTGTCTCTTGAAGTGCCAGCTGCCTTTTTCCATATCCTTCTGCACACTGAGCTCTCTGTGCAGTCTGGTTCACAATGACCCATTCACTATCCGCCTCTGCCCTTCCTGACGAACTCAATGTCACTCAGTCCTAGTCCTATGTATGTTAGATGAAAACAATGACTGACAGAAACACATCCTCATGGTGTAACCGTGTGTGGTTCCCCTATTTACCACTATAATGTCTTAAAGCATAGAACTTAGTAGGGCTAACCATACAGATATCTTAGCCATAATTTTATATAGTGTAAGAGATCCTCTATTTAACATATAGAAATAATTGAGAATACAATATAAAATAAGGATTGTCTTGGAAGCAAGATTGTCTTTTGGATATTTATTATATAAAAATATAAAATCCATTATAGCAGAGTTTATAAGATTAAATTACATGCTTGCAAATATCATTAATAGGTTAACATACCCTTCTGAACATGTCATCATGTCAGCCTCTCTGTCATTTTAAGATGGAGCAGCGTCCGTCTCCAAGTCTCTCCTCTGTGTCTTAACATTTAAAAGTACACCTATTTATACCTTAGGTGTCTCCATTTTAGGGTTACCGTAGTTCATATATGAAAAAGTAACACTTCTTTTACTTTATTCAATTTAGATCCTCCCTTAATTTGGCAAACATACAAGGCCATAACTAAAGGGTGTTGACGTCATGGAAATCTTCCTGACTTATTTCAAGATGGCATCTTAAAGTCTGAATAGGTTATCTGTTGTTTATACTAAGTCGTAAGTGTACAGTCGCGGGAGATTCCCGGATTTGGGGAAGTTCCATTAACTTGGGGTTACCACAGTATATTGTGTACTGCAAGAGTTGTAATATAGCCTTGAAGCTTGTTCATGCATTATTGTTATTGTAATTCGTCTGGGACAAAATGGCGCAAACATATTATGCACTGAGGTTATTGCTTAAAGAAACCGTTATGAAAAACAATATGTTCCATTTCTAACACCTTGTCAGTTTGCAATATCTCTTAAAGACAAAGTACACAGTTTAAGAAATACAACATTTCATTCTAAAACTTGTAATATTTGTATTTGCCCATAACACCCTCTCCATTAAACTGTGGGCATTTTAGAGCATTTCTTCCTTAAATTAGTAAAGCAAAGTTCTCCAACAGTCTTTTGTTTTTTTGTGCTCGCAGCATCTTTGATCATTGTTGTAACAGTAAAATATCCGTAGTGCGATATTTGCATGTAAAAGTGGTTGATTAAAATGAGCAAAGCTTTTGTCTGGGAAAGAATTGAAAAGAACACCAGGTTCCAGAGTAAGATATACTTGGATGGATCCGGATACGAATTGTAATCCAAAATTAAAAATAGTAATTGTATTTGTAATCCAAAGTCTTTAAAGGCCTGTAGAAGTTTACATTCCTTAGATACATTGCTGGAGGTTGTGTTTGTAGAATACCAGGGTATTTGTTGTAGAGTATAGGTTGTAGAGTCCAGCTTTCCAAATATTTGGCTAGAATTGGTTGCAGATATTGAATCAGCATCATCTGTTATCACCGTGGTGATGGCGTTGGTATTTGTCTTTGCTTGTTTGCTTTTTATTTTTCCCATGAAACATTTTTACACCGTTTATGATGTGTATAGATTGGATACTCTCCGACATTCTTTTACGGAATAGATTAATTGACAGCATTTCCAAGACATTGTCTTAAGTGACATGGATCCCATTATAGTAAATGTTATGTTGATACAGCAATCGAAGTGGATTCTCAGGAACGCCTCTTTTTGCTGTATTGGAATCTTTGTAACATCTCAGTGATAGACATCTCAATGACATCAGGTGCTGTTGTGCTAAAAATGTTAACAGGTAAAATCTGTGGAAAATTCTTTACGTTTGTTATTCTTTATATAATAATGATAGATGAAATAGTAACATAGTTAATCTTTCTAGTGTTTTGTTTTAAAGATAAACACCCTTGTATATGATTTAGCTATATAAGGATAATTTGAAGCAGCAAAGTATTTACCGCCTTTGTTCACAATGGTATGTAAAATTACATTCTCTTTAAATGTTAAAAATACTCCTTTATTCAAAATCTCTCAATATATTTAGAATAGTTGCTAATTGGAAATATGACATTAATTACCTTTCTTTGACCTGTTGGGGAGAAGACAACTTCCCTAGTTATTAGCTTAAAATACCAGAAACACCCCAAAAATTGTCTTAGAAAACATTTTTTTTTTTTCTATTAACCAAGATCTGACGGCCATTGTGGAAAGTTACGTTCGTGAGATTGGATGCTTAACAATGTGAATCTTAATTGTTTAAGTATATTTTTCAGTGGCTGTTGGGTGTAGCTTAAGATGATTATAATTTTTATTATTATTTCTAAAAGTGAGTTAAGAAAGCACTCAGATACAATATTGAAGGTATTTATATTTTAACTCTACCTTTGTATAAGTGGTTTTATGTACCTTTAACCATCACAAACCAAATAAAATTTTCTTGGTATTTGAAAAACTGATAAAATATTTGATTACGTGTATTTTAATATATATACATAGAGTGGTATGGATGTTGAATTTATATCTTTGACATCTTTTCACCAGTTTGCAATAGGTGACCTAAATGATCAATTTCCAAAATAATCATGTATATCACCTGGACGGGTTAATCCCTAATACTCTTTTACTTTCCATTGACTGGCCTTAGCTCTGGCAGACTGAATATGTTTATCATTATAAATAAACTTTATGATAGTTGAAGTAAAGTTTCTGCCTGTCTTTCAGTTAAATTTTAACTGTTGAAGTATTTCACTTATATTAATTATACCACTCTGCAAACTTAAACGAATATCGAGTAGTTTCTGTTTTAATAAAAACATTTTATATTTTCTTCTAAAGTTTAAACCTTATTCATTATTGCAGTTGTTATTGCAATCATATGATCTTTAACTATCATGTTTCAATTATTTATCTGGGTAATTAGCTGTTATGCTCTTATACTTTATGTCTAATATATTTGTTTGTAGGCCAGACTGCAGCTGCATATGGCATTTTAGCAATAATCTTCAATTGCGTTTCAGATATTCACAAAGTCTATCCACCTTTGTAATTAACACATTATGTGTTTCTTATACCATTAATTATAGAATCTGTATTATATTACACATTGTCACTGACACATTTCTGATACAGGGAAAAAAATAGCATGATTGCTTTAGTAATTATAATTTTTCTGTCCATGCACCACTTTTTCTGAGTTGTAGGCAACAATCTGTGTCTTGTACTGTGAGGTGCTTTGATAGTCAATCTGGTTTTCTCAGTACCATGTTCCATCTTAAGAAACAGCTGGGTGTTGACAGTTATCAGCCTTTATTTCTTTTTCCTGTCATCTTCTGTCTGGAAACATAATAGCAATGTCCAGAATTAGCATAGCACTTCTTTTCAGCATAAGAAGGCTGTTTGCGGTAGTCATTCAATGATAAACTATATGGCAAAGTATTTTCTTAATCACCTTCATAGGTGCATCCAAAGTCTTTCATAAGCATCTTTCCCTTCTTTTTCTGTTTTCAGCATGCTTTGCCATCATCGTTGATTCCATTATTAGGATTTGTAATTGTCCAATCACATCTTTCTCAGGTATAATCGTTTTTTTGGAATGATCTCAATAGGTTCCTTGTGAAATACCAGTGTAGGTCACATTAGCAATCATTTCACTGTGAGCTGTGTCTCTCCTTTTGAGATGCTTCTTGGAGGTAGTCCTCATGATCAAAGAACTTGTATAGTGTGCAGTCCAATTCATTTCAGGTGCTTCCTGCTTGTTAACATAATTCCAATGCAGTTTTAAAACAACAGCTAGGGTTGATGTTATGATAATGCTGCAGACTATAAGAAGGAGACACCATAACCAATTTTCTAGCATCCTTTTGCTTCCATCTTTGCATTTCTTTCTTACTGTATAAGATAATTCAGGTTCAGTCTGTTTTCTCCAGAGTCTTTCTTATAATGATGTTGATGATTAATTTTTCGTACATTCTATATTAACTGTGAATGTATCACGTCTGTCTGTTCATCCTTCTCCTTCACATTTGCAGGTTCAGATGTCAGATCATGATTCAGTCTGTTACGTGGCTATGATTCTGGTGGCTTTTCTGTCGTCCTCTGTTTGTTTTATCTTGCCATCTTTAACAGCATCCATTGTATCAGTCAGTGGTTCTGTGAACGTCCTGTTAGTATTTAGCAGGTTGTAAAATTTCAAAACTGTTCTCTGTTGGCTCTGATTGTTCTCTGTAGTATAAGTTCTCGGAGTCACCCTCTCCAGGGCAAACTGGCCAACAGTAGGAAAAAGTTGGTGGTGCAAGGCGAGGTGGGCTGAAAAAAAAATTCCCTAAATTTCTCTAATAGAACCAATGGTTCTAAGCTCTCCCTGGTGCAGAAATATATTTGTCAGTGAAAAACATGTAACATTTCATATGGTGTCTCACCATTTGTATCATCAGGTATGTTGTGAATGTTCATCTGTACCATAGGAATAAATAGATACCACTGTGTGGGGCAAGCAACTAGTAACTTGGTTAATAATCATTTAACCTCAGCATTCTCCCAGACCACAACCCCACTTCTTTGGGGGTGGTTGGGACACTGAAATCCCAAAGTAACCCAAATGTGGTTGCCCAGTTTTAGGTTTCCTTTGCAGTAACTGCAGGACCACCATCCAAATGGATGGTCCTGGGATTATCAAATGCATACTAAGGAAGTGAGACTAGAAAACGTGGTATCAGAGGTTGCACTTCGCACAGGATATATCCAAGTAAACCTGGTAGATGCATCAACACATACAAAAACATATTTATAACCATGAGATGTTGGCACACTTCCAATATATAGTAATTCAAAAAGTATGTTGGATATTAATATTTCAATAAACAGTACATCAGTAATGTGGCAATAAGCAAATGCTTATGATTACTAAACACATGAATTACAGTATTTCCCATATTGGACCACCAATATTCCTTTTCAGGAGTCAGAAGTACATTACCTCTCTCTATATGAGCTTGTCCTAGCCATGAAAAAGCTTTTAGGGCAAGTCCATCTTTCCTCTATAGGAAGAACAACCAACATATTACCTTCAATGGTTATTATGTAATTAACCCCTCTAAACGATAGGAGTATTTATACGGATACCAGGTGGATAAGGTCTGGGTATCCTTGCAAGCATAAACTCTGCATCATGACTGAGAGATAGGGTATGCGATGTGATCCAGTGACCACAGAAAAGCGTTGGTAGACACATTGCATCAAAGTGCCTGTTAATGACCAACTACATGAGGAGAGGGACCATGCTTTGTTATAAGCATGTCCATACACGTATTACAATGCCAGGCTTTCAATTTGTTTCCACAAAGCAAAATGCAGTTGTGGATATAAACTCACGACGTATCGTAAGAAAAACTGTTTGAATACCAGACTGAGACTCGAGATCAGTGAACAGTGGACCAAAATAGATAAATGAAATCTTATCAATTAATATTCTTTCTTTAAATTACTTTATCCTCTGTATTAACTGTGAAATATTAAAGTTAAAACAATAACATTTAAAAGCCAACTTTTAGTGTGGATAGGAATTACAAGGCCGTTCATAATGTGAGATAAAGAACAGCTTTTTAAAACCGAATAGTCTGTGAACACAAGATGACCTTGCGCTGAAAACTCACTTGCAGGGGAAAAATAAACTTTTTTTCTTTAGTAAATTAATTAATTAATTAACCGTAGTTAGAACCTCCCTCAAAGTCCCGATGACTTTGCAAGAAACATGTCGTCCTTAAATACTGGGTAAGTCTATTAAACAGTGAAATAGCATTTTTACACTGTATATCATGTTGTCACAGCTATAATGTGCAGTATAATAAACTATTTATAAGTGTTGTGCAAACTGTTCATTAAAAGCCTGTGATCTAGCGAGCTATAGAACATTTATTTATTTATTCTTTAAAGCTCTGACATCAATCGGCAAAGCAATATTGTAATGGTGTCCATTGCAATCTGCTGTCTATACTTGCTGCTCTCAAAAATTCTGAATATGTTCAGAGATTTCTTGGGCAATTATAAATCCCCAAAAAAACAACAACTTTGCATTTATGCTAAACCTGCCTGTTGTAAACGTATTCTGTATATTTCTTGACATAAGTACTTGTACTTAAATCTGTTTAACAAAGCTGTTTATATTGTGGTGTAAAATAATTTTTATTATTATTAATTTTTTTATTTTTTTAACATTGCTTATTTTTTAAAGATACCTGCATATTTAATTAAATATCCTGTATATGTCTTTAAGGCATAAAATATCTGCAAATTAAGATTATATACAAAAATGCATGTTCTGGGTGTTCCGTGATTCCTCTTCTATCATTTATTTATTTATTTTAAAACATTTAAGTCTGGAATCTGATTTCTTTTGGGATGAGCACCCCTCTGAGACCCCAGTTTCAGGGGCTTCTTTGGAGGTGACCACTGAAAAGTAGAGACTCTACAAAATAGATGTGAGGGGGATTTGGACAGTAAAGTTACCTTAATTATACTTTTCATATAGCAGATATGTGATATGCAATGTGATTTAATATATCAGAGTATTATCACTTTAATTGACACTACATTTTTTTATGCATTATTCTTTATGCATTATTATTTTTCTTCTTTTTCTTAAATTTTAATGTCTGTTTAGAATATTGCAGGCTTTGCAATATCAAATTAATTTTGCATTATATATATTTACAGTGCTCTTACAACATATTATTAAAATTAGCCTTTTTCAGAATTGTAGAATATGTGGTGGAACTGAATCCCCATATATGAGATTTGAAACTGTATGTTTATTTCTACTCTGTGCCCTAATCAGTATTTATATACATAATTGCGGAGGCATATAGCTTTTAAAGAAGAAATTATTACACCCATCATGTGTGGTTGACTGTGGACTTTTTAAAACCTACTTTTTATTTTTTTTATAAATCTGTTTCTGGCTTTAAAAGAGCAGGCTGCTGAATGCATGTAAATGCTCTTAATGCTTAGTCTCTATACTTTTATTTATAAACAACATTGATATATTTATATATAAACAACTTTGAAATTTAATTTTATATTTTATAAAAACCTAGTTTATGAAATTCACTGAGATTACATGTGTCTGATCTGATTACATTCAGTAGTACAATATAATTGTTCTAATTTCCTTACTCCTAGTACGGTGGGATAGTACCACTGATTTAAGTAAGCTTTCCCTTTTAAAATTGGTGGACTTTACTGCCATTGCAATAGACTAAAGACTGTACCTGAGTAAGCAAAGTCATTATGTGCAGGAATTGGGCACTTTAAATTGTAGAAGACTGGCTGCTTAACACATCATTTAGTATCTTTTGGTCACATTTAAAGCTGTAAATGTATTTAACATTTTATTTAAATAAGCCTTTAATAATTTCAGTTTAAAAGTTATCAGAGATCCTGTCTAGTTACCATTTTATTTAGCCCTGATTTATCTTACATATATTATTTTTAATTAATTTTATAAATATTTATTTTTGCAGAGCATTTAGAGAAGCAAAGGATGTATAACCACCTGTTGCCCTTTTTTTCTAGGAGGGTAGTATAATTTCAACTCTGTTTAGGAAAAAAATATGAGCTAGTTAGCATATATTATATAAAATACATGCTGCAGTGTACTGTATTGTACTGCACTGAATTTATTTAATAGCCATGTCTTTCTCTCTATGGCTGTATGTAATAATATTGTTCATAATTTGGAATATAAAACAACGACTTCTCAATTCCTTGGAATGTTTACATGTCTCTATCTCCGCAACCTTGGCTGGAAATTCCAGACTCCAAAAATAGTTATGCTGTTATAATTCCTGATTTTCAATCAACAGCTAGCGTAACTGACAATATGGAAATTATCACTGTTTTATAAAACTTTTCTTATATAGTGGACATTAGAATCCAGAACGCAGTAATGCAATAATTAAAAATCCTGTCTGTCTGTTGCATGAATGTTTTCATTAAGCCATAATGCAATTTTCTTTGCATTCTTGGAATTAGACTTCAAATGTCATTGCTCTGTCTTATCACTTTTCTTTTGACAACATTTTGCATTAATCTTTTTCCTGCGCATGCATACTAAGCAGCTACAAAGAGAACATATCCCCCTGTCTGCAATCCACTGTCCTGGAACTAACGGGCCATGCTATGCTGGTGTATTAGGCATATCAGGGAGTTTACCAAATATGTATATTTGTTCTATTATGATATTAGTTAAGATCCACAATTTCAGCATTGCTAATAACATTGTACCTGGCACCTGAACTCACAGTGCCTTGTTCACATTAAAATCATCTCTAATGATCTCTCTCTGAGTCTGGGCTACAAGTAGCTCAATAGATTCTTGATATTTCAGGACTTGTGCCATGACAAAGTATTGTGTCTTCTCTTACGTATAAGAGGTTACCTAGGTATTTATTTTATATTTAAAGCTTCCAAGTACAAAGTCCCTTCGTGGTCGCCAATTGTAACCGCTGGTGGTTCCCTTATTTACCACTATAATGTCTTAAAGCATAGAACTTAGTAGGGCTAACCATACAGATATCTTAGCTATAATTTTATATAGTGCAAGAGATCCTCTATTTAACATATATAAATAATTGAGAATACAATATAAAATAAGGATTGTCTTGGAAGCAAGATTGTCTTTTTGGATATTTATTATATATAAATATAAAATCCATTATAGCAGAGTTTATAAGATTAAATTACATGCTTGCAAATATCATTAATAGGTTAACATACCCTTCTGAACAAGTCATCATGTCAGCCTCTCTGTCATTTTAAGATGGAGCAGCGTCTGTCTCCAAGTCTCTCCTCTGTTTCTTAACATTTAAAAGTACACCTATTTATACCTTAGGTGTCTCAATTTTAGGGTTACCGTAGTTCAAATTTGAAAAAGTAACACATCTTTTACTCTATTCAATTTAGATCCTCCCTTAATTTGGCAAACATACAAGGCCATAACTAAAGGGTGTATACGTCATGGAAATCTTCCTGACTTATTTCAAGATGGCATCTTAAAGTCTGAATAGGTTATCTGTTGTTTATACTAAGTCGTAAGTGTACAGTCGCGGGAGATTCCCGGATTTGGGGAAGTTCCATTAACTTGGGGTTACCACAGTATATTGTGTACTGCAAGTGTCGTAGTATAACCTTGAAGCTTGTTTATGCATTATTGTTATTGTAATTCGTCTGGGACAAAATGGCGCATACATATTATGCACTGAGGTTATTGCTTAAAGAAACATCTATGAAAAACAATATGTTCCATTTCTAACACCTTGTCGGTTTGCAATATCTCTTAAAGACAAAGTACACAGTTTAAGAAATACAACATTTCATTCTAAAACTTGTAATATTTGCATTTGCCCATAACAATGGTATGGAATCTACAAGGAAATAATTCCAGTCCCAGTTTAGGCCAATTCAGTACTGATGGTGACCAGTTTCCATGGCCATTATTATTCCTGTATTTCCATGGGCACATTGTGACAAACGCTCCTTCCCACGAACGTTTGCCACAAACTCCTGGAGGAGTGTGGAAGCTGATCCACCAACTATGGTTCAGGTCTGAGACACTGTTCGGGAGTTACCCTGCCGAGCCACCCCTAGCAGCTTTTCCTGGGTGCCCCTGGTTCAGCCCTTTCCCTTCATTTGAAGGAAATTGCTCCACGGTGGCCATTTGCATGAACCAAGCACACAAATGTTCCTCAGCAGTTCTTAGCCACTCCAGCTATGGAACTAATTTCGGAATGAGAACTTCCTGGGTCCCCGGTCACCTCAGCGGTAGTTAGCTGCAAATGTTATGGAACGGTTTACGGCATGAGGTGATCGTGCGGCTCGCAGACAACTTGCTCTTACATTTTGTACCAATATGGAACTCGCCAGGAGAGCGCTTTTTGAAGGGAAGGTGCCTGAGACTTAAGGGGAACAAACGCTACCTGAGAGCCAGGTGTAGCACCACGTATTTTGAACACAGGAGCTTTCGAAAGTTGACTGAAAAGCAGCAAATGCTCTGAAACTATTTTGGGCATAGGATCACGTGTGCTGCCGGTCAGAACTTTACCAAGGTGGCGTTTCCCCTACACTACATGGATCTGAGCACCTCCCCTAGCGTTAAGCACAAATTAAGTAATTAACTCAAGTGCTTTCCCTGGGTGACCATGTACCTCTGTCTGCGTTCGGGTATACGAATGACGGCCATTTTGTCTACTGAACACAGGCAGCGGTACATGGTCGAACGCCTGGAACTAATTTAGGATACGTGAGTCCACAAACCCAGCCAGAGCTCGTGCCACTGCCCGTCCCACTTCTCGCTCAACAAGACGAACTACCAACTAGGGGGAACATTCACTACCTAAAATCCAGGGGAACCGTTTGTCTGTGTTCGTACAGGAACCCACGAAAGCTGACGAGCAGTCACACTCCTTTCTCTGGAACTGATCTGGGCCATCGCCTTGTGGCCGGTCGGTCAGAACTTTACCCGAATGGCAATTCCATTCCACCGAACAGATCTGAGCGCTATTTGGACAACCTGGCCGCTCAGATCAGGGCTATTCGGGAACATGAAACATGTGGGGTTCCTATAAAATATGACTATGTTTTTGTGGTGTTTTATGTATGTTTCATATAATTTACTATAACTGAGAGATAATTGAGTTACTCAGTTTGATTCAAATATCTCTCAATTGGACACCTGGGAGGGGCTTGTGTACTTTTTGGATGGAGACCCCACGCTGGGATTATTTGCATAAAAGGCTGAGTTTGTGTGGAATAAATAAGTAATACTCCCAGAACTGTGTGTCGTCCAGTTACTGGGGAGGGATAGAGCTATTCACATTTCAGCGCCTTGTTCTTGAGTTACTGTCTTCACGGATCCAGAAGAGGAAAAGTTCTTGTCAGAACTAACGCTCCGCTACATTGGTTGGCAGCGTCAGGATCCAGAGCTCATGGAGAAACAAGAGCTACAGTCTGGATAGCAGTACCGAATGGACCGTGGATGGAGATCGATTATAATGTCCTAAAACGGTCTACTCTGAAGAATCTCCTGGAGGCAAAAGTAATAGCGTCGAGCAATAAAAAAAAGGCTACCTTCATTGCCAGATAGATGGAAGAAAACCGAACGTTCTGTAACCCTGATCCACCAGCAATGGAGGAAAACGCATTTCAAAAGGAAATACGTTTTCGGCTGTCTTATGGAAAAAACCCTTCAGTGGAAATACTGACACGAACCATGTCCGAAGTAAAAGCATACATACTGTCCACAACCAAACAATCAGCATGAAAGACCCCAAGCAGTAACCGTGATCCAGGAAAGTAAAGCCAAACTACCGTATGGGGCACTTAAAGACTATGTAGAGGCAAATGAGGGCATAGATGCCTTCCTTCAGGACTTTGAGCAGCTGTGCCATTTACACCAGGTCAGCGAAGGAGATTGGGTTCCCCTGCTAGCCGGCAGACTGATGGGAATAGCCGCTGAGGCATATCGGGCAGTCCCGAACAAGGACATCCGAAACAATGCCCGGGTCAAGGCTGTGATACTAGCTGTAACGGAGCTCCCTGTACTCCGACTGAGTACCCTCCGTTGACGGATGCTCCTAGCACTTCCTGAGGACTCCAAGCACTGCAGCAGACACAACAACCACCGCAGACTCCGCAACCGCCGCAGACTCCGCAACCGCCGTATCTTGACTGGAGTCTCGCCGTCTTCCTTCCACCCTGGATCAGCTTCTGTCCTCCAGGACTGTGTGGGAAAGAACTCTTCCTTCCACCCTGTATGAACCTCCAGCATCCAGGACTGTGTGGTGAAGACCCCTCCTCCAAGGAGAGCGTATCAGGAACAAGCTCTTAAAAGAGCTAAGTGACTCAAGCTCAGGGGAGCATGCAGAGCATAGCAATCCCCAGTGTGATTATAACAGCTCCCTCCAATAATGAGACAAGGCTACATTTAGAAGGATCAAGAAGAACTGTCAAAACCTTTATTTCCCTTGGGACCAGCCAATAGGGTCACCACAATAACATTGTTGTGAAACCTCAATAAAATCACAAACAGTCAAACCATATTAAGCAACACACAGTGACTTATCACAACACAATGGCACATTGTGGGGGGAGACAATATTTAACAGTAAATATCTCACCTGCCTGCAGAATTAGCAATATGCAAATCTACCCGAATATGCAAATGAACCAGTCTTGCAATTCAGGTAGTGCATACAGAGTGGGCAGACCGGCTACACAGGGCCATCCTGGGATGGGTACAAGCCCACCAAGTGAGCACAATAGAAGGACTGTTACAATTGGTGCTACTGGAACAATTTAACAATGGTCTATATCCTGACATCCAAGAGTG
>OW240922.1:11331-74061 GCA_933207985.1 Pelobates cultripes | reverse complement strand
AGCCAGCAGCAGCAGACTGGTATAAAGGTAAGCTTTTACTATATAGGAGGAGAATACATGTTTGTGTTCTTGACCCTATAGTGCTCCTTTAAAGTTTTTTGAAGAATCTGCTGCTAATGTCTTGGTGCGAGTCCATGCATCAACGCATCAGAGCTGTTTTGGCAGCATGAAGGGAACCTATATAATAGTAGGCAGGTGGTATTAAATGTTGTGGCTGATCAGTGTATATCTAGTCTGTTTAGTATTGACGTTCAGCAATGCTAGTGTCCAGGTATCACCATATGAGCATAAGTCTCTAGAATAATTATGAAAAATAACAGAATACAACTAAAAAAGTCTTGAGCAATTTTTTTTTTTGTCATAATTGTTGAGGTTTTTTGAAAAAAATATTTTCTTCTTCCTCAGGATCTGTCTGCACTACCCGGAAGAAGACCGGAGTTGGTTACCCACAGCTGAGCGCTGTCATTGAATGTGCAGATGCAGCTCATGGACTAAATGGCCATATCATATCAGTCAGTACTAACAAATATACAGAATATATATGAATGTAGTGTCTATTGATTGATACAATGATAAGTAACAAACTTAAAATCAATAATATAAAATGTTCTGTATTAATACATTGGTGCAGAGTGTTAATTACAGAAAACATAGATTTTTTTTAACTTTGGCTTAAACATGTAATTTACACTTTTTGTGAATAACTGTATTATACTTTTGCTGAACTACAATTCTTTTGGATTATTTGCCTGCTATAACTATGACATGTATGATTGTTCGAATTGTCATTAACATTTAGACAGCCACAGGTTGCATATGCAGGTATGTGCATTTTAAGACGGAACTTTTGAGAGTAATTGTATGTGTATTTATTTATTTTTTTCAAAGGATGGTGGCTGCTGTTGCCCAGGGGATGTGGCAAAGGCTTTCGGTGAGTCATTCTAAGATACAGTAATTTTGTTCCCTCATTTTTTTCAATGCATAATGAATTTTAAGTTTCTTCAAAACTTTCAAACAAACTCCACTAATCTTATACAATCATAATATTAATGGCACTAACAAAAAAGGCTTTAACCCCTTAATGACACAATTTCTGGAATAAAAGGGAATCATGACGGAATATTTTCTTCATGTGTCCTTAAGGGGTTAAACATGGCACACACAAAAACAGGCCAAAATACTTTTCCAGTTCGATTTTCTGCAGTGGGCTATAGACATGAGTTCCAGATAAATATATGTTTAAATTCTGCCTGATTAATAAACACACATTCCTAATGCTATAGTGTTCTATTCCCTACTTAGATTCATGGCACCTGTAAATCTAGATAAACAAAAAAGCACTTCGCCTTTTTCCAATTCCATGACTCATTCTTTGCAGTCACCCATTCTGCTTCCTATGAACCTCTTCCCAGAGGCTATCTCCTCTTGTCTAATTTAATGCTTATCATAAAGAAGCACACGTATGCAAAATGAATACAATACTTCCCTATGATAAGTATTTAAGGACGTTCAAAATCCTTATGCAGGGGGGCGTGTCCGGCGGCCGAGGAAGATGGACGCTTAAAGCAGAAGCTCCTCGTGGCGCCCGCAATAAGCCGGCTATAACAGTGCATACCGCTCGACCACGCACAAAACATGGGTCGCACACGGAAGCCCACGGACTCCAGCAGCACCCCGAGGTCGTCAGGCAGGGAGGGGGAGCAATCCATCCGCTCCTACCTTCAAGCCACGGCCCGCCCGCGATCCCCACAACGGGAGACGGAGGAGGTAAGCCAGGGCATGGAGTCCTTCCCCTCCACACCGGCCAGACTGTCACCCACACCCTCATTCAGCTCAGAGCCACAATTAACTCAGGAGGGAGAGTGGAGGGCCATACTGCCAAATTTACTAACTAAAGCAGATTTTGAGGCCCTGTCAGACCGCCTGGGCAGGGTAGTGAGGGAGGAGGTGGCCCAGCTACGCGCAGACCTGTCCAACGTGGAGACCCGCATGTCAGTAGCGGAGTCAGAGACCAGAGCGCTCCGCACAGACCTGGAACACACCAACTCCACAGTCACCAGCCAGGAAGCAGACCTAGCCAGTCTTACCACGTGGGTAGACGACCTGGACAACCGCGGCCGCAGGCTGAACCTGCGCATCCGCGGAGTGAGGGAAGGTGACCCAGCGGAACACATACCCGACACCCTAAAGAGGCTGTTCGCTCAGGTACTGGGGGGCCAGCAAATACCCAGACTAGGCATAGTACGGGCACACAGGGCGCTGCGACCAATGCCGCCACCAGAAGAACAACCAAGAGATATCATATGCTGCCTAGAAAACTACCAATTGAAAGAAGACATCCTGCGCACGGCCCGACGCATGGGAACCATACGCTTCGAAAATCAAACCATATTGATTTATCAAGACCTATCTAGATACACTCTGCAAGCCAGAAGAGCGCTACGCCCAGTAACATCCGCCCTGCAACAGGCAGGAATACCATACCGCTGGGGTTACCCATTCTCACTCTCAGCTAGACACGGCCAGGATCAACATACGGTGAATAAACCAGGCGACCTCCCTGGTTTCCTTCGAGTCATGGGCATCCCACCGATCCACGTACAAGACTGGCTAGCAAGCTCATTTCTCCAATCACCGCCTGGACCGCAACAGCCGCGCAGACCAGACCAGGGCCCCCCAAGACTTCAGCAACAGCGACGCAGAGATTGGAACCCGGGCCCGGCACGACGGGAGCAGGAGAACTAACAGAGCACCACACTGAGAGGAGGGGCTGACAGTCCGGAGACCAACTTGCAGCAGGACACTAAGGGCAAACTGTGAGTACTATTTGGGGTGACACAAGACACTATAACAACCACACCGGCACACGATGGGGAGGGAGATGGTGGCAAGGGGGAACAGGAACGAAGTAAACACTGAAGGGACTGTCAACGGCAAGAGCTTCATGCGGAGGAACCTTCTTGCCCGCTTACAGGGCCATGGGGAGGACAAAACAGGACGTTTTGGGTGGGATACGGGATCCAGCTCTAGCTCCGGCATGACATAATCCAGACATGCGCACAGATAGTGCAACGTGGCGGTGTCACAACATGGGACACAATACTGGCCGGAAGACGCCAACAAAGACACAACACAACGAACGGAGGGAGGGTCATAAGGGGAAATGTCCACTGAAAAGAGGGAAGAAAGGGAGGAGGAAGGGAAGGGGGATCACACGCACACAGGGGGAAGGGGGGGGGGGAAAACACGCACCCAAACACGGTACCGTAACTCATGCATATGCGGGGAGGGGAGGGAAAGAGAGGGGCACAGCGCACAAACACGGACACAGAGGTGGGGGGGACGAACGAGAAAGAGACGAGTGGGCCAAGCCAATAGGAGGGTACTGGGAGCCAGGGGTAGACAGAAGGGGACCTGCGATAATAATTCATGGGCAAAATCCATTGGCACAATACCCGACAAAATTACTAGCAAGCAAACCACAGATACACGCTAAGCATAGACACCAAAGGAACCATAGGCAGAGTGGAAAGCACCCGAGATGAACCACCGGGAACCCAACATGAGAAAGGCCCAAGGAAACCCCACCCATCACACTAGCGCAGGGACGACATGCCACATACGACGTGCACCACACACACGTTGTCGTCAGGCAACCCACAGACACAACAGGTGACACCAAACAGAAACCTGAGATGGAGTAGGAATTAAAACAACTAGCCACGCTGGAACCACGGGAAATAGGAGAATACAGGGACTGACACCCAGACACGCTGGACCCACACCCACATCACGCCCATACAGTCGGTGGGACACAGGCAGAAAGATAGCGCCACCAGCCAAGTTACCCCACTAGAATGACACCACTCACAGGCCCGGATAATAGGGAGGCCCTGACCAGGAACTGCAACGGACACGCGCCCAGATAGGAACACACGTAGCGAGATCACATGTGAGATAAAAACATACACGAGCTAGGACACACCACTGCGGCAGACAGTAGCACGCATGCAACCCAAAAGATGACCCATACAAGCACAATACCGAAGAGAGGGAGCGGATGCTCCAATATCATAGCCACTAAGGAGACATGCGACCACACCCTACATACCGAACCAGGTATCACACCCCTCACCTACACAGCACGGACGGACGTCACAAGGCGGACCGGACACACCAGGGCATAAAGCCCGACACCCCAATAGGCATAGGACACAACTATCCCCACTCCAAAGGGGACGTACTACACCCGGCACCGACACAGGCACACCACTTGGTGGGACCTATAGGCCGAACAACCGGGACACCTGTCCATTACCCTACACGCCCTCAAAACAACCAACAGCAAGCGCCCACTAAGACGGAGCCAGAGCCCAAACAACAATAAGACAGCACTGAACCGCACACCTACACACACACCCACACCCAGACCCAGCCCGCCTCCGTTGCCCCTCCGGGCCGCTGCGAGGATGCAGGCACAAGGACCCAACGGCTTCGCAAGAGAAGACCTATGTGTAGTCTCCTACAATGTGCGAGGCCTAAATGTTAGGGAGAAGAGCACAAGACTGCTAAGGGACCTAAAACACTACAAAGCAACAATAGCGTTCATCCAAGAAACGCACTTCCAGGAGGGCAGAGCACCAGCCCTAAAAGACCGCAACTACCCAATAGGATACTTCAGCCACAACCAAGATAGACGCACACTGGGAGTCTGCATCCTCTTCTCACGACGAGTCCCTTACGAGGAGCAAGCCACCGTCCGATGCAAACAGGGCAGATATATTTTTACAAAGGGCAAAATAATGGACCAAACATACACGTTCGCCAACATATACGCCCCGAATACGAAACAACACCACTTCCTCCGAAGAGCACTAACCACGCTGATGAAATTCGCGGAAGGCACCCTGATCATAGGGGGGGACCTCAACCTGGCGATACACCCGGACCAAGACTCCACCTCGGCACACGGACACAGGTTGATCAACAGGCACGCCAACACGCTCCGCCTCCTCCACCTCCACCAGCTGGCAGACTGCTGGCGAGCACTACACCCAACTACACGAGATTATACTTTTTATTCTACGACACACTCGACGTATACAAGACTCGACTATTTCCTAGTACCTCACCGGGACCTAGCCCTGCTCACCGCGGCAGAAATCCTGCCAATGACCTGGTCAGACCACAGCCCAATCCGCATACGGATTAAGTCGCCACTATACAAACCCAGACAAATGTCGTGGCGACTGAACGAATCGATTCTCTCAGACGTCTCGGTCATAGACCAAGTCAATCACCACATACAGGATTACTTCACAGACAACGAGACAGATGACGTCACCCCACTGACATGCTGGGAAGCACACAAAACGGTCATCAGAGGCGGATTCATCGCGATATGCGCGACCCGCAAAAAGAAGGCGACACAGACGATACAAGCACTCAGTAAGGAAATCGGGGAACTGGAGGCTAGACACAAACGCACCATGGATTTGACGGTATATGAGGAACTCACGACTAAACGGAACCAACTCACCGCACACCTGAACCGCGCAATCCAACGCTCATACCAACACTACAAACATATGATCCATGAACACGGGGACAAGTGTGGGAGACTACTAGCGAACCTCCTGAGGCAAGGCCGCAACCAACTGTACATTCCAAAGATCAAAGATGCACACCAACAACTCAGACACCTGCCGGACCAGATCTCGACAGCGTTCCACGACTACTACCAGGATCTATATTGTCTCCGTGAAACGAATCAAGAACCTCAGAGGCCACAAAGAGCTGAGGACATACGCAGATACCTAGACGCGGCAAATATACCAGGAATAGAGGAGGTAGACCAAGAAGCCTTAGAGACCCCCATAACACCCGAGGAATTGGCATACGCCATCAAAAAAGCGAAAACGGGCAGGGCTCCAGGCCCAGACGGCCTGCCCCTACAATACTATAAAACATTCGCAACGGACCTACTACCAAAATTACTGAAAGCCCTGAACTCGATCCAAGACGGAGCCACACCAACAGCCCAATTCACCTCGGCGAACATCACCCTCCTCCCAAAGGAGGACAAAGACAAGACGCTGTGTCCAAGCTATCGACCGATATCCGTACTGAATACGGACCTCAAACTTCTGGCAAGCATACTGGCAGCACGTCTGGTGCCACTCCTGCCGACCATAATCCATTCAGATCAAACAGGTTTTATCCCAGGAAGGGAGGTGAAGGACAACACAATCAGAGCCTTAAACCTCATAGCACATGCAAGAGGGCAGAAGACCCCAGTTCTGCTCCTGTCCACAGACGCGGAGAAGGCGTTCGACAGGGTGGACTGGGGTCTGATGTTCGAAACACTCCGCCACCTGGGCATAGGCCCACACTACATGACCTGGGTACAGGCGCTCTACACGGACCCAACGGCCCGAATTCGGATCAATGACAGACCCATTCCAGATCCACAACGGAACCAGACAGGGCTGCCCGCTTTCACCCATACTCTTTGCGCTGACGCTGGAACCCTTCCTGAGCAGGATCCGACAGAACGCAGACGTACGAGGGCTGACAGTCGGAAACACGCACCACAAAACCCTGGCGTACGCAGATGACATGCTGTTCGTGGTTACTGACCCGGAAAAATCGTTACGAGCGATACAGACGGAATTCGACATATACGGCCGCATCTCGAACCTCCGAATCAACTACTCGAAATCGGAAATACTGAACATAAACATCAGCAACACACTCAAGCAAACAATTCAGAGACAACAACCCTACCGCTGGTGCGACCGCCGAATGAAATACCTAGGGGTCTGGCTCACACCAGATGCGGGAGACCTCTACACCCATAACTACCTCCCGATTCTGCAAAAGGCAAAGGAGGAACTACGTAGATGGGGTTCCTACTACATGTCATGGCTGGGCAGAGTGAACGCGGTGAAAATGACACTATTACCGAAGCTACTTTTCATATTCCAAACGGTACCGATAAGAGCCCCACAAACATTCTTCGCGACACTTAAAGCAGAAGTTCGCACTTTTATCTGAAAGGGCAAATCCCCGCGCATAGCGCATACCCAACTGATCCTGCCCAAGCTCAGGGGGGGCCTGGCACTTCCCGATTTTGAAAAGTACTACCACGCAGCACACATCGCCAGAATAATCTGCTGGTCGGTAGCCAGCGGCGCAAAACCATGGACACAACTAGAAGCGGACACAACCGGATGCGATCTCAGAACCCTACCATGGATCCCCAAGACAACATACGGGAGCAAACATATCACCAACCCGTTCGTGGTGGCAACCATGCAAATATGGCACGGACAAGGCACAAAACACTACCTGACAACGGACCCAAGCCCGCTCCTGCCCCTAAAGGGAAACCCAGATTTCCCAGCCGGGGAATATGGCCCCACACCAAGTCCGCCGGGACAGAGAGGGGTACACCGCATAAAAGATTTCCTCTGCCACCCGTTCGAAATCCGACCATTGGCAGAAATCTACCCAGGCAGACCACACACATTTGCCCACATCCTAGCACGAGCCCAAATCACCAAATACGCCAGATCCATCCCGCAACGACCGGCAATCACGAGGGAACCAACACAATTCGAGAACTTCTGCACACAGGACAAAGAACCACCACGAGCCATCTCACAAATATACACTATCCTGATAACAAGCAGATACCTCCTAGCACCACCGTGCATCAGAAAATGGGAAGAAGACTTGGAGGAGCAGATGACGGAAGCAGATTGGGATAAAAGCATGACCCTGATACAGAAAACACCGAGCTCGGCACGAACACAAGAAAACTCGTATAAGATATTTACCAGATGGTACCTGACACCGACAGCTCTTCACGCCAGAAACCCAGAAATCCCGGATACATGCTGGAGGTGTTGGGAGGAGACCGGAACGTTCACGCACATATGGTGGACATGCGCCCGCATCAGACCATTCTGGGACAGAATCCGGTCGATAATCCAGGAGGTCACAGATGAACACCTCCCACACTCCCCAGCCGCCTTCCTACTACACCACACAACTATGGCGACACCAACATATAAGAGATCGGTTATCCCCAGACTCCTAAACGCGGCTAAAGTGACTATCCCTATTTACTGGAAGCAAACCATCAACCATCCATAACAAAATGGATAGAGGAGGTGGAAGCCACAAGGATATTCGAGGACATGAAAGCAGAAACTCCGAACCTCAGAGACCACCACACCAAACGCTGGTTCCACTGGACGAGACTGAATACGTCAGACTCATTCAGACAGCACATAAACGCGCCATGAAAGTCGACGGGAAGACGAGGAAGAAAGCACTAAGAGAAGCGAATCAAAGAAGGCGAGATGCGGCGGACCGGACGGGCACGGGAGGCGGACTACCCCAACCATCCCACCCTAACCCGCACCCTGACAGCACCACATTAAGTCACCGACTGACGCTACCTGAGACGAACACTTTATGCACAGACAGGATAACAACCATGATTCATACACATGAACACCCACAATGACAAAATCGGGAACAAAGACGGTCAGGACAGTAACAACCGAACCTCCCCCCCTCATACACGGCAAGCCAAGTACACACGAAGACAAACACTAACCCAAACACAACCACATATACCCAAAGAACCTCGCTGTCAAACCAATAATCATACTCCGAACAAAATCGATGGGTACTCACTGAAACACGGATCTCCAGGCAAGCTACAACGCAATAAGATAGAGAGACATACCACAGTTAAAACACACGAACCATCGCAATGTACTGGATTACCCATAAACGCACCTCAGCACGCTAAACAGAATACTACACTGACTACAAAGACAAAAGCTACATGGGGCCAGTCACGCACGGCAATGAAACACTAAATCACACAGCGCAATAGACACGCAGACACGCAAGCAGACAGCAGCCACACGCACCAAAATATAGTAAGATATGACACACTATCAGATAAAAGCCCCACAAAGAGGACGCAAACAGGAAGTCAATAGACCAAACACCGCCAGCAGAAAAGCGAGATACAACTAGCACATGACCAGAGCAACCAGGGACCAGACACGACGGGGCCCGCAGACACAACCTACACAGGAAACACGCGATAAAAACACCCAGAACAAGACAAGCCCGAGTGAACGCAACACAGGCACACCATAAGTCATGCAGACAAACACAGCAAGCAAACAAATTGATACCTATATACTATATCAAGCAGGCAATAACCAAACCGCCTCTGCGTAGGCGACAAAAAGCACACAAATGTCTGTAGGGGAAACCAATACCTCCATACTCGCACTGTTGTTACCTGCAAATGCATTACGATAAAGGAGAAGATCAACACACTCAATAATACATGCAGACCCTAACAGACACAACAGAAAGCCGAAAACCCCTAACAGACACAAAACACACAGGGACCTGCCGAGCACAACATCTACATGATGAGGCCCAAACTGACATATTTTATATTAATACACGGCTGCCTAAAAACAAATATGCTCCTTATGTTTAAAGTTGGAAAAACTTCTGTATTTTTGATTATGGCCTAATGACCTCATCTAACGAGCAAGCAGATTAACCTGCCTCAGCACAGTCAACAATTGTGCACCTACTGACCAGTAAACACACAACAGCTAACACAAAACACATATCGCCCTAACCGAACTACAAAGGCTACACAGTACATAAAAGTATAGAGCACAAAGCAACTGACAGTAAATAAATGTTAATAATAATATAAAAAAAAAAAAAAAATTTTAAAGGGAAGGAAGAAGGGGAAAAGAAGAGAGGGAAAGAGAAAAGGAAAGGAAAAAGGAAAAGAAAAGAGAAGGAAAACAAGAATTTTTTTTTGTTTAAAAACATGTTAAGCTAAACAGGCTAAGATGGATCCGCCTCTGCGCAGGCAACCAAAAGTATATACTGTGTTGAACCAATGCTTAAGCCCCTGCGTGGGCAATCACTTGCTTTATTACAAATCAGTTTGACGTATGAACCTATGTTATGCATACAATAAAAATATTCAAAACAAGCCAAGACAGGACTAAGCCCAAGACTGAGAGCGACCTCGTGTCCCTCTGTTACTATATAGATGTACTAATACTAACGTCAGCATATAACTCTAGCCATATAAGGACAAGACCCCCGAATCCACATTCCAGAGCTCTCGGACAAAGAAAGCCTTGTGACTTATTGATACCATCTGTTACTTATGTCAATCCACACATCCATATATAATCAATAGAAACATAGAATATGCAATATTCTACATTCCCTCTGTTTATGGTTTGTTTTAAAACCATAACACAATGTAATTAACCTGTCCATTCATACATCACTTGTATCACATTCATTGAGCATAGAACAAGATGTAGTCACAATTTTCTATTATATGAGAGTTCTTAGAAGGTCGAGTTTCTATCCCTCATACTGCTTACTTTACTTCAAACTCCCTCTGTTTCAGCTATGTATTGATATCCATATCCATGTTACATCATAACTACTTGAACATAATATATACATATATATAACAATAATAAATGAATACAATATTTACAAATGTTGATCCAATAAACAATGTAAAGCAATGAGAAAGATCAACCTGCTCAGGTACTATCAAGTCTTTGTAGATAACAAAATCCAAGATCGTAACTTTCTAAATAATAACTGTGTATCACTATCATACTCCTACAGACACATATAGCATAGTATTTTCATTCTCAATACCTGATATTACTTAAGTACTAATACATGTATTACTATAATATCCTGTCCAATTATATTTCCATGAATCGTATGGTTTCTAGCAACCTTAAAATCTTTAGGTCATTTGTATTCATGAATTACATTCCTATACCATTAATACCATCTAGTGATGATTGTATCAGTACTTTACAATCATATTATTTAATTTGTATATTCAGTAGGCTCTCACTACCTAAAATATACCAAAACTACTTATAAGTCTCATTCAAAGGATGTGTTATCAACCATGAAGTTCTATAATAATTCTTCAAATAATGTTCATGGTGTTGACAATACTTATTGTTCTAGAAATTCTCCACCCAGAAATCTTTCTATCATAGATTTGATTTTGTTCACATAATTATAATTTTGACTAAAATTCCACCTTGTAGTAACAAACTTTTCATTCAATAGAAACATAGTTTACTTTAAAATAACTTGGAAAGAATACTTTAAATTCATTAGCATCACTCTCTTCACTAGCATTGTGATGACTTATTAATGTAATACATCTTAAAAGCAGGATTGTCCTAATGTTCTGACCAATCCATATTCCTTAGTACACTTCAACTGACTAAAATAAAATAAACAAAAATAAACTTGGGGTCATACTGCCCAGAAACTCTTATTCCTAGTCTGTGTCTTACAAACTCAGGGAAATCTTAACAACGTATTCATTGGATACCATCATATCCAGAAACCTATTCTCCCTAGTCCATACCTTTATAGACTTAGGTCAAATATAATTGTATACTATACTCTTTCAATTCAATTCCTCTTGGATCTCTGAACTCTTATATCCAAGGCCTTCTTAATGTATATAATTACTTAATATTAATCAATATAAATTATCCTTCCTTAGTTTTCTTCCTTTTATTACCATTGTTTGTTTTACTTCAACTATATAAACAAATTACTCATTATAGTTAATCTATGAGATACTATTGAACTCAATCTTTGTGGTATTAAGTAACCATGATCCTTATTTTATCAACTTCATATTTTATCTGCCTCTGATACTTCTCATTCTATGTATAGGTAATAATGTAATAGTTCTCTTCATAATACCATCCATTAATAATTTTACTCCATGTGTTATATCGCTATAAGTACTCTCTCTTGGTATTAATACTCATAACCGTTAAATAACTTTTCATTGTCTGTTTTCTTCTTCATTAATATTTAGGAATATATATGTATGTTAGTGTCAATCTTTTATTTCTTTGTAAGTCTGTTAATCTTCTGAATCGAATGAACTCTGTAGAATCTTCCATCACAGTTTGCCGATCAGATGAAAAGTCTCTTTCCAACAGTCGATGTCCAATTGTCTAAAGGAATGCTTTCCTGATTTATTGCCACAAGGATCTGTCACGCTTTACCTACATTAAAACAAATAACATGTGCAGCATCAATACAATGGCTTACAATGTTTATATCTCATTATTATTACACAGTTTAACATTGAATCATATTGACTACACAAAACATACTCATATCTTCTCATGAGATCTACCATCTAGTGGTCATTACATTTATGCCATGTGATGTATAATCTTTAAATTTCCTTTTATATTAAAATCTTTCTGAACATGTAAATTCTCAATTCTCAAACTTTTTATTACTCATACCTTATTAATCATACCCCCCTTTAAACTGTTTAATAATCTGGAGGTATAACCTAATCACATGTCAGATGTTACCACAAAATATTGTTTTCCACTATACTTTAGCTATAGCAGCCATCTTGTCTTAACTGGCACCATTTTGTCACATGAAACAAACTACAAAAACATATATTGTTTCCTACATCAAATGTATTTGTAAATCTAGGTTTTATCCTATCAAAACTTTTTATTTTTCAATGTAGTCAAAATATATGTATGTCCAGGCTTTGCAAAATATAGTAATCCATTATCAGTCATGACATTAAAATCTCATTCTCATGAATTAAATCAAAGATTTTAAATCAACCTCAGAAGTAACAACATTGTTTTTTCCTTCTGTAAAATGATTGGAGTTACTGTATAATCGCATACACCCAATATAACAAATTGCATGTTCCTAACTGCTACATTAGTGTATTTCATTCTGCCATATTTGCAAACTTGATGTAAATTTTTATTTCAATTAATTAACCTAATACATTCTTATAACACACATAAAACAATGAAAAACAGTACAGACTAACAATTCATTATAACAACAAACTAACATAGATCTCTATTCTTGTGTGATGTCCGTAATTTTGGAATCAGCCTGTGTACATCTGTTGGCAGACATATCCATGCTCATTCCCTAAATTGATCATATCTCTTGAAGTTATTTGATTCTTATAACTTTCTGTGTTACACTGCATTGCTTGTCTGTCTCTTAATTTCAATTTAGCTTAAATTGCTTTTATTTGTCTGATTATCAGTTTACAAGGAAAGGCTTTAATTGATTTATCTCCACATGCATTTTCTCTGTCAAAATTTTCAATCAACAAATTTAATTTCTCATTTGCTTTTGATTTGATATCTCGGATAAAATATCTGCAAGATCTTAAATAATGTTGTTTATTGCACCAAAAACAAATAACTTTAGGAGTTATATTCTGCATTTGATTTAAGCAAATTGGGAGTGGCTCAGCTGTCTATATCACTCTTTTACACTGAGTCCACGAAGAAGAAGAAGGAGGGGGACGAGGGCTGTAACATCTGCACTTATTTCTCTGCCTAAATCCACAAGTCATTTTAACCCCTTCATTCTTGGTTTCCCTCCTTAAGTTATCCAAGAACAAAGCTACTTCATTCAAAGTGCTTTTTTCTCTAGCTAACAATTGCAGTTGGATCTAGATCTTGAATTTTTTTCACAAATTCATTAATTAACTGATTCTCAGGAAAATTAGCAACAAGTCTATATGCACTTTCAAATTTTACAAGAAAACTAAATATATCCTCTCCTTTGTGTGGTTTTAGTTTTTCCAACATTTCAGTGTCTGCAAAATCATTCCCTGTTGTTAATTTTATTAATTGTGTTAATCTGTCTCGCTCATTCCCATGGACTATTTCACCATCTTCGTCATTAGGGGTACTAATGGGTGGAGTCAGTCTACGTGCAATGTACGTTGGCAGCCATATTTTAAACAATCTGTTCCTTTGTTCGTCATTTAGGCTATATTTGTCTAAATTAGACTCAAACATTTCAGCATTAGTAAATGCATCCACTGACGTGTCATAAACTGGAATACATTTCACAATTTTCATTAATTGTTCATGGATCTTCAAATTAAGTTTTGCAGTTCTGTCTTGAAATTTACATTTCTGCAAATTACTCTGTGAGGATACATTTTCAGTATCAGTTGGTTCTGGGATTAGATTCTGTGCCTGTATTTTTCTTGTATTAACACACACTAGTTTAGCTTCATTTCTAAACTGGCAAATAAGATCATTTCTTAGTTAAACTCTATCCTCTAATTCACAGACTTTTCCTGACAATGTTCTCTCTGTTACATTGTTACACTGTTCATTTAAATCTGATTTGTCTTCTGTTAACCCATTCAAATCTATTTCTTTATCTGCTGATTCTAAATTGTCTTGACCTGCATCTCGTTTACAAATCAATGCATTGTAAGTACAGACTAGTTTCATAACATTTCTGATCTTTTGTTTTTTCTTATTAACAAACAATTTCTTGGCAATTTCACATTGTGTGTATAAAGATTGCCACAATACAGCATCTGAATAGCTGCTATTACATGCAAACTGCAATTTACTTTTCTCTGCAATATCATTTATGAATTCCATGTTACTCACCAGATCAGTTATCTCTGTCTATTTCGTTGCTTCATCCACACAGCTGCGCAGTTCTTTGCTTGGATCTGGAAATTTGCCAATCTCTGCCACGTGCTTGCTTCTAGATTTCACGTTGTATCTTTTGCTTTTTGCCTCAGTTGTAGAAAATAGTCTTGTACAGTCTTTGTGATTTGAAAACTTTATTTTTCTTACAAACCACCGTTCTTCTATGTTAATCTAGATTCTTTTTTTTTTTCTTCACGTTTGTTTTCCCAGTTCCAAAAAAGCTTTGTAACTCGATTCTTCTCTCTCCCCCCTTGAAGTGGGAACAAAACTTGAATAGAAGACTGGTTGGCTAGCCAATGTAAAAAAATGTAGATGAGATTGGGTGTTCATGTTAATGTTGACTCTTCTTAATTTCTTCTTATCTTCAGTTGATTGATATATATACACGTCTTTTGTATATATAATCTTGGGCCAAATGCTCGCCACAATAATATATGTCAATATTATTGAAAAGTAGTAATACGCAATCTGACTTACGGTTTCTTCCGGTTTATTCTTTGTTACGGATACATAATAAAGCATAATAAATGATGTTACAGGATTATAGACATTCAACAGCAGATGGTAATTGCTGGACTTCTGATGGGAGAGTTACATCGTTGTACAGAGCCAAGACAGGACTAAGCCCAAGACTGAGAGCGACCTCGTGTCCCTCTGTTACTATATAGATGTACTAATACTAACGTCAGCATATAACTCTAGCCATATAAGGACAAGACCCCCGAATCCACATTCCAGAGCTCTCGGACAAAGAAAGCCTTGTGACTTATTGATACCATCTGTTACTTATGTCAATCCACACATCCATATATATAATCAATAGAAACATAGAATATGCAATATTCTACAGTTCGCCAGTACCATATGGGCCGGGTTAATGACCTGAGACCCCAAGCTGGTGGGAGTATTATTACCGGGTTGGGACTGAGAGGAGCCCACAATTTTGGTTGTGGGAGGCTCTGGTGTCACAACGGGAAAACTACGGGCTTCCAGTCTCTCCAGCCTATCATTATTCTACCCCATGGAGGACACTAGCGAAGCAATCATGGTATGAAGGTTGGCGTTGCTCGTGTCTTCTCCCGCGTCTGTATTGTCAGTATTGGCTTGCATCAGCCTAAACAGTTCTGCTTTCCTGGCAGTAGCTGGAAAGGGGATGCTGCGACTACGTAGTTCTGCCATGATGCGGGGGATAGTCCATGTTCTTATTGATGATGGGCTACAGGTGTCCCCCTTGCGTGTGGGGCTGGCGGTCCTGGCTGGAGTACTGGGGATTGAAATATCATCTCCGTCGTCTGGAACCTGGGACATAATGAAATATATAGGAATCATAAGCTTTAGCCTAAGGACGTATACTGGTATATTTGCTAGTGCCAAAGACATTCGTTAGATTGGTGACAAGCGAGACCCTACTAGTTGCCAAGTGGCTTGAGAGGCTCTACCTGCAGGGTGTTGGTCTCTCAGGGAATGTATTAATCAACTGGGGAGAGGTTGTGACAAGTGAGGCTTATGTGACTATGCAACAAGCGAGGCGGCTAGCTAGGTTGTGGCCCGTGGGGCGTATTACATCTTTCAAGGAGGATGGGTGTTGTACGTCTATATCTACGGCAGAGAGTGCCTGGGAAATTTGCCTAGATGGCCATACCCAATCGTCTATGGTTGGTTCCCTATACCTTTACTCTTGAGTGAAGACGCGGGAGCAACATTACTTTTGAACAATGTATGCTTGTGTAACAGAACCCCTGTTCTTGCCTGGACCACAGACTATAACATTGTATAACCCCCTGGATTTGTTACTTTGTTGCCAGTTTTATATTTGAAAACATACGAATGGGAAAACGAATGACACTACTAACCCATTCGTATGAACGAACAAACTACCGAACGAGAGACCACCCAGCCCAGTCGTGTGCCGCCAATTATCCCCTTGACTCTGTGCCAGACTGCAAACCGCAAGCATTCTAAGTGGTTCCGTGGGTGGCCATCGATTCGTATGCATGAACACGTGGCGATGGCCATCTTGTTTTGTCGAACGCATCCAGCGTTGTTTAGTCATCGAGTGTCGAACTATTTTCGGACAGTCAAACTCCCGAACACCGCTGAGACTTCCAGGACCACTTAACTTCACCCAGATTTATACGAACAAGGCTGCGTTCGGTAAAAGTACTGCACGAACACAGCGGCACACATAACGGATTCATGTGATTTTTGAATATGTGTGTCCCCCAATTCTGCTTGTTCCAAATATGTAATTTTTATTATAGTTTTGATGTTACAAAAATGGGAGTATATTTTTCACTTGGAGATAATTGAGCTGAAATAACAATTAACTCAATTATCTCCCAAGCAGAGAGGAGGAATGTACAGTAATTAATGGGTGTTTTTAAACTGTATAACTGTAAAGGATTGGCTGTTATGTTTGTGTCTGCAGTGCTCAACAAGGTCCATGTGGGTGGTAACCTTGTGAGAAAATGTGTATAAAAGAAATGCTTGTGTGGTCATTAAAACAGTTCTGCTTAACCCTAAATATGTAGCCTTGTCTCGTTATTGAAGGGTACCTGATTCCAGCTTAATCACTAGCTCTTTTAAGAGCTCTACTTCTCTCTCTCTACAAGGATCCAGCGAATGGGATATCGGGAATACTCTGAAGCACAGCCTCTTGCCGGGAAAAGGACGCCTCCAATGGCATACACCCCTCCAGCAACCAGGGTGGTTCTGCCCTGCGGTCGTCAGAGATCCTGCTAAGAAGGGAGGCCTAAACCAAGATGATGGACTACAGAATAGAGGATGGGGGAAAGTATGCGACACTGAAACCTGCAGAATATCCCCATAATCAATAGTGTTTAACTCGACTATGGTCTACCCACTATGGCGTGTCAACTTGTCCTAGTTTGGACCATGCAATCTATGACCTTTACGAGCCAAGCTTGGAGCCTTGAGTCTGTAGCAGATGTCAAAATAAAATTATAGTGGTTCTGTAACATTTTGAACCTTGCGTACATTTATGCTACTGCCCACTGAGTTGCAGTAATACACCTGCATAATGAAACGTATGCTTGTTACAATAATGCACGTACCAATGTTAGAAATACAACACTCTTGACCTCTATCTTGGGTCTCTTGAATCACAAAAGCCAACCTAGAGATCAAATTGGCAAATACTGAATTAACATATTCAGCTGGATGCCCCCCCTGGGGAAAATGCCCATCAGCTATGACGTAAGAACCTTGTAACTGTCACCTAATGCATGTACCAGATTTGAAAGAAAGAAACACTTCTTGAGCTCTGACTAGGTCTGTGAAACACGAAAGCAGACCTATGGATTAATATGACAAAATACTTGTAAATAGACAACCAAATGCAACCTGGAAGAAAAACAAACCTTCATACTGTCCAAAAGCACTAACAGTCTTCACAGAACATAAATTAAGATATGGCAATGACATTCTAACATACACGGAACAGTGATATGAGACTATGTGTAACAATGTCGGTGACAGGCCCGGACTGACCATCGGCCCTGCTGTGTGCCTCCGTGGGCCGGTGGGGAGATCAAAGATCTCCCTCACTGCCCACAGGCAGTGTTACAGGCGGCCGCCGGCTGGGGAGGGAGGAGAGAGGACCCGGCAGAGCTCTAACAAGCAGCTCCGCCGGTCCTCTCGTGGGATTCTGAGCATTGCAGGTTAGAGTTCACTCTCACCACTGGACCACCAGGGAAGGCAGCATGGCTCTCCACCCCCCAGGCATAACGGATCTCCTACCTCCCCCCCCCTTCCAGGATAAAGGTAAGAAGGGAGGGGGGGAAATAATTTTTTTTTATTAGTAAAAAAAATATAAATTTAAATAAAAAATACATTCACTCACACACACACAGCACCCCCCAGACACACACAGCACCCCCCAGACACACACACACCCCCAGACACAGCCCCCAGACACAGCACACCCCAGACACACACGGCGCCCCCAGACACACACACACACTGCACCCAGACACACACAGCACCCCCAGACACACACAGAACCCAGACACACACAGCACCCAGACACACAGCACACCTAGACACACACAGCGCACCCCCCAGACACAGCACCCAGACACACACAGCACCCTCACTCACACAAACAGAACACTCCCACACATATACATATATATATATATATATAAAATAACCCTCATTGAGTTAACAGACAAAGAAAATTAGAAACCTAGAATGTGACAGCAGATAAAAACACCCTCACACACACACACTGCGCCCCTCACACATAAAATAAGTCCAAATATATATATATATATATATATACACATACACACACACACACTACAGCACCCCTCACACTGCACCACTACACACATTACGCTCCAGATACACACTAGATCCCTTACCCTATATGCACTCTTAATCCTCTACACACACACACACACACACAGGGTCCTTTACACAGTAGATCTCCTACACACACACACACTACATTCCTTGTCAGCAAACACATACAACATTCTCTAAACACACCCTCTCTGCAACCCCTACACACACTACGTCACCTATACACACACACTTCAGCCCGTATGCACACACTCGCTGCATCCCCTATAAAACTATGCCCCCTATACACACACTCTCTACAGCCCCTAGCCACACATATTACACCACAAACACAAATTAAATTGACCTATTTATACAATACCACACCACACTCTACACACACGCAATCCCACAAGCAGGCTCCAAACATATGTACCATGCACTTTCCTGGCCCTTTTGTCCTCTGGTATCCCACTTGTGGAGACACCAGAGACAATTTAAAAGCAAACACATGTATGTACGTAGTGGGGAATCGCGATGCAGCCTAGAACAAATCTAGCCCCATTAAACCCCCCAATAACGACAGACAACTTAGTATGGATGAACAGGCCACAGCATTTATTATAACATAAATAAATTACTGCATAACACATCCATAACTTTTTATTAAATCTCTTCTTTCTGTAACGAAATAAATAATCATAAATTAACATATAAACATATTACTCAACACAGTGTTATGCAGTGACCCAACCGTCCTTGCCAATAAACATACAGTGGTTCCTAACCACCACTTCCTCTCACCTCCCCCCTCGTCATAAATCATCTCTTTCCAATGCCCGCCATCAGCCGACCTTATCCACGCTCGATGGGCACGACACCTCAGGCAACCTAATGTTAACCGTTTGAAGCAGGGGAGGTTGAGACCTGCAAACATAATGAACTTACTCCATCCTTAAACATAACCCTTCAAACTTAATTGGCAAGGACATACCCCTGCCACCAGACCCGTTGATTTACCCCTAAATCAGCGGGGAACCCCACCAAAACCCTCCATGGCCTGTTCCACCGCCTCCTGTAGGGCGAGATTAAAAAGGTCGAGCCCGACCTCCGTCAGGTGCACACCATCCCTTCGAAAAAATGCAGCCGCCTCACGCTCAAAAACCGTATGGCGGATAGGAATCCCCCGAACCCCCAAAACAAACTGGGAAACCCGCCTGTTAAACTTGCGCCTGCAGCGTTCCACGGCACTCTGGCTCCTAGCGCCACGCTAATAGTTACGGGCAATGACTTCTGACCAGATCAAGCGCACGTTGGGGAATAGGACTAGAATGCGGGCTAAGTCCCGCTTCACCACCGAAATCAAATCCCAGATGGGCACTGAACCCAAATCGTTCCCCCCTAAGTGGATCACCAGGACACTCGGTACCCCTAGTAGGTGAGAAAGCTGCACCAACTCAGGGAGGAGCCGAACCCACCGCATACCCCTCGCACCGAACCATCGAACCTCTGCTACGGAAGGCGTGAAACCCAACCGCTCGCCTCCAGGCCGCACCGACGCACGCTGCCTAGCCCAGTAAACATAAGAGTGCCCGATGATCCAAATCCTGGGGGGAACCGAAACTATGGAAAGAAATTACGACAGTAAACCCTCCGGCCGAACATAGGAAACAGAACGTCTTGATTCCCACCTACCAATCCTCTAAACCACCTGCACAGGCATGCCAAGCCTAGAGGCCTCAGTAGCCGCCCCAATACGGAACGAGTGGCCCCCGAACTCCTTGCCAACCAAACCCATGGCCTCCAGCCCCAAACGAAACACTCGAATAAACTGAAAATGCGACAGGAAACTCCCATCCCTATGTACCAGGAGAGGCAGTGCAGTAGCAGGCCGCAAGGCGCAATATTCCCCAAAGGACCACACAGGACAAATGCCAGAACCAGGCACGGCCCCCAACTGGACCCACTTACCCCTACCCAAAACATCCGTCTTAGAGTGGCGGATCCTGAACGAGATCCCATCCGCGGTGCACGTAACGTCCTCAAACAGCACACCCCCTACCTGCTGCCGATTGGGGCACACCAGCTCCCCAATCCGCATGGCACCAAAGAATGCCAGGGAAAAGGCCAGGCGAAAAAGCCGAACCTCGAAATCCGAATGGCAAACCCCATGCAGCGCCTCACACAACGAGGTTAAGAGCGTGCCCGAGACAGGATGCCTTGAATCCCGTGTAGACACCCTACCTCGCCTCAAACCCTTCAGCACCTGGCGTACAAGAAACGCCTTGGTAGCGTCCTCCCAACCCTGCAGCTTAAACAGGAAGCTAAGCCCCGCTAGGCGCGCCGAAATGGCCGAGGGAGACAGCCCAATGGCCTCCCACTCCCCCAAGAGAAGCACCAGACCCTGCAGACGAGTGACCGAATCCTGGAAGCCCCCTTTGGACCTCTCCCACCCGTCCCATTCCCTCCAAACCTTGTTATAGCGGTCCCATGTGGCAGCAGCAACCGACCTACGGACCAATTCCATTAATCTGTCAGGCCCAATGACCACATCTCTGTCGGACACGGGACACCCTCCAATTCGGCTTGCGGGGCCACTGCCCGAAACACGTCCCACTGTGAACGAGAGAGAGCATCGGCCATCACATTACGAACACCCGGTATGTGTACAGCCCTACAATACACATTCAGCTCCAGACAGCGCAAAACTAGGCACCGCAGCAAGCGAACCACGGGGGGGAGGAAGCCGACTGTTGGTTAATGGCCTGAACCACCCCCAAGTTATCGCAATGGAAAACCACCCGCCTGTCCCCCAGCAAGGAACCCCATACCTCCAACGCTACCAGAATAGGAAAGAGCTCCAGAAACGCCAAGTTCCGAGTGAGCCCCGCTGTGTGCCAGGACTCGGGCCACGAGTCAGCGCACCATTTGGAGCCCAGGACGGCCCCAAAACCGGCTGAGCCAGCCGCATCTGTAAACAGATGTAGGTCCGCATTAGAAACCTCCGGGGCCTGCCAGTACGACCTCCCATTATATGAGGCCAAAAAGGAATCCCAGACAGCCAAATCAGCCCGCAAGGGGCGCGTTAGCCGGATAAAGTGCTGCGGGCGAACGACCCCAGATGTCGCCGCCGCCAAGCGCCTGTTAAAGATACGTCCCATGGGCAAAATCCTGCAAGCGAAATTGAATTTTCCTAGCAGAGATTGCAGGCCACGCAGCTGGATTTTCCGCCGCCCTAGAGCCTGCGAAACCGCCAGGCGCAGGTCCAGGACCTTGTCCTGGGGTAACCGACATTCCCCGGCTACCGAATCGATTTCAATGCCCAGGAAACTAAGGCACGTGACCGGACCCACCGTCTTTTCATGAGCCAACGGAACACCAAAATGCTGAAACACCTCCCCGAGAACCCGCAACAAGAGGGCACAGACGTGCGACTCCGCCGGCCCTACGCACAAGAAGTCATCTAGGTAATGCAGAAGGGAAGAGACCCCCGCTTCCCTCCGCACCACCCAGTCTAAAAAAGTGCTAAAGCACTCAAAATAGAAACATGACAGAGAGCAACCCATAGGTAGGCACATATCCACGAAGAACTGGCCCTCAAAAGCACAGCCCAGTAAATGATGGCACTCAGGATGCACTGGAAGCAACCGAAAAGCAGATTCCACGTCCGCCTTCGCTAGCAGCGCCCCGGGGCCAGCAGCCCTCACCATGCGAACTGCAGCATCGAAAGAGGCGTAGGAAACCCTGCAAAGCTCCGTCGAGATGTCATCATTCACCGAACCCCCCCGGGGGTAAGACAAATGGTGAATTAGTCGAAACTTACCGGATTCCTTCTTAGGCACCACGCCCAAAGGAGAAACCCGCAAGTTAGGCATGGGTGGGATGGAAAACGGGCCGGCCATCCGGCCCAAGGAGACCTCCTTCCCCAGTTTTTCCCGAACCACATGAGGAAATTCCCGCACGGACCTGAGGTTCCGAACAGAGTGCTGTGGAGGGCGCTCCGAAAAGGGGATCCAGAAACCCTGCTCAAACCCTTCCACTAGGATCCGAGCTGCCGCCCGGTTCCTATAAAGGTCGAGCCACGGGCGCATCGCGTTTACGAGCACCGGTGTCGTCGCCCTTAGCCCCCATGTCCCCTTTTTCGCCCGTTTTCCCACGCTTGAAACAGCGAGAGGCGGGATGAGCCCCGCTGCAGCTGGAGCACTCGTGCTTAAACCGGCACGAGGACCCCCACTTGCAGTGACTGTCGTTGAACTTCCAACAACAGCCTGTCCTTTGATTGGGGGCCGATGGGGCAAAGGAGCCCCCACCGGCCCCCCCAAGAAAGGACGAAACCGCGCCCTGCTGAGGAGCTGGACGGGTCATAATTGCGAGCCAGAGACCAATGTCCATCTGGTCCCAAGACAACGAAGGACGCACCGCCAGCCGCTGGAACTGCTCGGTACCTCCACCACCCCAGCCCCCCATAGGTTCGACAGGCGTTCCAGATCGTGTCCTGATAACAGAACAACGCGGAACACTTCTGGGGAGCTTTCTCCCCCACCACGCTGGCTAGGATGGAGAATGCCCGAATCCAATTCCCAAACGTTTTGGGAATTTTCCGATAGCGGTATTTCTCCTTGTCTTTTTCAGACTCCTTACTGTCTTTCTCTGTCACGGGAGGAGCTTCCACCAGCGGCAGGAGAGAAAATATCTCGACGAACTCACCCTTCCAAATTTTTTCCCTTGTTTCCTGCTTTAAGTGCAGACCCAGAGGGCCAGACCAGCACATATAGGCTGCGCCACGCGCCACGTCTGCCACGCCCGCCTCAGGGGGAGCGTCACCCACGGGCGCACAAACATCAGCCTCCGTGGGTCCCAGGGGCAACGAACCACTACCCACTACTGAAAGGGGCCTGGGAGGAGGGGGAATCGGAACTGCGGGGGGAAACTGCACGGGGGACCAAACAGATCGCAGCTGCCTATCTACAGAGGTGTCCCCTTTTCCCGCCGCCCCCTGTTCCCATTGATCTAACAAACCTCGGAGACCTGAAAGAAACCCCCCCAACCCGAGACCCGAAGCGGCAATAGAGGAGGGAACATTGTACTCACCGGCAGCAGCGTGGCGATCCAAACCCTGCGCTGCATTCATGGAAGACTGAGGCACTGAAAATTGGGTTCCAGCATCCAGAGAAGAGACTAGCTGTGTTCCAGGCGCCACCTGCTGGCCGGATCCACGAACTGCAGCAGTATCCTGAGGAGAGAGCAGCGAAGAGGACGTGAGCCCATGCCCCAGAGGAGATGGCCGAGGTAAGTGACCTGCAGGGGGTGGAGGGGGCCCAGGCAAGGTAAGAGGGGGGGTGGAGAACAGAGGGGGCCCAGATAGAGTAGGGTAGCCACCAGGGGAGGGAGAGACAGACACAGGAGGGGGCAGGGAAGGAGGAAGAAGGGGGGGGACACCCACAGAAGAGAGAGGGGGAGGGAGGGGGGAAGAGGAGGCCAGAGAAACGTGAGGGGGACCCGGGGGCCTTCTCAGTGGGAAGTTGGGCCCCCCAGGGGACCCCCTCGCGGAACACACATGGGAGGGGGAGGGGACAGGAGAGGGAGAATACCGGGAGCCTTCCTCACTGTCAGAGGAGGCTCCCGACATACAAGGGGACCCCCCACGCACCCCCAGCGGCGGTACCACGGTACCCCGCGTGCCCCCACTCACCACCGGGGCCCCAGCGGCAGCCCCATGCCCCCGCCGGCCGCGGGGGGATCTGGAAAGTTGCCGGGCGGTCGCCCGCCGCCCGGATGCAGCTGCAGGCCTCCCACCGCCCCCGGACCGCGTCCCCATGCTGGCGGCCGGGGCGGGAGGCAGGGGAACCGGCCGGGCACGTGGAGCCCGCCGGGTAGGCCGCGCACCAGGCCGCAGGGCGCGCGGCAGATGAAGGCCTCACCTCAGGCCTTGAGGGGGCAGGCTGCACCGCACGTGCAGCCGCGGAAGGCCGCACATCCCGGCCACTGGACCCAGGCCGCGTGTCCGGAGCCCCAGACACGCGGTCCCGGCGATGCCTCGGGCCCGGGCTCCTGCTCCTCAACCGGGCCCAAGGGGTATTATCAGGAGAGAGCCTGGCAGGCGGACAGGAACGCCTGCCAGTGCTGGTGCGGCCCCCAGGGGCAGGGGCCGCATGGGAGGCAGCAGGGGAGACCGCAGGGGGTGCTCCAGGGGAGGGTAGGCCACGGGGGGGTGCCCACACCGGCAGCCATACCTCCACTTACGATCTGGAATTGCTCCCTTAGTTGCCGGCCACCATCCAGCGCAGCAGCAGCCCTGAGGGACGACAGGATCGCCTCGACATCCATCACCTCAAGCTGTGAAGACTAAAGGCCCAGGCAAACAGGAGCAGGAGGACAGGAAGCTGTGTGCTGGCCCAAATCTCAAGTGGCACTGAGGTAAGACCTCCCCCACGCTAACTTATATTGAACCTAACCCCTCCCACACACACTACCCAAGTCACTCCCTTGCATCTATCCCCACACTCCTACATGTGCCCTTGTCCGCTTAGCTGCGCTATCTCCCCAGGGTCTGTGCAAGCATGTTATTAAATTTGCTTGCGCTGCGCAGAACAAATTCAGGGACTTTTTCTAATGCCAGAGCTCTTCAGCAGGGCTCTGGGCATTGAACCAGCATGCTCACTTTGAGAGGGGGCATGTTGTCATTAGTGATGACAAAACACATACTCTTTGGCCCCGCCCCCTTCTTAGGGGGCCGCTCTGATTGAAAAATGCCCGGGCCTAATTTTTTTCCCAGTCCGGCCCTGCTCGGTGAGCTAGGTCTGGTGCCCAGACCCTGTGAGCCAGTTCACGTACCATCTATGGGATAAATTGGCAAATTATGTAATGGTTAGATACTAACCTTGATAGTGGTTATACCCAGGAACTTGAACCTATATGTATATATGTGTAGAAAGGCCATTAGGCCTGAATTTGTGGGAGGAGTAAGTCCCCTACTTAAACACCCAGCCCCTACTCACCTCTGATGTTCGAGTTCAAGTGTTCCTTGTTCTACTTCCGGTTCGCGAGTCTTCGCGTTTGCGTCATTTCCGGTCCGGGCGTCTCGTGTATCAGCTGCACGGCTGAATCCTCCGTGCTACCGGCGGTCCGGCAGAACCCTCACTGCTACCGGCGGTCCGGCAGAACCCTCACTGCTACCGGCGGTCTGGCAGAACACTCACTGCTACTGGCGGTCCTGGCAGAACACTCCGTGCTACCGGCGGTCCTGCTTCCTAATCGTGAGTCCTCTCATTCCGGTCCCCTCCACATCGCTCTGTGGTTCAGCAGGGGGCCGGAACACTAATGTCAGGGAAATCTTACCGGGGACCAACCACTCTCGCCTCACGCCAGCTTCTAGTCGGCCTCTTTCATACACCCGTCTGGGGGGTCCTACACCCCTCCCCTCATCCCTTCACGGTCTTAAAATCAGTTTAAAATGTTAATTGATGCTAGGGGTATATATTTAATTCCAAACTCATGCTGTTATAAGAGGCTAAGCTTTTTATTGTATGGGAAAAAGAAGGCTTGCCAGTTTTTCCATATTATGTATGATATAGGTATTACATAAACGTTCATTCATACTTTTCCATATATTTTGTGTATCAGTTCACAGACCTAGTTTATTGAGCTGACATCGCCACCTAGTGGTTTTTTATGGTACTTACTGTTTTATTCTGTATAATATGCAGCTTCCCTGCAATTAAATTACTATTTACACAATGTTATACCATGCCTTAAAACATGCAAATTAATCTCAGCCCTGATAAAAAAAAATAAAAAAAATAATAATAATCTCTTTGATCTCCACAGATCGCACTTTGCCATATATTACGGCTACATTGCAATTAAAAACCAGGGTTCTTATCCTTAAATCCAGGTTTTCCTTTCTACGATAGCACCAACCGTTTCGCTCATTCTATATTTCAAAACCCTGACTCTTGTCCTTTAATCCAGGTATAGTATTTATTTTACTTTATTTTCTGTTTGATGAAACTCAGGCAGCCAACAATTTACATTTGTCAACTCACTCTGCGCTCATACGTTACGCCACTCAGATTTACATCTGTCTCAAACCCTTAGGTTCTACTACGATTGCATCAACAACTTGCCCCATCTAAATTCGGAGAAAACCTTGCTATTTGTACCTTATCCAGGTATAGTTTTTTCTTTAATCTTCAGTACGTTACTTCAGTTTCCCAAGAAAAGGCCGCAGACAGCCTTCACGGTCCATTTTGCCACTCATTTACCCGTCCATGCCCCCCATTAACTCATATTGCGCCCATCCGCCACGCTCACTTAGATATACATCTGCCTCAAACCCCTTAGGCTTCTGCTACGACATCACCAGCCACTGGACCTCTCTCTCTTACACTTGAAGAAACAAGTCCACGGGTATAATCTCTATCAAGGTTAGTATCCTACCAGCACATAAAACGCCAATTTATCCCATAGTTGTTACGTGAACTGGCTCACAGGGTCTGAACGTCAGACCTAGCTCACCGAGGCATTTACAAACCATCTCCCAAACCTCAACACGGAGGTATGGCCCTACGCCCAAATCATAGTTAATCGCCTCATTTGCTCTTCTAAAGGGCCGTAGTCAGGGCCTCACTCGTCACGGCCACACGTTTGAACCTTTTAAAAGTCACAGAGAGGCCAACATCCCGCCATCACATCTGTGGCAACATAATCCACTTCGCCCAAATCATAGATAGAGCCTCTCACCGCCACTTGGCATTAGCAGGGCCTCAACAGTCACTAGTCAAGTTAAGTTTTTCGCTTTGGCATTAATCCTACAGCCCAGTTCACATAAGCAATTTCCCCCCCCCACCCCATGAAATAGTGTCTCAGACGCCCCTACTAAACCCAACTCATTTAATTCATTTCTAGAATGTCGCAAGACACATCTCCCATGGACGAAGTACCTGATGAGGATATAATATCAACTCCTATCAGACCAGAGTCCCCAGGAGTATCTCTCGCCCGTTCTACCCCTACGTCTTTGAGAGCATGGACTATACCTAAAATCACGGCCGAACTTAGGCTCAGGAGCATCCCCTTTCTGGCTACGGCCCGAAAGGCGAAATTATACAGACTGTTGACTAACCAAGCCCCAGAGCCTAGGCCAGGCACAAGCTCTCAAAGTCAAGCTTCTGGCGCTGGCATTGCCACCCAGGACACCCTTGCCACAATCCTGGCCAACCTGCAGACCTTAAACAGCAGGTTAAGCAAGGTGGAAAGTGCCATAGCCTCCCCAGGTAACCTTCCTGTTTCAATAGCCCCAATCCCGGCTGTACCTATGGCACCAACACCCGTCCCTACACTTCCCCCTCCAGCTCCTGCTCCAGTCATGTCACCTTTCGTGTCACCAGCTCACTCCGTCCCAGACTCCATTAGGAAGGAAATCCTAGATGGGAAGGATGTGTGTCTGGTGTCATAACTTATTGTCTCCCAAGACGTACTGGAGAACAGGGCTTATTTTGGCGATATCTCGGTGGTTCTTAAAACCAGAGACCCAAGGCTCAACAAAAAGTTGTCAATTCCCAATTTCGTGTTGGCCTTCGGGATATACCGGGATGTCATCTGCTCGGTATATCCCCACAGGAGAGAGGAACTGGACCTCTACCTCCATAAAGTGGTGGATTTGGGCGTTAAGTACGGGGGCTCATCGTTTTACGATTATCATAAATCAATATCAGCGAAAGCGGCGACCCATCTGAAACAGTTTAATGCAAGAATTAACTGGTGTCAGATGGATACAGAACTATTCTGTCGCCACTTCGCTGGTCTGAGGCCCCCGTCTTGCGCCATATGCAATTCCTCAACCCACTTGGCTGATTAGTGCCCTTCTATGGCTGACCCATCCACCCCCACTCCCACCCCTCAATCCTCTTCCACTCCTCACCCTAAACAGGAAGGCGGACAGAGGGATAAGCTAGGGAGGCCCATCTCCTTTTTGGGGAAGGCGCAGGTGTGCAACAACTTCAATGCAGGTTCCTGCAGCTTCAGCGCTTGTAGATTGTTGCACATCTGCTCCATCTGTTTCAGGGCACACACTAAGACCATGTGTCCGGCCAGGTTGTCCCCTAACAAATGACTAACCGACGTTAATATCGACAACCTGGCCTTTTACCTTAACCCCTTAAGGACACATGACATGTGTGACATGTCATGATTCCCTTTTATTCCAGAAGTTAGGTCCTTAAGGGGTTAAAGATCACCCAAGTAAACATCTGGTGGAGTATCTTATAACAGGGTTTACCCAGGATTTTCACACGGGTCTCGTGACTATCCCCTCAGGGATACTGGAATGCCCTAATCTCCTATCAGCCTGTCTAGACCCGGAGGCCACGGACGTTCTCCTCTCCACAGAAATAACTCAAGGGTTCATGATCGGCCCCTTCACCTCCTCACCGTTTTCCTCCTGGCGCACTAACCCTATCGGTATAGCTGTACACAAATATTCAAATAAAAAACGTATGATTATTGATTTATCGGTACCGCACTCCTCTTTTGTTCCTAGCATAACGCACTCATCCCCGCAGACGAATTCTCACTACAATACGTTAAAAATAGACGACGCCATATTATCCATCATATCAACTGGCAGCAACGCTCGGCTTAGCAAAACAGACATTACCAACGCTTTCAAACTACTGCCCATACACCCATCACTTTGGCACTTGCACGGTGTTAAATGGCGAAACAGGTACTATTTTTCCACCCGCCTCACTTTCGGTTCCAGAAGCAGCCCCAAACTCTTTGATATTTTCGCGGAAACGCTATGCTGGCTGCTTCTGAACATTATTAGGTGTCACGCCGTCATTCACTACTTGGATGACTTCCTCATCATAGAACCTAGCACACGCACACTCACCGATATCCTCAGCACCTCTGCACTTTTCTCCACCCTCGGGGTATCTTTGTCTCCCGCTAAAACAATTGGCCCCACCACTAAACTCACTTTCTTGGGCATAGAGCTAGACTCTGCTACCTTCCGCGCCAGCCTTCCCACTGAAAAACTCATCCGCCTGAGAGGGGAAATAGACATGTTCCTATGGAGCAATGTATGCACTAGGAAAGAACTTAAGTCATTATTGGGGTCCCTGAATTTCGCAATGCGCATCGTTCCGCAGGGCAGATCTTTTGTGTCCAGGCTCCTTTGTCTGCTTCACGGGTTACCGGACGCCTGCCCAATTGCGTTGGACCAGCACGCCAAAGCTGACCTAATCATGTGGGGGCAGTTTTTGTCCCTATGGAACGGTATCTCCATGTTTATTCCCCCCCTCTCAGACTCCTCTCCCTGCATTTACACTGACGCTGCAGCCAACACGGATTTTGCAGCTATATTTGGTAATCACTGGTTTAGGGGTCACTGGCCAGCTGAGACGGATGCCTTGCCGGGGTTTAGAGAAACTTCAGCTCTATTTGAGATTTACCCCACTGTGGCAGCCGCACACACTTGGGGTCACCTCTGGTCCGGCAAGGCAGTAAAGTGTTATTCCGACAGCTCATCAGCTTGCGATATCATCAACAAAGGGCGCTCATCCTCTCTTACCATTATGCGGCTGATTCGCAAGCTGACCTGGTTGGCAGCAACCGTCCAGTTCCACCTAATTTGCCTTCACATCCCGGGAATTCACAACACGGCTGCTGACGCTCTGTCTCGATTTCAATTTCAGGTGTTTTTCCAGGCACTCCCGTCAGCCCATCACCAACCACCCAGAACACCGAATTTTCACGAGCTAATCTTGGATTAAATACACTTATGCACCACGCTAGGACACTTACGCACCAAGCACTATCACCAAACACTACTATCACCTACAGTAGGGCACTCACCATTTTCAACAAATTTACTGCCGAATTCGGATTACAAGGTGATTTCTCAACCCAAACTATGGTGGCTTTTGCCTCTTTTTGCCATTTACATTTAAAACTTTCCCACAACACCATTAAATTATACCTCACAGGGCTGCAGCACCACAGCCTCACTAATTTCCCTAACAACACCCCCTTTTTATCATCATACCCTATAAAGAAAATCTTAAAGGGAATCTCTAAAGTATCGGTTCCACCTATCACCACCAGACTACCTATAGATGGACCTATCTTTAGATTACTGAGCAACCTCCTCGATGAATCCCCTTTTGATCCCAACACTAACCTGGTGATCAAATCTGCAATCTATTTGGCTTTTTATGGGTTCCTAAGACCTAGGGAATTTACTGTCGTTTGTCAAGGGGATACCACTCACAGCCTCAAAATCTCACAACTCACAAAAATAGACTACTACTACATTCTCACAATACCTTCTACCAAAACAAATCAGTCCCTACACCTCCCTATCATTCCTCTCTTTCCTACAGACAATGCTTGGTGTCCAGTTAAGACACTAGACATATTACGGTCAGCTTATAGCACACACCTACCAGACTCACCACTATTACAACTACAAGGGCACCCACTCACTACAGCAAAATTCACCACACACGTTAGAACCTTACTGGAAAAATTGGGTTACAACCCAACTTCATTCTCCGGGCATTCCTTTCATATAGGAGCAGCTTCATCAGCTTCTAGTACTAACACACCGGTCCACATCATGAAGAGACTGGGCCGCTGGAAGTCCTCTATATACAATACGTATATTCCATGGCCAGAAAGAGAACTTCGCCAAGCCTTCAGGAATTTAGTTATGTAATCAAATGCAATAAAGTGTGTTTTTTCGAACTTCTCTTTGCCCTCTTATTTACAGGCCCACTCGGACGTTGGTTTCGGCACACCACAACCAACTTTTATCTCGGACATTATCCATTACACATTAAATTCCGAGCACAATTTATATATTTATGTAAGGGGCAAATAGCCGTATATGGAGTAAGGTTCCAGCATAAACGTAGGATAGTATAAAGGAAGCAAGTCGGTTGTGGGGTGCCGAGACCGACGATACGGTAGGCCTGTAAATAAAGAGGGCTCACCAAGGAGTAAGAAAGTAAAGTAAATGGAAAGAAAAGAGAAAGTGTTGAAATGAGGAGTGGGTGGGAGGGTCATTCTGATGCTGACCTCAAGCGATATGGAGTCAGGTAAGGGGTGTCCCTTATATAGGGGAGTTAATTAATTTAAGCCACTCCCACAAATACAGGCCACAAGGGCTTAATACTTGTGTAAGGGGCAAATATCCGTTTATGGAGTAAGGTTCCAGCATAAGCGTAGGATAGTATAAGGGAGCAAGTCGGTTGTGGTGTGCCGAGACTGATGATACGGTAGGCCTGTAAATAAAGAGGGCAAAAATTAATAATCAAAGATTTAATACAGTCAACAAATATATACAAATTAACCAGACATTTCCTTAAATGCATTACGGTATTTAATTCCTGGAAGGATTTTGAAGGTAGGAATCTAGGACCGCAACTGGACACCATGATGAGTGGCGTTTGTTGACATGTGCTTAGTTGTCTGAGTAACAACTGATTGATGACCCTGACCATGATTTACCCCATGCCACAGCAGCTGCTACAATGGGGTAGATACCCCAAAAGGGGCTGAGGTGGTGGAAAAAATTCCAAACCTGGATGCCATGGCCAACAGCTCCAAAGCAATCGTTCCCGGTAGATCGCTGCCAAACCCGTGTGTCAGGCCGTATCTGTTCTGGCGTTTCCGGTATGTGGAGCCGGCCCAGCCCCCTTTATGACGTGGCTCTCTTACGCTATATAGAGAGACTGCGCCAGATTCAAACCGCTTGGTGATTCTCTGACCTACTTCCGCATTCAAACGCCAGCTAAGCTCTTCGTTCACAAAGTTACCAAATCTTTGACTATTATAAAAGATTTTGCCTTCTCTGTACCTCTGACCACGGATTGTATTGGAGTCTCCTGAAAACCGGACTGTGTATATCATTCATCTCTTGGATTCAAGCTATACATTCCCATGGAGGACAACTCCCATCAATCTTAAGTATACTAATTACCCTAATCTCTGAAGACTTACTTACTAATGAACTGTTTCTTGCTTGCTATAATCTTCAGTTACTTCCTAATGCATTGTTACTTGCATGCTATAATCCTCAGTTACTAAAATATTATTGCATTCATTAAGACTTCGCTTTCTTCACTAACTGCCTGCATCCACCACTTTGCTTTAAAGCTACAGTACCCTTAATAATTCTCTGCTTTCTTGCTATTGTAATTAAGGAGTTCTACAAGCTGCAGTTGAGTTCCAATTCTAAAACCCCTTGTAGCATAACACCATGGTAGACAATCCTGGAAGGAACATGCTTTTACCATGCCATGTGGTTAAGAAATTCCCCCCCATTTGCAGGTCTGCTGTGGCGTCTAGGGACATCCTCTGATTGTCATGTTGGAGGTGTGGAAAAAAGGGGAAAGGACTCTGGGTGTAAAAGCGTGGTCTTGTGGTATGATATGCATGGCAAAATTAAGGTACCTGGTAGGGATTGTAGTTCCTTGCGGTTGTAAGTACTAAGCAGGAGGTAGTGATGATGTAGTTGAGAATGTTCCCTATTTGTCTTGTGGTAACTTGCATGTATGGATGCCGACTCAAGTTGTATGCCCAGTAATGTGATGATAGTGTCTGGGCCTTCTGTTTCTCATGGGGTACTGGGACGCCCAAGTGGTCAACCAGACTAAGCTGCCGTGAGGCTTCTAGTGAAAAATATGTTGTCTTTGATCAACAAGAAGTCTTCTAGATAGTGTATGACTGTAAAGCCTCTGGATATGTTATCATAACCAGCACAGAGTATCTGCAAATATCGATAGTAGGCTAATCTGTAGCCCGAAAGTTGAGCGGGGAAAGGATTGCCCATTTTATGCCATGTAAGTTTCAGTGTGTAGTGTAGATTGTAGCCGTTTACTGCGTTGATGATATTGGTCTTACTTAACCAAGCTTCAACCCATGCTTGAGTGATAGCTGTAAAGGTAGATCAATGGTGTTGTATAGTAAGGAAACTCCTCGGAGGGTATAAGGGAGTTGAGACTTGGGGTAGCGAAGGTGTGTGGTGCCAGTAAGTCTATGGTTAGTCTTTGTTTAAGGGAAGATTCCCTTGTGACAATACCAATGTGTTGGTGTTTGGAGCCATGCTGTAAATGGTGGAGATTGGAAAACCCAAGTAAAAACCTCTCTGCAAATCTTGGCTATGAGTGTGTTTACAGCCTATGGTTCTGTTGTGCTGACTGTAAGTGAGGGCATGCTATATTCCTTGAAGGTGTGTTTATGATACCTGTATGGGAGCCCTTTGAAGCTCCAGAGCTTTAGTAAATCTACTACAAGTCTGGAAGGTGATGAGTCAGTAGTGTTGAAAATGCATTGGTGTGTACAGATGGTGAGTACCTTTTTTGTAAGTTGTATTGGGACACATGGTCATGTGCCCTGAACCATTTGAACATATATGCAACAGTCTACATGCAATGCAACTACTCATACCAATTGTCTCTGGTAGTTCAGAGGTGCTGGTACCAGGAGCCTGAGAGTGCTCGTCTGTTTGTTTGGGACAAAATCCCTTCTCTATGGGTACCTGCACAAATAAACATCTCTACATATTCCAAATGCCAACACAACTAAGGGATGGTCAGTTCCAGTTTACCTGGAATCCCTGGATCTGACCATCACAGATACCATCACAGATACATCACACATATATATGCCTTGTTTCCCCAATGTGCTGGGATCATATGTGCAGGGTTAACGTCTTGTGTGTCATAAGAATTGATTGTACCAGGTAACCGAGTTTCGGTTGGTGCTGGTTGTACAGTAGCGTGAGGCCCAGCCTTGTAAGGGCTGTGGTGACCGACTCGAGATTGCCAGTCTGTCGTAAATTTTTGGGCTCATGAGTGAGGCTAGCATGGCCTGGGTGTCACCTGAGTTGGTGTTGCTGGACCCCTGCCTCCCTGTTGTCCGTTGATGTATGGAGGAGTTTGAATAACTCTGCTTTCCTTGCTGTGGCAGGGTAGGGGATTTGTCGCCTCCTTAGGTCGGTGGTAATGTGTGGGAATGTCCAGGATCTGATTGCTGCTGGACTAGCAACATCTCCTCTGCTTGAAGGTGTTTCAATTCTAGCCTGGGTGCTAGGAAGAGGTGATTCTTCACCATCTTTTTGAGAAATACTTAAATAACAATAAAGATTGCAATTATTATTTGTAAACAGGGGTCTTGTACTGGCTTGCTAGCTAAGCCACGAGGCGAAACGATTAGGCTTGATGTTTTTTGGTGACTGGTGAGGCCCTGCTAGTTGTCAAGTGGCTTGAGAGGCTCTATCTATGCTTGGCGCGAGGGGATTTTGTGTGGCCACCGAACGTTGTGGCAGGATGTTGGCCTCTCGGTGACAGTAACCAGAAAATAGGAAGGGGAGTGAAAGGTGATACAATGCGAGGCGGCTAGCTCATGAGTGGCCCGAGGGGTGTATGCATCAGAGTGTGAGGCGGGGTGTTGGCTTCGCGGGACCACTAACCGAAGCGTAATACAGAGAAAAAAGGGGGCAACACCTATTGGGCCCTAGAACCCTAATTGCCAGTACGCTATTACTATTCCAGGGAAGGTAAGAGATGGATAACTACGTGAGCAGGTGTATGTACCTGGCAGTATGGTATTGAACCTGACAATCCGTATAGGTTTTTTTAGTAGTAACTGAATGGATAAAACCGTTATGGCATAAGGAAATATGGCATAGACCAAGCTTATCTTAATACGTACAGTATATGTGAAAAGTAAAGTGACGTGATGTGTAAATATTTAACATCGTAGCCATACTGGTTAAATATGTATCAATCTTGGGGGGCAGGGCCTGACTGCAGAGATGAGAGGAAGCAAACCTCAACAGCTCCTGCTGCAAGCACCGATTAAAGTGAACTTTTATTGCCCAAACGACAATTTATTGAATTGAGACAGTCACCAAACAAAAGGCGACAACCAGCAGCACGAATTGATACCACTTACAAGCCGTTTGGAGCAACATTTGCCTGATAGGAGTCTGAGGCCTACAAGCATGGCGAGAGCAGGGGAGACGGCCGCTCTTCTGCCGCCACGACTGATTGAGCTTCTGTACCAGGGTCCCCGTCCCCCCCCCTATGGACCGGCGGGGGTCATCCCGGTCTACCCCCAAAACGTGAGCACTCACCCACAACTTAAATCAGGTCGCAACCCTGACTGGCGGGAGACAAGAGGACTCACTAAGATGGCTGACGGCACAAGCACCCACTGACTGGGCCGCAGCCTTCCAGACGAGGTTCGACGCCATATGCAGGCAATTCTGGGACCGTCTGGAGGATCAACACCAGCTGCCAACACCACCACGGGCCAGCGGAGGGACCAAGGCACCCGCAGCATGGGAGCCAGCCAGAACTCCATATCCAGACCGGCGCAAGACCAAGGCGCAGCCGGAGGGGCCCCAACCGGGCAAAGCTACAGCTAAGCCAACGAAAAACAAGAATGACAGCCCACCTGGGATGAGAGTCATAAGGAGTAAGACCCCCACAAGCCACACACACCTGCGGAAGACAGCAAAGCATCCACGGAAGCGTCGAAGTGCTGCCCTACGCAGCCCCACAACGGGGAAGGACCAGGCCCCAAAACGGCGACGGGTCCGTGAAATGGTGGTACCGGCTCTCACAGAGAGTCTCGGGGCTGGAAGGGTGCACCACCTGGAATACACAGAGAAGCCCGTGTGAATGCAGAGGGCCCCGCGGCGTGGATGGGTGGGCTCACTGACATCCACCCCACACCTGTACTCACAGCCTCCAGACAGGGCATCGGATGATCTATTACCCAGCAGCTCCCAGGGACTATGTGGCAACGCAAAGCTGAGGCGTTGGCTGACCGTGCAAATTGTTCCCCAGCACGGTACCCATGCCATCCGCTAGGACATGCAACAACAGCTCAACCCGTCTGTACCCAGACAAACAAAGCTGTTGACTATGTGCTTAAACTTTGTTTTTGGTTTTTCTTTTTTATGTTTTTAGTTGCCTGCCTATGCCAATACATGCTATATTACAAGAGAGGCGTTATATGACTCCAGCTAGCATGTTATACGATTCCAGCCAGCATGTTACACAACCCCAGGCAGCAATAGAGAGCCTAGCATAGCCTATACAACTACACACTAGCTCCACTGAACTCGCTCAGGCTAACAAACAAATCAGTGAGTCAGGTGTTAAACCTGCTAATAGCTTGTTTTTATCTATCTACATAACCTGTGACGGCGTACCTAACCTGTTATTATACTCCTAGCAAGCATGTTATGTGATTAAATCAGCGTCCGCAAGTCTAGCATGATCTACACATATGTGAATGATTCCTGCTATCATATTTTGAATTTTTCTGCATGTTTAACTACTTACTATAAAATCGTACACACAGGCCACAGACTGTTTTGCCGCTCGAATACCGGAATCATTGACAGTTTGATTGACCTATCTTAGAACAGTTAACTGTATAGCATTATCCAGACTAGTCATACTGCCAGATCATACGCAACATTAAGTTGCATCAGTTACTCTTATAATTCCCACTACATTATGCATACTGATGTTACTGCTTGTCACTCTGGTGACTTGGGCTTGTACTATGCTGTTGTGGCATCGTCAGCTTTTATGTTATCTCGTGCACAAATAAAATAAAGATTTAAAAAAATAATAAAAATGTATCAATCTTAACCCATTAAGTGCCGTATGCACAAGTGAAAAAGAGGTCTGTCCCCACCTTGTATGTTGTATGTCCCCTTGCTAGGGGAAAGTCTGTTGTGCGAGCAGCGTGCTGTGAAAAATGCATATGAACTGTATTACCAGTTACGTATATGCGTCTGCTACGGTGTAATAATATGTGTATTTATACCAGATGTTGATATACTAATTGCTATGTGAATTGTTGTATGTCTTATTGAATGGTAGGGGTCAGTGAACATGGTGTTGGAAAAATGCAAGTGCACTGGAGATCTGCCGAGTGCCCTATAGGTGGCAGTGTAGTTGATACTGATTGGTATGTGAAATGTTGTTTGTCTATTGACCTATAGGGGTCAGTGTTTTGGTGTTTGTAAAACCCCATGAAAATTGTCAATGTACTTGACAGACCTGTAGGTGGCAGTGTTGATAGAACAACTGTTGGTCTTGATGTGAAATGTAAATTATTGTGAATTAAACCTGAAGTTGAGCTTCATAAATTATGTTTAAAACAATCTTATGTGTAATTTATATTGGCTGGTAAATTGTATATGACATGTGAAGAAAGTTTTGCTGTTGACCAGTAAGTTTTGCTGATTGTATGGTAAAAATACCCTTTAACCCCTTAAGGACCAAACTTCTGGAATAAAAGGGAATCATGACATGTCACACATGTCATGTGTCCTTAAGGGGTTAATCCAAATGCAAGGTTAACATGAGATTTTGAGAATGACCTGTAGGGGTCAGTGTGGTTTATGTGAAACATTGTTCGTGAGCTATGCCCCAGCATTATAGTTGTATTACAGGGAAACGAACAGTGCCCGTTTGACAATATACAATATGTGAACATAATAGCTTAATAACAGTCATTGTAACAAACCAAAGTTCTGTTCGTGGGTTGTAAACGCAGGAAACGTGTGTAGTACAATAGTAAATGCATGAACAATTTGGTAGAAAATTGCACGAACCGTGAGCCTGGTTTGTCAGGGAAACAAAACGAAACGAGCAGTGAGATTCAAAATGCTCGCACAGAATTGCCTAGTATGTTTAGGCAATTGAAACAGAATGTGTTCCCGTTCGGGAGTATGCTAATGCTCGAAATGAGCCAGTGACAGATATAAACAAGTGAGTTTAAACGAATGATATGCATGAACATGCAATGGTTTTAAAACAGACAGACAAAATGCAGCCGTAAAGTGAGGACCTGACTCCTGCATGGTGCCGTGGGACTGATGCCTGGCGTAACGGGTAGGTCGACTTACGGTTTGTGAGTCACTTGGACGCCATCCACAGCGATGAATTGAAGAAAGAAGGTGGTAGGCCGGAAAAGCCTGTGGCTGGATTCCTGACACAGCTCAGCTTAGAAAACCTCATGGTGTAATCAGGTAAAATGGTGTCTGGATGACCCGGAAGTGGAAATCATTCTGATGCTGACCTCAAGCGATATGGAGTCAGGTAAGGGGTGTCTCTTATATAGGGGAGTGAATTAATTTAAGCCCCTCCTACAAATATAGGCCAAACGGCCTTAACACATGAAAAAAAATATTTCTAAAATACAAATAAAAACGATAACTTTGGCCAGCGTTAGTGTGACTAAGTGGCTACTACAAAAGACTGGACATACCCCATTTTGAATACAGTGGGTTAACTACTTTTACAAGTGGTATACCACGATGGGGTTAATTTTCATTCCTGGGTTGCTATACGGTCTGAAAGGCAACATAGGCCCAGCAAACCAATCCTGCAAATTTCAATGTGCAAACATGGAAAAGCCCTATATTTGACCCCTGAAGGTTTGCAAAAACCCATAAAACCTGTACATTGGGGGCACTGTTGTACTCGGGAGATGCTGAAAACATATTGGGGTGTTCTTTGTCAGTAACACATAGCAGGAACTGAGAATCCATGCCTAAAGTACAATGTGAGAGAAAGATAACACAAATAAATGACTACCCAAAAGGTTGACAAAGACTGGTGGTAGAATTAGCGCATGGAAAGTGTTAAAATACCACCATTTGAAATACACTACGGTGTCTACTTTTCAAAATAATATGGTTTGATGGGGTAAATTACATTGTTCGGCTTCAAATGTCCCAAATATGACATGGGTGCATGATGACCTGCTAATAAAATTCCAAGTTGGCAAACTGGAATACGCACTCTCCAAATACGGTCTTTTAGCCCTCAGAGAATCCGAACCACCTATACATGGGGGGTATCACTGTACTCAGTAGCTGTTGCTGAATACATATTGGGGTGCTTTTTGGCAGTAACCCTTAAAGTTCTCCATACACGTATTTTTAAATTGCTATGTATATATAAAAAAAATCACCAATTTTATGGTTGCAAGAAAAGAGTCAAGATACCCCGGGTTTCATACCTTAGGTTGTCTTCTTTTAAAAAAAGATATACATGTGAAGGGTTATTCAGGGATTCCTGACAGATTTCGGTGTTACAATACAACTTCATTTTGAAAGAAAAAAAAAATGGTTTGGAAATAGCAAAGCGCTACTTGTACTTATTGCCCTATAACTTTCCAAAACAAGCTAAGAACATGTTAACATTGCTCATTTCTAAACTCAGGCCAAAATTTAGAAAGTATTTAGCATGGGTGTTTTTTGGCGAAAAAGATTTTGGGGATCAAAGTTAAAAAAAAAGTGTGTTTTTTAAAAAAAATTTTCATCATATTTTATAATTTTTTATAGTAAATTATATGATATGATGAAAATAATGGTATCTTTAGAAAGACCATTTAATGGCGAGAAAAACTGTATATAATATGTACAGGTACAGTAAATGAGTAAGAAGAAAATTACAGCTAAACACAAACACCGCAGAAATGTAAAAAGAGCCCTGGTCATTAACGGTAAAAAATTTGAAAACCGGTCTGGTCACTTAGGGGTTAATAAATTGATACCGCTGATAACTGGGCGGCCCAGAGGGTCAGTTAGAACCTTATGGATCTTGGGCAGAAAATAAAAAAACTGGCACTTTACAAAAAGGATTAAAAATAAAATGAAATTCACCTTTGTTTATTACTCCACCATCTAGACCTGTCATTAATAGTTTCCTCTGTTCCTGCAAAAACGTGAAAGTAGGATTTTTGTCCAAAATGTTATTGGTATTGTAAGCTTCTTTCATACAATAGGACTTGTTCATAATAACTATACCAACTCCCTTATCCACCTCTAATCACTAAATCATTATTGTCAGTTACGTTTTTAGAACGTTTCTCTCCTTTCTTTTGATAGATTTGGTTTAAAATTGGTATCTCCTACTTTTTCTAAATCATAGTGGACTAACTCATTAAAAATACCGAAGTATTTCCTCTTAGAAAAACAATGAAGAAGAAAAAAAAAAGATTTTTGTTTCAAATTGTTTTTTTTCCTGCCATAGTGTCATTACTTAAAGGTTTCAATATGCTTACTTTTGTCTTTATTCTCAAAAAGTCTCTTAAAGGTTAATTTTTTTTATGGTTATATTTTTATTATTTGTATTGTGAACTCTTTCATGATAATTAAGGAAGCCTTTGTGAGACAAACATTTCCCACATTCAGAACATGAAAATGGTTTCTCTCCTGTGTGAATGCGGAGATGTGACTTAAGAGTTGACATTTGAGTGAAACATTTCCCACACTCAGAGCAGGAGAAGGGTTTCTTTACAGGACGAATCCATACATGGGCAATAAGCTCTGTATATGTACAAAACGTTTTCCTACACTCAGAGCAAGAGGAAAGGTTTCTCTCCACTATGTATCCGTTCATGGACAATAAGATTTGTTTTTCTAGTGAAACATTTCCCACACTCAGAGCAGGAGAAAGGTTTCTCTCCACTATGAGTCCGTTTATGGGAAACAAGAGTTGATTTATGACGGAAACATTTCCCACACTCAGAGCAGGAGAAAGGTTTCTCTCCACTATGAATCTGTTTATGGGCAACAAGATTTGATTTATCACTGAAACATTTCCCACACTCGGAGCAGGAGAAAGGTTTCTCTCCACTATGAATCCGTTTATGGGCAATAAGCTTGGATTTTTCACAGAAACATTTCCCACACTCCGAGCAGGAGAAAGGTTTCTCTCCACTATGAATCCGTTCATGGGCAACAAGAGTTGATTTAAGAGTGAAACATTTCCCACATTCAGAACATGAAAATGGCTTAATTCCGGTGTGAATCCTGAGATGTGCATTAAAGTTGTTTTTTTGAGTGAAACATTTCCCACACTCAGAGCAGGAGAAAAGTTTCTCTCCACTATGAATCCGTTCATGGGCAACAAGGGTTGATTTAAGAGTGAAACATTTCCCACATTCAGAACATGAAAATGGCTTAATTCCTGTGTGAACACTGAGATGTGCATTCAAGTTGTATCTTTGAGTGAAACATTTCCCGCATTCAGAACATGAAAATTCTTTTTCTCCTGTGTGGCTCCTAAAATGAAGCTTAAGAGCGGTAACGGTTTGAAAGCATTTCTCACATTCAGAACAAGAATGTTTTTGCTTTTCTCCACTGTGGATGAAATGACATTTGGGAAGAGATTTGGTCTGAATATGTTTTTCAAGTTCAATACGGGAACGTGCTTTAGATCCTTGGCGAGTATTGCAAAATCCAATAATGTGTGATTTTGATTGAAAGCACCGATGTCCCATGAAGTTTGTTTTACAGGTGAATGTTTCTCCACATTCAGAACAAGTCACTTTCTTCCCTTTACGGAATCTCTGATATTTTATTTGATTTAAATTTGTGAGTGAAACTTTTGTACCATCATAGTTATTGGCATCTACTTTGTATTGTCTCACAGGCTCACAAGCAGAGGTTTGAATGTCCAGATTACCAAGATTTCCTTCTTCACATGAGACTGGATCCTCCGTAATAGGAGTATATGGACATTCTGTCTGCGTAGGCTCTGTGGAAGTATAAATTTCAGTTTCTGTGAGATTCCTTTCTTCACATGGGACTAGATCTTCCTCAATATAAGTAGATGGATATTCTGAAGGTTCTGTGGGTGTAATAATGCCAGTGTCTGTGAGATTTCCTTTTTTACACGAAGCTGAATCCTCCGTGATAGACGTATATGGATATTCACATAAAGCCAATTCCTCCTTAATATGTGTAGATGGACATGGTGTCAGCTCTGAGGGTCTATATATGTCAGTTTCTGTGAGATTTCCTTCTTCACATGAGACTGGATCTTCCTTAATACGAGTAGATGGATATTCTGTCTGTTCTGTGAGTGTATACATGGCAGTGTGTGTGAGATTCTCTTCTTCACATGAGGTTGGTTCCTCCTTAATATGAGTAGATGGATATTCCGTGTTTACTGTGGATTTTGTTTGGGAACATTCTTTCAGTGAGTAAATCTCTCCATCTGGTAGTTTTCTTTCTTCATATAAAGCGGTTTCAGATTTCACAGATTCACTTGGTCTCTTACTTAATTCATTAAATGTCACAGAATTTCCTCCCTGATCATCTGCGACTTCACCTTCAGTCACACAATTTGCTGACAGAACATGGATGGGTAAATCATCCGTTTCACTTGTGTTTAGAGAGCCATCTGCTGGAAAGAAAAGAAATAGAATTACAAACCTTCCTTTTACCTCTCTCACATTGTCAGTACTGTAAATACACTACAAGGTAAATGATCCAGGATGTGATGGTAAAATATTGGTGTTTCAATGTAACTGGGTAAATATATTCACAATCAGAATTTTATCTACAGTCTATGACAGGTGTAGTCACCCTTCCGCACTCCAGATGTTATGGACTACATCTCCCAAAATGATCTTACAGCTATAATGCTTTACTTTGTCTGAGATGAATAACTAACAATACAAGAAAACAAAACAAGTGACTATATTTTGTTTAAATCTGAGGATATGTCCGTAGTGTCAAGACACATGAAGAGTAAGATGCATCGTTAATCACTGTGCCCTTTTGAGTCAAATAACGTATCTATGTCTATAAATCTCTCACCACGGGTTTCTTTAATAGGGTTTCCGATGGATACAATCTATCTTCACTCACCATGGGTCAGTGTTTATTACTTGATATAAATTTTGTAACAGTGCTCTGTGTAAAAAAGACGTTTAATAGTATGTGTCAGTCCAAAATGAATAGGCCGCTACAACACTATTGTGGGTATCACCCCCCCTCAATAAGGCACGCAGAACAAAAAATAAAAAGATACAGCTCCAGCCTCTAATGCGGAACACTACACAAATATGTAAATACAACAAATAGGAAATGTGAGAAAATAGTCCCCAAGAAAAAAGGAACACGGAGACTAAATCTCAAACAGTTACCTCCACTAGTAATTTCATTCTTCCTTGTAGTACTAGAATTAAAAACTGATATAGTCTTTATTAGCTTAAAGTAGACCACATCAGACATGCATAGATAAATAAGGTAAATATGTGGGCGGGGCCTGACACTCAAGGCGGCCGGACAAGCTTTGTAGTAGCTCCGGCTCTCTCACTATTTTAGGGCTTGATCGCTTCTGAGTGACGCAGAAATCACCTTACCTCGCCAGCAGACTGACAGTATACTTACCGGTACCGTTTGCTGTACAAATCAACAAGGTCCGATGGGCTATTATCTCGACTCTGATCTGCGACCTACAGTGCCCGGGGACTGGGGGAAGCAGACGATCTCCCGGTCAGTACAATTGGCAAAAGCTTCTCAATAGCCCCGTTCCCCCCCCCGGTGAGGGATATCCCGACCCCCGCTGGAGTGCAGACCTGCTTGCAGTCATACCATCAAACGGGGCCCGCAAAGCTAATACCCTACCACATGCACACCAAGATGGCCGCCAGAAAGAGGCCTGCCACGGAACAACCACTCGCAACAGGGGCAAAGAATGAGGAACGTCTGGCCAAAACCTTCGGGAGAATCTGGATGAAATTCTGGCACTCAATCGAACTTCGAGCAGCAACTCGTCCTGTTAAAGCAGGGGCCCAGACTGGCCCAACAAGAGACCAAGTGAAGGCATGGCCTGCTGAGAGAAGCCTAGCAGTCTTGGAGCTGACATTGCAGAAGAGGAGGAAGCTTCTGGGAAAGGCATATGCCCGCCAAGAGCCCGATCCCGAGGCGGCCCGTCATTGTCCTAGATTGTAGCCTAAAAAGTGGCATCCCCTTAAACGCTGCCTACCTGCTCTGAAGACTGACTCCTATCCTGATGGAAAGCATTCTAGCAGAGGATTCCAAGCGAAGGGTTGGATCACAGTCACTGGCTGAACCTGTGAGTTTGCAACACTAGACTATGCAGGAGCAAGGGTCTGGTGGGGAACCGCGCTATGGGACTCTAGTTTCTACTCACTTTGGGGCAGATATTGTGGGCATGGGCTAAATCAGTATCATCTCCCTATTATCTGTGGTCCAAAGGGCATTGGCTGAACCACTTTACTATGAGGGAGCGTTACTTACCTCGACATGTTTCATATATGCCTCTATACATTTTATATTCTTTTCCATTCTCTGACTGACCTAATAGAATATTGAATTTACTTATCTACTATTTGCATAATGCATGATTATTACTCGTTTCATATAATTATCAAAAATAGAAAAGAAAAAGGGCAGCTCAACTTGACATAACACTGTTGTAACCATATGTCCTTTATCCTTATGCAAACATATAATTTGCCAATGCCTACTCGTGTACAAGCTAATGCACATCAAAGATAAAGAATGTCAAAATAAATAAATAAGGTAAATAAAAAAAATCCCTCTATACTATTTACTATGTTTTTATGTAGTTGTTCACTTTGTATACAATATATGGGGGTGGGAGGGGAGGAGTGACCACTAAAGGGGGTGGGGGAAGAGGAGAGACCACTAAAGGGGGGAGAGAGGAGAGACCACTCAAAGGAGGGGAGAGAGACCACTAAAGGGGGCTTAAAGCACTCAGTTGGGGGAAGACCACTAAAGTGGGGGAGCGGGAGAGAACCACTATGGGGGAGAGAACCACTAAGGGGGCGGAAGAAGAGACCACTGAGGGGGGGGGAGACCACAAGGGGGGTAGGAGATACCACTAAGGGACAAAGGGCAGGGAAGAGCTCTAAGGACAGAGGGGACAGCTCTAAAGGAGGGGAGGAAAGAGAACACTAAGGGACAGAGGTGTAGGGGAAAACACGAAGGGACAGTGGGGCAGGGGAGTTCACAGGGTGACAAGGGAGAGAACTAATAGACAGAAGGGGATGGGAGAGCACTAAGGGTGTATGTATATCTGTGAGTGTCTGTGTATCTGTGAGTGTCAGTGTGTATAATTGCCATGTTTAATTGCCGTGTTGGCACATTGAGGAAAAAAAGTTGGTTTGTATTGCAGTTTGGCCATTCAGGCTCAAAAATGTTCGCCATCACTGTAATAGACCCATATAAAAGATTCTTAATAAAATAATTAGGAGATTTAAAATAGACTTTATGAAATCGTACTTTACTGCCCTTAAATAATATGGACACCGTAGAACAAGTAAGGGCAAGCTGTTCATATGAAGAAGCCGGAAATTACGTTGCGATACTAGCGCGGTGGAAGGGAAAACCCGGAAGGAGACACCACGAGATTAACGGAGGACGCCACTCTGGGGCTATATAAGCAGAAGATGCAGAGGAGTTTCTAGCACATGAAAAAGATATTTTTGAGGTCGAAACACGTCTGCTTAGAGACTATTTGGTACAAGGTTTGAGATGGCCAGCGGTGAACTTTTTTTTATACATTTCAAGATATAATCCTTTTTAAATTTATCGCTACATTGCATACTTTGGCTTATCTTCCTGTCCATAAGTAATGTTTTCTATGTAATATTATACTTTTGTTATATATATTGTTTCAGTAAATTCATTGTTATACATTGGATAACCTCTAGAACAGCTGTTATTCCGTATAGCCTGTATAGGCAGCCTTTGGGCTTGATATACAGAGCCTGGTCCGGCTCTGCATTGTGTATTCATCTATATCATAAGGAATCTTGCTGATTAGGTCTTTTTAAGTATATATTTGTAGGGTGATCCACTGTGGTGTGTTATTGGTGCTTTTATTATTAATCGATATATGTCTGAGTGTTGGGGGACACTTTGTACCTTAATCAAACATTAGCTATCCTTAGAATTGCCTAGACATTTTCCTTGTGTTTTTCCAAAAGATGTGTTAGCCACAACTCCTTTCACTGCTGCTTATTAAGTTCTCCAAATATTATTTTCGTTCTCCAAATATCTTTTCTTTTTAGTCCAAGTTCTTTGGAATGCTATTTTTGTGAGAATTTTCAGAATTGGGGGAACATTGCTGCCGGCATTGAGAACCTGGAGCACGTTTACTGCCATGGTGGAATGAGTTGTTTGTTTCCCACTGCTTTTGGGACATTTCGTATACTCATTCTCAACCCATTTTTGGAGACATGGACTAAAACATTGCACGCCTGGAACTCGTTGCCAGATCAGATTATAGCCATAATGCGGTAAAACATGCTGTAATTTGGGTGTGTGTTCTCCTATCAGGGCGCTAGTTGGACTAACTTTCCAGAGATATATATTGTGAGGGACAATGGTCCATAGAAAAGGGGTTCTGGCTGATGTTTTGTATGCTATGCAGTTTGGACTGTGAGGGCACCAGAGGGAGACGATTGTGTTAGCTGGGGATAATGTAATTAAATCCACAGACGGAGGGGTGCCGGGGATGGAAAACTGTACTGTGCATTGCTTTGTATGGATGTACCCCTACAGGGAAAGTCAGCACTGTTCTGTATAAATAGCTGTGTACTGTGCATTGCTTTGTATAGATATCCCACTGCAGGGAAAGTCAGCACTGTTCTGTATAAATAGCTGTGTACTGTGCATTGCTTTGTATGGATGTCCCCCAGCAGGGAAAGTCAGCACTGTTCTGTATAAATAGCTGTGTACTGTGCATTGCTTTGTATGGATGCTGCCCTGCAGGGAAAGTCAGCACTGTTCTGTATAAATAGCTGTGTACTGTGCATTGCTTTGTATGGATGTACCCCTACAGGGAAAGTCAGCACTGTTCTGAATAAATAGCTGTGTACTGTGCATTGCTTTGTATGGATGTCCCCTGCAGGGAAAGTCAGCACTGTTCTGTATAAATAGCTGTGTACTGTGCATTGCTTTGTATGGATGTCCCCTACAGGGAAAGTCAGCACTGTTCTGTATAAATAGCTGTGTACTGTGCATTGCTTTGTATGGATGTCCCCCTGCAGGGAAAGTCAGCACTGTTCTGTATAAATAGCTGTGTACTGTGCATTGCTTTGTATGGATGCCCCCCGCAGGGAAAGTCAGCACTGTTCTGTATAAATAGCTGTGTACTGTGCATTGCTTTGTATGGATGCCCCTGCAGGGAAAGTCAGCACTGTTCTGTATAAATAGCTGTGTACTGTGCATTGCTTTGTATGGATGTCCCCTGCAGGGAAAGTCAGCACTGTTCTGTATAAATAGCTGTGTACTGTGCATTGCTTTGTATTGATGTCCCCTGCAGGGAAAGTCAGCACTGTTCTGTATAAATAGCTGTGTACTGTGCATTGCTTTGTATGGATGTCCCCCTGCAGGGAAAGTCAGCACTGTTCTGTATAAATAGCTGTGTACTGTGCATTGCTTTGTATGGATGTCCCCCTGCAGGGAAAGTCAGCACTGTTCTGTATAAATAGCTGTGTACTGTGCATTGCTTTGTATGGATGTCCCCCTGCAGGGAAAGTCAGCACTGTTCTGTATAAATAGCTGTGTACTGTGCATTGCTTTGTATGGATGTCCCCTGCAGGGAAAGTCAGCACTGTTCTGTATAAATAGCTGTGTACTGTGCATTGCTTTGTATGGATGTCCCCCTGCAGGGAAAGTCAGCACTGTTCTGTATAAATAGCTGTGTACTGTGCATTGCTTTGTATGGATGTCCCCCTGCAGGGAAAGTCAGCACTGTTCTGTATAAATAGCTGTGTACTGTGCATTGCTTTGTATGGATGTCCCCTGCAGGGAAAGTCAGCACTGTTCTGTATAAATAGCTGTGTACTGTGCATTGCTTTGTATGGATGTCCCCTGCAGGGAAAGTCAGCACTGTTCTGTATAAATAGCTGTGTACTGTGCATTGCTTTGTATGGATGTCCCCTGCAGGGAAAGTCAGCACTGTTCTGTATAAATAGCTGTGTACTGTGCATTGCTTTGTATTGATGTCCCCTGCAGGGAAAGTCAGCACTGTTCTGTATAAATAGCTGTGTACTGTGCATTGCTTTGTATGGATGTCCCCTGCAGGGAAAGTCAGCACTGTTCTGTATAAATAGCTGTGTACTGTGCATTGCTTTGTATGGATGTCCCCTGCAGGGAAAGTCAGCACTGTTCTGTATAAATAGCTGTGTACTGTGCATTGCTTTGTATGGATGTCCCCTGCAGGGAAAGTCAGCACTGTTCTGTATAAATAGCTGTGTGCTGTGCATTGCTTTGTATGGATGTCCCCCTGCAGGGAAAGTGAGCACTGTTCTGTATAAACACCTGTGTGCTGTGCATTAAAATAATTCTACCCCCTGCATTCCCATTTGTCTAATGTATTGTGGAAAAGCTGTAGTCTCTGCTTTACAAGGGAGAAGGTCTGATCTATAATCATTGCAGCCTGGTTCGATGGAAGAGGCCCTCAGAGACCCCAGTCAAGCATCAGCAACTGGTTCTAAAGAGCTCCTGAGCGCGAATAGCAGCTAGGAAGTTGAACTGGTGGCGTACAGAAGCTCTGTCACATTTAGTTTTAGAGGTGGGATGGCTACCTAAGTATTGTGCAAACATCCAAACTACCACCCCTGCACATCGTCTGGAACTTAAGGAGAGGGACAAAGCTAGCACCAATGCAGTGTTGATAATGAGGGGGGAGGGACCTACTGTCCTACCCCCCCTCCGGCCCCCACCCCTGGGCGGCGGATGGGGGCCATAAAGATAATGAGGGGGGAAACCTACTGTCCACCCCCCTCCGGCCCCCACCCGGGTAGGTCCCCCCCCACCCATTATCATTATGACCCCAACCCGCCGTCCAGGGGTGGGGGCCCGGAGGGGGGGGGTGGGCAGTAGGTCCCCCCCCCCATTATCATTATGACCCCCACCCACCGCGCAGGGGTGGAGGCCAATATTTTTTTCCTTTTTACAGTGAGCAGCCACAGGTATAGCGAGTAGGGGCATATTATTTACTAATACTAAGTAACCTTTACTTAGTATTAGTAAATGTGGCTGAAAGATCACTTTAGGTCTTTCAGCCTTTTAGTAGATAGCTCCCTGATACTGTGGGAATTAGAGAGTTATCTACTAAGCGGCTGCAAGATGCAGCCACAGCAGGAATAGGATAGGAGTTTCATTCATTCGAATGAAATTGCGATCCGAATAAAGTGCCGAATTGCGTTCTAAAACAAACGAACATACTGTTCTCATTCAGTTAGAACGCAATTCGGCAGTTTCGTGTAAAGAGACAGGAAGCATCGCGGGAATACAAAGGAAAAGTGAGAATTGTGGGAAAATTGCTCTGACCAGCGGAAATGAAGCACACTTTGCTCCTCCGCTGGTCAGAAATGGTCAAGCGTAGGAATCCCCCATAAGGCAAAGAGTCCCTACTCTAAGAAAACTAAAGAAGACAGGAAGAAAAGAAGAACAGATCCTGAGAGAGGGGGAGAAGAGGAAGAGATTGAGAAAAGGTAAGTTCGGCATGACAGTGCAGCTTTAATTTAAACATTCTGAACATTTTCAAGCTAGGAAACTGACCTGGTGGAGGTACTCAGTCGGGAAAACGAGAGCAACGTCACATACATGCAATCAGGCTCCGATTTAAAATCAATAATACAAAAATACAACAAACTGACACTGTACATTGATCTCACGCTATACTGGGGTTTGATTACAATACTGACCTCATACTGGACACTTGAAGCTAGGGATTCAATTACATATATAGTAATAACACAAGCTGTGTATATTAAAAGTGCTTCCTCTTACCCAGTGAGCAGAGAGGCTGGTTAGTGTCCATCATTAAGTCATTGTAAGGTTCCTTGTGTCCTTCTAAATACTTCCACACCTACAAGGAAAAGTAACAGTGACATCCTCACACCTAACAGGATCCTGGCACACAATGATGCAGTCACCACCCAGACACATCCTCACACCTAACAGGAACCTGACACACACAATGATACAGTCACCATCCAGACACATCCTCACACCTAACAGGAACCTGGCACACACAATGATACAGTCACCATCCAGTCACATCCTCACACCTAACAGGAACCTGGCACGCACAATGATGCAGTCACTATCCAGACACATCCTCACACCTAACAGGAACCTGGCACACACAATGATACAGTCACCATCCAGACACATCCTCACACCTAACAGGAACCTGGCACGCACAATGATAGTCACCATCCAGACACATCCTCACACCTAACAGGAACCTGACACACACAATGATACAGTCACCATCCAGACACATCCTCACACCTAACAGGAACCTGGCACACACCTTGATACAGTCACCATCCAGACACATCCTCACACCTAACAGGAACCTGGCACACACAATGATACAGTCACCATCCAGACACATCCTCACACCTAACAGGAACCTGGCAGACACAATGATACATCCCTTGGTTTTACTCTATGGTGTCCCATTCCCAGCAGCCTCACCTCTCCAGTCAGCAGGTGGATGATCTGATTGGTCAGTTTCAGGACCTTCTGGTCATTGTTTCTCTCATGTATCAGTGAGTGAGGTAGAGGCACCGTGCTGGGGCTCTGGGTCCTGCTGGATCCATCTGACGCACGAGGGATTCTGCCCTGTATTATGGACTCACCAGATCTCTTCATAACAATGTAATCCTATATAGAGAGAGGCATTCTAATCAATATTAATGTACTTAGGGAAGCACCTAATAAAAATACACATCTCTCAGTAAAGGATATCTATGACTTTCATATTCCATCTGTCTATAAAGGACAATATGCAAATGAAGTATCCCAGCGACTATCTTACAAAGCCGGTCACTACATAGGCTACATAGATCATATACACACGGTAAAAGGGTTGGCCTTTTCAATTCAAATAAATTCTGTTTTGTCTCGGTGCCCCAACAACACTATTCCATAATCCTTTGTCTCTTGAAGTGCCAGCTGCCTTTTTCCATATCCTTCTGCACACTGAGCTCTCTGTGCAGTCTGGTTCACAATGACCCATTCACTATCCGCCTCTGCCCTTCCTGACGAACTCAATGTCACTCAGTCCTAGTCCTATGTATGTTAGATGAAAACAATGACTGACAGAAACACATCCTCATGGTGTAACCGTGTGTGGTTCCCCTATTTACCACTATAATGTCTTAAAGCATAGAACTTAGTAGGGCTAACCATACAGATATCTTAGCCATAATTTTATATAGTGTAAGAGATCCTCTATTTAACATATATAAATAATTGAGAATACAATATAAAATAAGGATTGTCTTGGAAGCAAGATTGTCTTTTTGGATATTTATTATATAAAAATATAAATATAAAATCCATTATAGCAGAGTTTATAAGATTAAATTACATGCTTGCAAATATCATTAATAGGTTAGCATACCCTTCTGAACATGTCATCATGTCAGCCTCTCTGTCATTTTAAGATGGAGCAGCGTCTGTCTCCAAGTCTCTCCCCTGTTTCTTAACATTTAAAAGTACACCTATTTATACCTTAGGTGTCTCAATTTTAGGGTTACCGTAGTTCAAATTTGAAAAAGTAACACATCTTTTACTCTATTCAATTTAGATCCTCCCTTAATTTGGCAAACATACAAGGCCATAACTAAAGGGTGTATACGTCATGGAAATCTTCCTGACTTATTTCAAGATGGCATCTTAAAGTCTGAATAGGTTATCTGTTGTTTATACTAAGTCGTAAGTGCACAGTCGCGGGAGATTCCCGGATTTGGGGAAGTTCCATTAACTTGGGGTTACCACAGTATATTGTGTACTAAGAAAGTCGTAGTATAGCCTTGAAGCTTGTTTATGCATTATTGTTATTGTAGTTCGTCTGGGACAAAATGGCGCAAACATATTATGCACTGAGGTTATTGCTTAAAGAAACATCTATGAAAAACAATATGTTCCATTTCTAACACCTTGTCAGTTTGCAATATCTCTTAAAGACAAAGTACACAGTTTAAGAAATACAACATTTCATTCTAAAACTTGTAATATTTGCATTTGCTCATAACAATGGTATGGAATCTACAAGGAAATAATTCCAGTCCCAGTTTAGGCCAATTCAGTACTGATGGTGACCAGTTTCCATGGCCATTATTATTCCTGTATTTCCATGGGCACATTGTGACAAACGCTCGTTCCCACGAACGTTTGCCACAAACTCCTGGAGGAGTGTGGAAGCTGATCCACCAACTATGGTTCAGGTCTGAGACACTGTTCGGGAGTTACCCTGCCGAGCCACCCCTAGCAGCTTTTCCTGGGTGCCCCTGGTTCAGCCCTTTCCCTTCATTTGAAGGAAATTGCTCCACGGTGGCCATTTGCATGAACCAAGCACACAAATGGTCCTCAGCAGTTCTTAGCCACTCCAGCTATGGAACTAATTTCGGAATGAGAACTTCCTGGGTCCCCGGTCACCTCAGCGTTAGTTAGCTGCAAATGTTATGGAACGGTTTACGGCATGAGGTGATCGTGCGGCTCGCAGACAACTTGCTCTAGCATTTTGTACCAATATGGAACTCGCCAGGAGAGCGCTTTTTGAAGGGAAGGTGCCTGAGACTTAAGGGGAACAAACGCTACCTGAGAGCCAGGTGTAGCACCACGTATTTTGAACACAGGAGCTTTCGAAAGTTGACTGAAAAGCAGCAAATGCTCTGGAACTATTTTGGGCATAGGATCACGTGTGCTGCCGGTCAGAACTTTACCAAGGTGGCGTTTCCCCTAAACTACATGGATCTGAGCACCTCCCCTAGCGTTAAGCACAAATTAAGTAATTAACTCAAGTGCTTTCCCTGGGTGACCATGTACCTCTGTCTGCGTTCGGGTATACGAATGACGGCCATTTTGTCTACTGAACACAGGCAGCGGTACATGGTCGAACGCCTGGAACTAATTTAGGATACGTGAGTCCACAAACCCAGCCAGAGCTCGTGCCACTGCCTGTCCCACTTCTCGCTCAACAAGACGAACTACCAACTAGGGGGAACATTCACTACCTAAAATCCAGGGGAACCGTTTGTCTGTGTTCGTACAGGAACCCACGAAAGCTGACGAGCAGTCACACTCCTTTCTCTGGAACTGATCTGGGCCATCGCCTTGTGGCCGGTCGGTCAGAACTTTACCCGAATGGCAATTCCATTCCACCGAACAGATCTGAGCGCTATTTGGACAACCTGGCCGCTCAGATCAGGGCTATTCGGGAACATGAAACATGTGGGGTTCCTATAAAATATGACTATGTTTTTGTGGTGTTTTATGTATGTTTCATATAATTTACTATAACTGAGAGATAATTGAGTTACTCAGTTTGATTCAAATATCTCTCAATTGGACACCTGGGAGGGGCTTGTGTACTTTTTGGATGGAGACCCCACGCTGGGATTATTTGCATAAAAGGCTGAGTTTGTGTGGAATAAATAAGTAATACTCCCAGAACTGTGTGTCGTCCAGTTACTGGGGAGGGATAGAGCTATTCACATTTCAGCGCCTTGTTCTTGAGTTACTGTCTTCACGGATCCAGAAGAGGAAAAGTTCTTGTCAGAACTAACGCTCCGCTACATTGGTTGGCAGCGTCAGGATCCAGAGCTCATGGAGAAACAAGAGCTACAGTCTGGATAGCAGTACCGAATGGACCGTGGATGGAGATCGATTATAATGTCCTAAAACGGTCTACTCTGAAGAATCTCCTGGAGGCAAAAGTAATAGCGTCGAGCAATAAAAAAAAGGCTACCTTCATTGCCAGATAGATGGAAGAAAACCGAACGTTCTGTAACCCTGATCCACCAGCAATGGAGGAAAACGCATTTCAAAAGGAAATACGTTTTCGGCTGTCTTATGGAAAAAACCCTTCAGTGGAAATACTGACACGAACCATGTCCGAAGTAAAAGCATACATACTGTCCACAACCAAACAATCAGCATGAAAGACCCCAAGCAGTAACCGTGATCCAGGAAAGTAAAGCCAAACTACCGTATGGGGCACTTAAAGACTATCTAGAGGCAAATGAGGGCATAGATGCCTTCCTTCAGGACTTTGAGCAGCTGTGCCATTTACACCAGGTCAGCGAAGGAGATTGGGTTCCCCTGCTAGCCGGCAGACTGATGGGAATAGCCGCTGAGGCATATCGGGCAGTCCCGAACAAGGACATCCGAAACAATGCCCGGGTCAAGGCTGTGATACTAGCTGTAACGGAGCTCCCTGTACTCCGACTGAGTACCCTCCGTTGACGGATGCTCCTAGCACTTCCTGAGGACTCCAAGCACTGCAGCAGACACAACAACCACCGCAGACTCCGCAACCGCCGCAGACTCCGCAACCGCCGTATCTTGACTGGAGTCTCGCCGTCTTCCTTCCACCCTGGATCAGCTTCTGTCCTCCAGGACTGCGTGGGAAAGAACTCTTCCTTCCACCCTGTATGAACCTCCAGCATCCAGGACTGTGTGGTGAAGACCCCTCCTCCAAGGAGAGCGTGTCAGGAACAAGCTCTTAAAAGAGCTAAGTGACTCAAGCTCAGGGGAGCATGCAGAGCATAGCAATCCCCAGTGTGATTATAACAGCTCCCTCCAATAACGAGACAAGGCTACGTTTAGAGGGATCAAGAAGAACTGTCAAAACCTTTATTTCCCTTGGGACCAGCCAATAGGGTCACCACAATAACATTGTTGTGAAACCTCAATAAAATCACAAACAGTCAAACCATATTAAGCAACACACAGTGACTTATCACAACACAATGGCACATTTTTAAAGGGGTGGGGGGAGACAATATTTAACAGTAAATATCTCACCTGCCTGCAGAATTAGCAATATGCAAATCTACCCGAATATGCAAATGAACCAGTCTTGCAATTCAGGTAGTGCATACAGAGTGGGCAGACCGGCTACACAGGGCCATCCTGGGATGGGTACAAGCCCACCAAGTGAGCACAATGGAATGTTACAATTGGTGCTACTGGAACAATTTAACAATGGTCTATATCCTGACATCCAAGAGTGGCTACCGACAAGTGGCTACCGACAATCAACAGCACCACCGGCAGTCCGTACAGCTACAGGGAAGGGAGGTGCAGGGGCTGTGAGACACCTTAGTACGTAGAAACCTGGTTCCAGAGGCAACCCAGACGGGAAGCTCTGTGGCCGTTCAGGTGGTAGGAGTAGCAGTCTATCGAATACCCATGGCTTGAGTCCATTTGAATTAAGGTGAAGGGTTGGGAATGGTTGAATTGGGGTTGATGCAACACTTGCCATAAGAGGTGCTATTGGGGAAGGACAGATACACTAGAGATTCTCCCCTGGTATAACGTGTCTGACTTTGGGAGTGAGGTAGTCACAGACCCCACCCTCGAGATATATATATAGACCGGGTTGTGCTGTCTAGTCAGGCCGGGTTGGAAGGAGAAAGATATTATGGGACCAGGCTGTGACGGAACGCTGGCACTCCGACCGAGTACCTCCGCCAATCGATGCTCCTAGCGCTTGCCGAGGACTCCGAGCACTCCAACCGACAACATCAGCACTGCGGACCCCACTTCCAGCGATGCAGCTGCGCCGGGGTCTCGCCGTCTTTCACCCACCCTAAATCCACGAACAGGATCCAGCTCCCAGTGGGTGAACTTCTCCTAAATCCAGAGAGCATAGCAGGAACAAATCAAGCTCTTACAAGAGCTTACTCTGGGGAGTAAGTGATTATAGCAATTCCCAGAGTGTAGGTATCCCTTCCCCCAAGCATGAGCCAAGGCTTCAAGAAAGGTGCAAGTAGGTCTGCTTTATTGAGGGCTACCTGCCCGGTATTTATGCAAGTGTCCACCAGGTGGACCCTCCCCTAAGGGACCCGATGGAACAATGGGACACATATTGGATATTAGCCAATCACAGACAATATAAACAAAACACTCCCACAGTGAAATCATAATCCCTCCTCTCTATCCTGGAGATAATTGGGAAGTAATCAAATTATCTCCCAGGACAGAGGCAAGACTCCATTAACCACATGGTTACAAAAAGACATAAAATTACACAATGTTACAATTACTACATAAAACATATACATGCAGCATATCCCAGATAGCTTAGATCTGAGCGCACCTTATTACAGAATGCCGCTCAAATCACATACATACAGTTCAATCGCCATGGAGCCAAAGTCGTTACATGAATAGGCTCCATGGCATAGCTATCTGGGGTAGCACTACTCACATACTGAAAGTCCTGAACGCCCCGGCAGAAATACACAAACCTTTCTGCAGGGTAAAATACAGCTATCAGCACAGGGGCCATAGTCGGAAGGCAGGAGGCTAGCCAGTAGTCCCCTCCAGGCACAAGTGGCGAAGGGCACTTCGTCACACATCTTCCCTTTGGGGGGAAGACTAAACAGGTACCTGACCTTCTGCCGGTCAGTACCTAGGTTAGTCGGGCAGCCCACCCACAAAGAAAAATATGCAGTGGATGGTAGTGGACTATGCGACCAGATACCCAGAGGTGGTGGTGTTGACCAACAACCACGCAGAAATGGTCACAGAAGCCTTTTTGCGAATTTTTCCCTCTGGAGATAGTTTCAGACCAGGGCACCCAATTTACCGCAGAGGTCACCCACCAGCTCTGGAAGCTCTGCAGCATTAAGTCGATTATGAGCTCCCCCTACTATCCCCAAATGAACGACCTGTGCAAACATTTCAATGGGACACTGAAACAAATGTCAGGATGTTCACAGCCACTAGCAGGGACTGGGAGAGATTCCTGCCATACCTCATGTTTGCATATCGGGTGGTGCCACAGGAATCCACAGGGTTCTCCCCATTCAAATTGTTATTTGGGAGATGGGTGAGGGGGCCATTAGACCTAATTAGAGAACATTGGAAAGGGAATGTTAGCCAGGACGGGACCCCCATAGTCCCATATGTGCTGGAGTTCCATGAACGCCTGGAGGAACTAACCCAAGCTGTGCAAACGGACTTCCAGGCAGCACAGAACTGCCAGCACACATGGTAAGATCGGGGAGCCAGGGACCGCAGCTTTCACGTGCAACATAAAATTTTAGTCTTACAAACTGTCCGCAATGATAAGCTGCAGGCCGCCTGGCAGGGCCCATACAAGGTGGTAGAGCAGAAATGCAATACCACCTATATGATCGGCCGTTGCTCTGTTAATGGAGAGAGACGCATGCTCCATGTGAAGTTCTACCACGAAAGAATGGAGGACCTGGCGTCGATCTGTGCTACGGCCTCAGAGGATTTCGATAAGTCTGGCGAATTAGCGGAGGTCCATTTGGGAGAGCGGCTGAGCCAACAGGAGCGTAGTGGACTTGGAGCCAAAAGGGTGACCTTTTCCAATGTACCCAGTTCCACTACCCTGGCCACTCACTGAGTATAAACTCCATGTCAGTTAGGCAGCCTCCCTACTGAATCACCGAATCGGTACGGGAAAGCATGCATAAGGAGATCGAAGAGATGCTCCGACTGGGGGTGATGGAGCCATCCGACAACCCCTGGGCCTCCCCAGTAGTCCTAGTCCCAAAGCGGAACGGTGCAACCCGCTTCTGCGTAGAAACAACAAGACTGTGTCGGATGCCAATCCTATGCCTATATACTTTTGTCAGGCTGCAGAGTAAGGCAATTGTCTCATTCAAAACCAAACCTATAAGAAGAGACTGCTATCTCACAGTGATATCCCATTGATTCTTGTTTATTAAAGATGTGACCAGAATTTACTTCACAAATTTCTCTTATATTTGAATACTGAAGGTCTGTTAAAATAAAAAGGACAAAGTGTGTAGTAGCTGTGACATTCCCAGAATCCCTCACCTCTCCAGTCAGCAGGTAGTTGACCTCCAGGGTCAGATCCAGGATGATCTTGGTCATCTGATTCCTGTTTGTGTTTGTCATCATTAAGCCGATCAGGTAGCCTGAGAACAGACTCTGGGGTTGTGGACAGGAAATAGAATATTCTGTGACTCTATAATTACAGATATACAAGATATTTAAGTATGCACATTACACCTAAATTGAGACGTAAACAATATTAATAATATATTTAAAAGGACACTGTAATCACTAAAACAACTTTATCTTAATGAAGCAGTTTTTATATCACTTTGCTAAAGCAGCCTAGTCAAACCTCCCTGCATGTGATTTACACAGTCTTTTAAAACACTTCCTGTAAAATGAGATCTAAAGTTGATACTTCCTTTATTGGACGTTATGTTTAATTTCAATCAGAGTGTTATGAGTCAAATTACACAGCGTGGGAAAATTCCAAAGAGCTTTCCCACGCTGTGTAAATTGACACAGAGCACTCTGATTGGTGAATTTCAAGCCAACCAATCAGAGTGCTGTGACAGGTAAATGTAGAGACTTAACTGTCAGTCTCTTCATTTACCTGCCAAAGCACTCTGATTGGATGGCTTAAACCCACCAATCAGAGTGCTCTGAGCCTAATTGCAGGGAGGGGCAAGGCTTTTTTAAAAGTGCGTCGGTTATTATGGATTTTTCATTTGGCCTTTTTTGGGGCAAAAAAAAGATTTTAGAAGAAAACAAAAACATCAAATGGTAAGTTTTATTTTTTTTACAGGTACTTAGTTAAAGGTCCCCCCCTCATTATTTTTAGGGTGAGGGGGGTAGGTAGGGGTTAATTTTTTTTGGGGGGGTGACTAGGGATTACATTTTTATTTAGGGCCCCCGCCCACTACTCAGGGGTGGGGGCTGGGAGGGGAGGAAAATAGGTGCCTCCCTATTGGTATTTAAGGCCCCCACCCGTCACTCAGGGGTGGGGGCTGGGAGGGAGGACATTAGGTCCCCCCCCTTATTAGTATTTAGGGCCCCCATCCGCCGCTCAGGGGTGGGGGCCAGGGGGGAGGACATTAGATCCCCCCCTTATTCCAATTTAGGGCCCCCACCCGCCGCTCAGGGGTGGAGGCCAGAGGGGAGGACATTAGGTCCCCCTCTTATTCCAATTTAGGGCCCCCACCCGCCGCTCAGGGGTGGGGTCAGGGGGGAGGACATTAGGTCCCCCCCATTCCAATTTAGGGCCCCCACCCGCCGCTCAGGGGTGGGGTCAGGGGGGAGGACATTAGGTCCCCCCCATTCCAATTTAGGGCCCCCACTCACTGCTCAGGGGTGGAGGCCAGGGGGAGGACATTAGGTCCCCCCCCATTTTACTGTAGGGCCCCCACCCACCGCTCAGGGGTGGGCCCCAGGTGGGAGGACATTAGGTCCCACCCTTATTAGTATTTAGGGCCCCACCCACTGCTCAGGGGTGGGGGCCAGGGGGGAGGACATTAGGTCCCACACCCTTATTAGTATTTAGAGCCCCCACCCGCCGCTCAGGGGTGGGAGCCAGGGGGGAGGACATTGGATCCTCCCCCTTATTCCAATTTAGGGCCCCCACCAGCCGCTCAGGGGAGGGGGCCGGGGGGAGGACATTAGGTCCCCCTTATTAGTATTTAGGGCCCCCACCCACCACTCAGGGGTGGGGGCCGAGGGGGAGGACAATAGGCCCCCCATCAATTTACTTTAGGGCCCCCACCCGCCGCTCAGGGGTGGGGGTGGGGGGGGGCAATAGGGGGGACCCTACTTTTTTTTTTTTTTTTAAACAGTGAGCAGCCACAGGCAGCTCACTATTTAATAGACATGCCCCTACTCGCGGTTTAGCGAGTAGGGGCAAAAGTTAATATATAATTTTTACTTAGTATTAGTAAATTTGGCTGAAAGAACAATTAAGGTCTTTCAGCCTTTTGGTGGGAATTAGGGAGTTATCTACTAAGCGGCTGCAAGAGAAGTCACGAAGTGCCGAAATGCGAAGTTCCGAATTGTGGAAGTCCCAATTTGACCGACCGTACAGGCAAAGTAGCCGAAAACAGTTCCATAAGTTTTGGCCTTGCGGTCCGTCTCGGTTTGTCCATTAAAAGTCCCGAACATATATGCCACACAGGGTTGAGCTGGTATTCAGATAAATCCCCTGGTTCATGAAATAGGAGTTTCAAGAGCCCTGGAGGTCTTAGCGGTGTTCGGGTAGTCGAGTGTCCAATCTGAGTTCCAGACACTCGACGACCAAACACCGCTGTTCGTGTGTTAAGATGGCCGCCGCCATTTGTTCGGCTGCCGAAATGGCGGCCACCAGGGATTACAGCAAAGCGTTCATGCTTTTTAACCAGGGGAATGTAATGGACGGACAGGGAGGTTAATACAGCCACACTTCACATCAAGGTGGTCCGGTTGTTCGGTACTTTAGTTCGGATGGTGAATGCAGCAGTTCAATGCAGATTTGTATGGCTTTTTACCGAACAACCGGACAAATACTATTAAGGGAACATATATTCACATGAAAGTCTCTATAATAAATTCTCATACGGAAACCTTTTATGTTCAAATAAAAAAATCTGAAGGAAATGTGTTGGACAGCCAGAGGGGTTCTGCTACACACAGTATATACAGGGGGTGTATATTTATCCCCCATACATTATTAGAGAAAATTTATTGATACTTACCGTAATTTTCTTTTCCTGGCTATTATTCATGGCAGCATTTAACATATGGGTTTAGCTCTAATATTCATGGCAGCATATGTTAAATGCTGCCATGAATATTAGCCAGGAAATACACAGTATATACAGGGGGTGTATATTTATCCCCCATACATTATATACAGGGGGTGTGTATATTTATCCCCCATACATTATATACGCAGTATATACAGGGGGTGTATATTTATCCCCCATACATTATATACGCAGTATATACAGGGGTGTGTATATTTATCCCCCATACATTATACACGCAGTATATACAGGGGTGTGTATATTTATCCCCCATACATTATACACGCAGTATATACAGGGGTGTGTATATTTATCCCCCATACATTATATACGCAGTATATACAGGGGTGTGTATATTTATCCCCCATACATTATACACGCAGTATATACAGGGGGTGTATATTTATCCCCCGTACATTATATACAGGGGGTGTGTATATTTATCCCCCATACATTATATACGCAGTATATACAGGGGGTGTGTAACGGATCGCCTGGCACCCCGACTGGGTACCTCCGTTGAAAGATGCTCCTAGCGCTTCCTAAGGACTCCAAGCACTGCAGCAGACACCGCAACCACCAAACCGGAGAAGCATATGAATCCTCTCAAGCATATGAATGCTGTAGACAGTTGAATAGGAACCCTACGAATAGGTTTACTCTCCTAGCAGTCAAACTGGAACAGCATACCATAAATCCTTCCCCCAATAATGAGACGACACTTCACTTTGAGGGTTAAAACAGGAACTCCCTGTACTGTCACATACAGTCTTTTATTCCCAATCCACAAACATAGTACAGCCCACAGGGCGTTACAAAACAACCAATCACATCACAGTTACATCCCACATATTCCCTCCCCTTATCCTGAGAGGAAACTCAATTATACATACAGTTAAAACATACTTCTACCCAACTTTCATAACTCCAAAACCATACATCACATTCACATAAAATTACATATTCACAATCAATCCATTCAGGGGAACAACATATTCAAAAATGGCACAAATCAGACAAGGGGTTCAAAAGTTAGTAAAAAGTCCTTTGTGACTAAATGAAGCATGGCTTTCTGGCCCAAACCAGTTTCAGAGTCTTCTATCCTGGAGATAAGTAATTCAATTATCTCCCAGGATAGACACCAGACTCCATTAAGCACATGGTTGCAAAAAGACACAAAACACTTTAAAATACATAAAGTCACATTTTACACATAACACACAGACATTTCACATATCCCCAGATAGCTGGGATCTGAGTGCACATTATTAGATGAATGGCACTCAGATCACACAAATAAGCCCTTCTGCAGGGGAAATAAACGGTTTAACCTGCAGGGCCATAGTCCAAAGGGAGCAGGCGAGCAACCAGGCTTCTCCAGTTCACAGTGGCGAGGTTGGTT
>OW240921.1:129614562-129710085 GCA_933207985.1 Pelobates cultripes | reverse complement strand
CTGACTCATTCAAGTCGCCTGCTGTTTTAAAGGTGGGCCCTCTAGCGTTACGCTCCTGATAAGCTTAAGGGAGGACCCTGGCTGAAGCCTAATTCCACGGAGGCGGTCACTGCCATAGTAGTCATTGTCTGCGCTGTTAACCCGGATAAAGGTTCTCCTGTGCAGCGGTCCCAGGCAAAGCGACCTCAAAGAGTATAGAGGACAAGTGTCACCGGCAGGGAGATAGGGGCAGCACCCCATATAGTGACCGAGGCAAGTTGGGCAGCGCATGCAATGCACAAGTGTGAGTATGTGGCAGTAGGCTTGGCATGCAGACATTCTGGCACAGACAGCACAGGCCAGATCAATGGGGCAGAGACAAAGCAGGCCAATCAATGGGGCACAGACAAAGCAGGCCAATCAGTAAGGCACGGACAAAGCCGGCCAAGTCCTGGGACACAGACAAGTCAGGACCTTCAGAGATGTACAGGTGAGGAACTGCGCATTCCATTCTTCCGATAAAATGTACTTTTCGCTCTTCAGATAAGATGTACATAACACTTCTTCAGATTAATAGCACATAACACACTTCTGTGTAACTGTAATTAACACTCTTCTGTGTAACTGTACGTTACCTTCTTCTGTGTAACTGTACATAACACTCTTCTGTGCAGCCGTACATAACATCCTTCCGTGTAAACATACAATACGTTCTTCTGTGTAACTGTACATAGCATTCTCTGTGTAACTGTATATAGTATATTACTGTGTAACTGTACATAGCCTTCTACTGTGTAACTGTAGATAGCAGTCTTCAGTGTGACTGTACCTAGCATTCCATTGTGTAACTGTAGATAACGCACTTCAGTTAAATAGTGCCTGACACTCTGTAAATAGTGAACTTGCATATTGAGTATACCTGTAGTCAGGGAACTCACCAACTGAGTTACCTCACAAGAGGTGCTCCATTGGTCAATATGATAAAACAGAGCGCTGCAAGCAATCATCTGAACAAAACAAAAAGGGGGGGGGGGATGAGCGTAAAGGATTTCCCTGCATTTCCCTGTGTTCATTCGGCTGTGTCCTCTCCCTGCTCTTTAACTACCTTTGAACGTTTCATTTTAATTATGTGTTCGAGAAATGTATTTGTTCTACCGAACGGAGACCACCCTGGGTAGCAATCAGAATTTGGAACACTGAGTAACCACACGAAAAACCGCAACTTAATTGAGTGCTTCTAGGTGGCCACCATTCGGCATTCGAACACGAGGCGAGAACAAAGGATGGCGGCCATCTTAAATCTCTCGAACGCGGTCAGCGGGACTTACTCGTGGATTGCTTGGAACTGTTTTCGGCATGGCAATCACACGAATGTCCGGTCATTATGGAAGTCCCGTCTGACCTATTTCCACCCATAGTATCAAACCGGCGTTCGGGAGTTTTAATCTACCGAACGAGGGGAGCACTCTCATGTAACCGGCTGCAACATACCTATGGTAGTTTTCGTGTAATTCTGCGCAAATGGAGACTGGCTCTTGCTACTGATTTCATGGAACTCTAAATCGGATACCACCACATGGCGAGCCGGTCAAACTTCCACACGATGCGACACAGAAACTACTGAAAGGATTTTCGTGAAATTTGGATGTGTGACTCCCAGTATCCTCAGCTACCCATGGATGTGGTTTATTTATTTCTATGTTATGCAGAAAGTATTTTTCTAAAAATGTTGAAAATTGTAATTGTGGCAAACCTAGCCACTTCAGATTATATGGCTGTGACTTTAAAGGTTGTCCGGAACACTGCGGAACTTCAATGTTTAAATGTATTCTGCTTACTGTTCGTTAATGTATGTTTGTATTGAATTCTCATGCTAGCAGCCGAAAGCCGCTAGCATTCACGTGTTTCGTTTCACGAACAGCCACTTTACAGGCTGTTCGTGAACCAAATGAGCTACCCCCTAATAGCCCACACAGAGAGGGACGTGTGGCGCTCGTTAACCGATTGCAACAATGTTGCAATCGGTAATTAGAGGCTTTCCTCGGTGGCTGCTGTTTTGCTACCGACCACGCGGCGGTCGGCCATCTTGGATCCTTTGTCTCCCCAGCGGTGTTTGGTCATCGAGCGCGTGGAACTGAAAACGGCTACTCAACGGCGCGAACATCGCTGGACTTCCCCCATCCCCCATCGGTGTTCGGTACTTTGGGGCGAACTCAATGGCAAAGTGTATTTCGTGCGACGTTCGGTTGTTTTAGCTGGGATCTGAGCGGTATTCCCACGAACTGTGCACTCAGACCCCAGCTATCTACTGAACGTCCATTCATTTAAATAAACTGAATATTGTTAAAGTTATAGATTTAAATGTAAAATGCCGGTTCTGCTGCACGAGGTATAATCCACTTAACGGTATATTCTAGTGGGAGTATCCCTTTCTTGCAGCAGTGCTTATGGGAGAAAAGGTCTGAATGTTAAGTCCCCCTGTGATGTGACTCAGGAAACCCCTTGCATGGGGACTTGCATAAATACTGTGACCTCTGAATAAAAACCTCAGTTGACTCCCAGAACTGTGTTTGTCCGGTTACTGGGGGATTTGGGATATTGCCTTACTTTCCAGCACTTTACTTTGGATTACTTTCTTAACCAGCAGAGAAATTGGGATTTCATATTGCAGCTCCGCTACAATAATGAGCAGATAATTGAGTTTAGTATGTTGCTGAAACTCACTTATCTAGCCTGGCCCAGAGGAGGAGTCTGTTACTGTATAAATTGAATGCCTGTTGCTTCCAGTAAATCAGTCTTGTTCCAGCATTAAACCTTGGCTCATGTTTGGATTATTTGGCGATACCAGCGATTTATTACTCTGTGGATTACTTGTTGATTTTATTTTATGGTAAGAAGGGAATACTGGACGGTGATACAGTTTACTACCGTCACAATGAGTATAAGTGGTAACACTGCCAGTTGTGCCTGTAACCCTTGAGGAGTTGTGCACAGCTCTATATAGCATGCCTGTGATCTATATCATCCATTATGGTTCCCAGTAGCCTAACCTGCCAGCCACATGGGGCACAAAGCCAGGACAGCTTAAAGGGTGCAATGCGCCCAAGTCATAGCTGAGTGCCTAAAGGGTGCAATGTGCCCAAGTCATAGCTGAGTGCCTGCCATCGACGGAACTAATGCGGTAAGTCTGTAAACTGGCCGGCCCCGCCCCCACTCAACCACGCGTCGCGGGGAAGTGGATGCTCGGGGCCACCGCACTGCATGGGAAGGTAACCACCCATGCCGCGTGAGCAGTTATACCGCAAGTGTGGGTCAGGTGGGGGGTGGAAGCAGAGGATCTCGCACGGCGGAATCCAACACGTGGGACCGCCAGAGTCTTACTCCAGGGGTACCGGCGGTCGGCAATGGAAAGCGGTCGGAAGACCGTTTTCCGACGGCTGCAAAACAGACAAAAAGTGAAGGCGGCAAAGCCACCCGGAAGAGGGAGGGAGGGAGGAAAAAAAGGAAACCCCCCCAAACCCGAGAAAAAAATTATCCCCAGACAGGGGGGACCAAAACAGGAAAATGCAGAAAAGTCATAAGAGAAAATATATCCCTACAGCAAAAAAGTAGGGACAGAAAAATACAATCTAAATAAATAAATCATAACTGCAGTAGGAAGGTAAACACATTCTAAACAAATAAATCCCTGCAGCAATAAGAATGTAGATGCAGAAAAACAGAGTAAATCAATCAAGCAATCACTACAGCACTAAGTAGGTAGGTGTAGAAAATACAGTATAGCTAAATAAATAAATCACTACAGCACTAAGCAGGTAGGTGTAGAAAATACAGTATAGCTAAATCAATCAATCACTACAGCACTAAGCAGGTAGATGCAAACATACCCTCTAAACAAATAAATCAATACAGTAATAAACATATAAGTACAGTAAAATATCCACAACCACCCATATATAACAGGAGGCAGTGGTACTCTGACCTGTACTGACTGTGGAGCAGCAAAGAAAGAGGAAGTAGTTCGTTGGGAGAAGCCTTTTATAGATTCCTGATTTTTTTGTTTCTGGTGTTTTTCTCTGTGTTAATGTGCTGCTGTGGAGTTCTAGTAAAGAGAGACTTAAGCAAATATGAAGCCTCCTGTCATGCTATAAAATTGACATTTTATTATAAATAACCATGTATTGTCACTGTTAATGCCTATGAGAAATAATTGTTACTATTTTCTCAGTTCTAATAGATCTTCAACTAATTTATTATTTAAAAACGTACAATAAATCGAGCTTGGGGGGGCGTGGTTCCGGCTCCGACTAAGAGGGCCACGTAGAGAACAAGCTCCGTCTCGCCGGACCCGAATATAGCGATCACGGCAAGCAAACTAAGCTTAATGGGGCGCACTAAACGCCCAGAGCAGCCCCAGACCCCAAGGATAGCCTCCCAGGGCCCGTTGGACAGATATCTGCAGCAGCAGCCAGGGGCGAGCGGAGACTCTGGCAGCCCCAAGATGGCGGCGACATCCACTCCGGGACAGGGGATGCCAGCCCTAGACCGGATTGAGGGCTCCCTGAGGGACCTGGCAGCCTCCATGGCGACAAAAGCCGACCTACAGGTGATAACTACCACCATCCAAGACACACTGCGGACAGAGATCGCGGGGATCCACACAGAGCTCACTGCGCAGGCAGGCCGCATTACCGCGACGGAGGAAGCAACTGAGGCCCTCACGGCCCGCGTGACAGCCACTGACACCGCTGTAGCACGCCAGGGCGAGATGCTACTTTCCATGCGTCGACACCTGGAAGATGTAGACAATAGAGGTAGGAGGCGCAATATCCGGGTCCGTGGGGTACCAGAAACCGAGGGTCCAGAAAATGCTGAGGCTTTACTAACAGAATTATTCTGCTCTCTACTGCTACCATCCCCACCGCCAACTATAGAATTCGAGAGGGCACATAGGGCCTTACGGTCTAGAGCAGCTGAAGAAGGGCCGCGTGACCTGATATGCTGTCTACAATCATTCCCGGTGAAGAACTCCATCATGGCCAAGGCTCGGGAAAGACAGAATTGGCCCTTTAGGGGAGCGCAGGTTTCGCTTTATAATGATTTATCCCCCATAACGTTGGAAGCAAGGAGAGCCCTCCGCCCGGTTACAGCGACATTGCGAGACCGCAATATACCATATAAGTGGGGCTTCCCCTTTGCACTAATGGCTAGACACCAAAATAGATGGATCACCATGAAATGGCCGGATGAGGTACCACGGTTTATGGGAGAACTGGGCCTCCCCTCACAGTCGGTCCCCAACTGGATCCTGGGGACACTAGACCCGCAACCCAGACCACAGAGAGGGCCCAGACAGCGGGAGGTGAGAACTCACCCGGCCCACAACAGCGGAAGACGTGGAGACCCGACTTCCCCATAGGAGTGATCAACCTACCTACCTGCGTCCAAGACCACCGTATATCGCCCCAGGCTAACACACCCACGCCGACACCCAGCTTTTCCTGTTCACGCATCATCCCTGGAGGGCTGGACCCCAATCGCTTATCGCACGCAACCCACTTCTACCTCCTGATGTCGAGATGAACAGAACGTAAGGCACACCCACAGGTACTTTGGGTTAATGTTCTGGGACATGGAGCTTTGGGTGGGGAGATCCTGGGTTTAAGGGCACACACGGGAGCTGATACACACCTGAAGCAGGCATGCGTGCGGGTCTTTGGGCTACCCCCTGACTCTCTACCATGGTTGTTGCCCGACACGGGGTGGGCACGAGACACTTTGGGGGGGGGAGAGGGACAAAAGGGAGCAACGGTCAGCAGATACCGACAGCCTGACTGGATACTCAGCACAAACTCAAGACATCCTGGACGCAAATACGGTGACCCCCCCACGGATGAGGACACTAAATTGGGACACTTGCATTTAAGAAAGGGTATCTTTGATCCAGGGAGTTGGGGCAGAGCGGGTTGGGTAGAGGGGTAGAGGGGAATATTCCTAACTGTTAATGATGCATGCTAATATAACCTGACGCTGACTGAATCGTATTTACTGCTATTCCTAATTGTACAGGCCCATTGTTTCCTAGAGGCATCAGATAGAAATAGTTTGTAGAACACCAACCAGACCCCATTGTATCAACTGGAAGTAGCGGTCCCTCAGGGAAAACAGTGAGGACAAGCAGACTGGTATATAACCTAGACCTCAGTGCTTACAGTACCGCAGACATACAGATAACTTAAAGCCCTGACTAGTATAGGCTGCACATACCCGCTTGCATCTGCCTGCCTAATCCAAGCTACGCACCCTATTCAGCCCTCACTTGCAGATACAAACGCACTTAGGTGCGCCTTCCCCCCTCACCCCTCTTATAGGTACTGGAGAGAATAGGGACGAAATGAAGGAAGTGAGTATCGAATAAATTGCGCATGATCATGGGAGCCGGAGCTCTAGGGATAGTTATAGTTTTAAGACGAGTCAGGGTGCTTTAACCATGACACGACACCAATACTGGATCTGAGGAGGCCACCACTCCACAACCCGGTGGATATGGGAGGTTGACGTGGGGCGACCGGTGCGAATGGACGTGGGAGTGGTGTTCGCTGATGGGGGAGAAGCGAATGGGGAATGACGGGACGTTCTGGATTAAGGAAATGCTATCTTAATCGTGACACTTGTAAATATGTTAATTTGTTAATTTGATGTTAATACTTAAATGCCTTGAATATGAATACACAATACATGTTAGCTGCAGCCACTCACTCAGCTAAGATATTGGGGGTCGCGGCGGAGAGGAGAACCCCATGTATACTCTTTGACACCTTATCTGGGCGGAGCTCGAGTCACGTTCCCTAACACATACACTCGCGCTGAGGTCTGTGGCCAGGCTACGGGGTGTCTCGTCTCTTGGGCTGGTACCAGAGTGGGCGCCTGTTAGCGCTGGTCACTGTGCGAGACCTCCCCCTACCCTGTAGAGGGAGTGCGGATCTGGGACATTACCGGATTCAGAGGGGATACCTACACTAAAGGGTATACACCTCCTTTTCGATCTTAACTTTCACACAACACATCCGGCTCCATACTCGGGCACTGGGCCCCGGACTCCGGACTTGTTGCACCTGTCGCAACCCCCTATTTACGGTTCCCTCCCATACACTTAACCCTCGCCTCCCTCCACCGACCTCCCCTGCCCCTCCTCCGCACCTTGGCCCATCCTGTGCCTCGGACGCGTGGTCCCCCCTTGGGGCGGCGGAGCATTGGGAGAGACTACGGGTCCGACACTGGTCTGGAGAGGTTCCCAACATACATAGAGAAAATGACCTACCAAAGCGCACCGTTGAAGATCATCACACAGAATTGCAGAGGACTCAATATCCCTGAACGTAGGACACACCTGCTACGAGAATTGAGGAAAAAACACGTAGCGATAGCAATGCTCCAAGAAACGCATTTCAAGGAAGGATCGTCCCCAAGAATACGGAACAAGCATTATCCTAACAACTACTTCTGCAACCACCCGACGGCTCATAAATCTGGAGTGGCCATACTATTAGCCGCTGAGCTGGAGTTCAAAGAACTAGAACATTTACAGGACTCACAAGGAAGATACCTCTTCCTTAAAGGCACTATAGCAGACAGGATATACACAATAGCAACCATCTATGTGCCCAATAAAAGACAGGCCCCATTCCTCCGAAATGTGTTACAACAACTGGAGGACTTCACGGATGGGATACTATTGGTAGGAGGCGACTTCAACACTCCACTCGATCCTACACTGGACTCCTCCACAGGTCATGGTTGCCTCTCACAACATAACATTAGATCCATCCGACAGTCGTTGGAGGCCCTGAGGCTAGTGGACTGTTGGAGAACGCTTCACCCCACAGTGAAGGACTTCACCAACTTTTCCGCCCTTCACGATCGATATTCCCGTATAGACTATATCCTTACTGCTCAGGAAGGACTTTCCCACCTGCGCGGAGCTAAGATCGAGACTGGCGCCTGGTCGGACCATGGATCGGTCGAGATAGAACTGGACTCACCCCTGTACAGACCAAAGGCGTGGACCTGGAGACTTAACGAAGCTCTACTGCTAGACCCAGATACCAAGGAATAAATTCAAAAAGCACTGGAACAATACTTTAGGGAAAATGACTCCCCAGAGACCTCCCCAATATCCATATGGGAAGCCCACAAGAGTGTGATACGCGGTGAACTTATACGCATCGCCTCTCGGAAACGGAAGGCATTTATGCATGAAATGGTGGATTTGTATCACTCTATATCGACCCTGGAACGCCAACACAAACGCTCCCAGCTAAATGCAGTTTACGGAGAATTGATGGAACACAGACGAAAACTCAAAGACCTAATCTTGAAAAGGCATCTTCGAGCCGTACAACGCACAAGGAGCTTTTACTACGTACATGCCAATAAAGGAGGTAAATTCCTGGCGAAACTGCTGAAAGGCCCTTTGCCCCATAGACAAATACGCAGGATTCGCCTGGCTTCGGGGGAGATCTCCCCCTTTCCAGAGAAAATCGCAGGGGAATTTCGGGCCTTTTACGAGCTCCTCTATAATTTGTATGCGCCTAAAGAGGCCACCGAAGCCGCGAGAGAAAATGGGAAAATACAGGACTACCTATCCAACACAATCACAAACACAATCAATCAAGACTCGGCAACACAGCTGGACACACCAATCACAGTGGAGGAATTAGCCGCAGCCCTTAAGTCATCTAAAACTGGCAAGGCTCCAGGTCCGGACGGCTTCTCCACGGGATACTATAAAACTTTCTCGGGAATACTGTTGCCCTGGCTCACCAAGGCACTCAACGTGGTTGGTGAGGGGGGAGAACTGGGTGGGGAGTCCCTATCAGCCACCATTACAGTCCTACTTAAACCAGGGAAAGATCCACTCCATTGCAGCAGCTATCGACCGATTTCGCTACTAAATGTGGACGCTAAATTGTTCACGAAAACACTAGCGACCAGAATTAAACATCTCCTCCCCGATTTGATGCACGAGGACCAGACGGGATTCATCCCAGGTCGAGAAGCTAGGGATAGCACCCTACGACTTTTCTCTATCCAACACCACGCGAGGAAACTGGGGACCCGGTTGCTATTGTTATCAACAGATGCAGAAAAAGCATTTGACCGGGTCAATTGGACATATATGCTGGCAACACTGAAACGACTAGGCTGTGGCCAGAGACTCCTCACGTGGCTATCTGCCATTTATAGCAAACCGCGCGCATCAGTGCGGATCAATGGGGCTACGACCGCGGACTTCGCGATCAACAATGGGACCCGGCAGGGATGCCCACTATCACCGTTGCTGTTCGCAATGACCCTGGAGCCACTATTACAGGCAATCCGCCAAGATCCGGACATACAAGGATATAATTGGCAGGGAGTACAGCACAAAGTTGCCGCATATGCAGATGACCTCCTCTTCTTTGTCCGTAACCCTAGGATCACTATGCCGTGCCTTCTCTCCGAGTTTAACAGATTTGGCCAGATATCGGGATTTAAACTTAACATCTCGAAATGCGAGGTCCTGAATTTAACAATCCCCACAGATGAATACCGCTCTTTAGAATCGGAATTTGGGTTCCACTGGTGCCACGACAAGATGAAATATCTGGGCATCTGGGTAACCACGAACCCGGGGAATATATATCACTATAACTTTACACCCTTATTAAAGAGGATACTTGCAGACCTGTCCAAGTGGTCTCTCCCTAACATAACGTGGCATGGGAGGATTGCGGTGATTAAAATGAATATCCTCCCGAGAATCCTATACCTCATGCAAACCATACCCCTCGCACTTCCTCCAACCTTTTTCTCCACCCTGAAAACGGCGGTAATCAAATTCGTCTGGCGAGGAGGAAGATCCAGGATTAGACACGACATTATCTGCCGACCTAGAATTTGCGGAGGACTAGTGCTTCCGGATTTTAGGAAATATCATCAGGCCACGATCATGCATCGCGTACTAGATTGGCACGCAACACAGAAAATTAAACAATGGGTTGTACTCGACAGGGGCCTCATTGGACCAACGTTGGAGACGAAAATCTGGGGGGGTCCTGAAAGATCGCTCTCCCACCCTGCAGAGGAAGGATTGATCCTGCAGACAATATATGGATGGAAAACACTGAGGACTCAAGACCACGTGTCCCCTATGCCGAGCCCAATGATACCGATCACGTATAACACAGCCGTTGGGGGGGGGACTCCCCCCTGCAGCATTGCCCTTCCAGGATACTGGGGCATACATACCCATACATAAGGCACTCGAAGGCGGGAGGATGCGAGACCTCCCCTCGATGCTAGGCGATAGACCGCGGACGCCTATCCTCCAATTTAGATATCTACAACTGAAACACTTTTACGATTCATTCCCGCACAAAGATCGCTTGCATAGAGACCTCACGTGGTTTGAGGGCCTCTGCGACCGAGGCACCAACATAGAACATGCCATCTCAGCGTTATACCAACATCTTCTAACCGGAGGCACACCTACGGCTACTACATTCAAAAGGCAGTGGGAAGAACAACTAGGAATAACATTTACAACACAGCAATGGGATACGGCGTTGCTTTGGCAGCATAAGAGCTCTATGAGCTCATACTACCAAGAGATGAACTATAAGTTGATATCTTTCTGGTATAGAACACCAGTTCTTCTGCACCGCATATTCCCTTCAATTCCCCCGATGTGTTGGAGGTGCCAGGAAACACGCGGCACAGTGCTGCACATATGGTGGGAATGCAGGGTTATCATCCCATTTTGGGAAATGATTAGAGAATAAGTGACGATCATCCTGGGAGACTTACCGGAATGGAATGCGGAATTGGCATTGCTACACATCTCGACACAACCCATAAGATCATATAAGAAATCAATACTACGACACCTGCTTAATGCTGCCAAGGCCAATATTCCAGTCCACTGGAAAAAAAGGGAAATCCCGACCAAAAAAGAGTGGATCTGTAGAGTGGAAGAGATCCAAGGAGCAGAAGAAGCACATGCTATTGTAACGGGAAGAGGGACCAAGCACACGGAGATGTGGACGCCGTGGTTCCTATACATCTCTCGCTATCGAGGAGACGGAGTCACACAGGGGCCCGCGCCGGGTGCGCAGGCTGGGTCGGACAGTGCCAGAGAGACCACACCCTAAGTGGCCCGACCGCCATTGCTCCTCACCTCTTCCTTACCCCTTATCCTTGCGCACCGGGACCGAGGGGATTGGGAGTCGGGGTCGAGTGGACCGATTGTGGGATAGATAGCCAACACAACATTTCACAAGGATTCCAGGGAGGCACAACGTACATTAATAGAGGGATACTAATAAATGCACAGAGATTTGAACGGGCCCGGGAGACACGGGACACACTGTGGCTCAGATACCTGACGAGTAGCCAGGATTATGACACACCTGTGAATAAATAACACTGGATAGTTGCCAACCATATCTTCCTCATACACTAGGGTAACACTCAGGCTAAATAACACCACGATAAGTACCACACTGGGGCCAGACACGAGTATCTGGCTACCACAACTGGGTGAAGGGACTCCCGAACGCTACACGAGCTCAGCCATAGGTAACAATCAAGGGAATACCAGTGCTCTGAGTAGTGAGTACCTGTTATAAATGAAACAAAGCTCCCGTCCGTAATTGTTACACATAGAACTGTACTGTCATACAAGAATTGGATATGCTTGTCTCTCACTATGGGGTAAGAGTAACTAGATATACACCTTGGATAGTCATTGCGGACCTGCGTGTCCACTCATTTCGTAAAACAAGCTGACTCATAGGCCTGCAAGCTTGGTAGGTGGTGGATCTATTTAATTATTTAATTTTTCTGTTTGTTTGTTTTGCCTACCCCTGTTACACTTACAATGTATGCATACCTAGACCTGCGAGTCTTCAAACTGCTCTATCTGCTGACTCTCCAATTAACTGAATAAACATATTTTCAAAAAAAATAAATCGAGCTTGGTGATGGAATTACATTGTCTTCTTGTTAAAGCAAACATTACAACACAGAATGAGGACAAATGAAGCAAGATAGACTTTGTCACATTGTCATTTTAATCAGGGACACAAATACAAAAGTTCACCTTTCAGTGAAGTATTTGGTAAAATGCAAACTCTGTGTCCCTGATTGAAATGACAAACTTTGCAGATCGGTTGCCGTGTTATGTGAGCCAGCTGATTAGGCCATGGGCTTAAGGCTTACAACACATTGAGAAAAGAGGAACAAACATCTACGAAGAAGGTCAGTCACATAGTGACATTGGCAGAAACAGGGAGCACGAGAGAATGACGTAACCCGCGTTAAATAAATGGAACTTTTTAATCATGAAAAGGGAACGTAGCATTCCATTATATTGGTTCTGCATTAAAGGGATTTTTAGTACAATTTGTGTGTTCACGCTCACCTTATATAAATAAGTATAAACTTTATACTATGCTATATCTCGGCTCTTCACTAACCCTGTATATCTGGGGTACAGATCATTACTAACCCTGTATATCTGGGGTACAGGTATTTACTCACATTATATATATATATGGGATACAGCTATATACTAACCCTGTATATCTGGGATATAGCTATTTACTAACCCTGTATATCTGGGATACAGCTATTTACTAACCCGGTATATCTGGGATATAGCTAGTTACTAACCCGGTATATCTGGGATACAGCTATTTACTAACCCGGTATATCTGGGATATAGCTAGTTACTAACCCGGTATATCTGGGATACAGCTATTTACTAACCCGGTATATCTGGGATATAGCTAGTTACTAACCCTGTTTATCTGGGATACAGCTTTTTACCAACCCTGTATATCTGGGATATAGCTTTTTACCAACCCTGTATATCTGGGATACAGCTCTTTACTAACCCTGTATATCTGGGATACAGCTATTTACTAACCCTGTATATCTGGGATACAGCTCTTTACTAACCCTGTATATCTGGGATATAGCTATTTACTAACCCTGTATATCTGGGATATAGCTATTTACTAACCCTGTATATCTGGGATACAGCTTTTACTAACCCTGTATATCTGGGATACAGCTCTTTACTAACCCTGTATATCTGGGATATAGCTACTTTACTAACCCTGTATATCTGGGATATAGCTCTTTACTAACCCTGTATATCTGGGATATAGCTATTTACTAACCCTGTATATCTGGGATATAGCTATTTACTAACCCTGTATATCTGGGATACAGCTCTTTACTAACCCTGTATATCTGGGATATAGCTATTTACTAACCCTGTATATCTGGGATATAGCTAGTTACTAACCCTGTATATCTGGGATATAGCTATTTACTAACCCTGTATATCTGGGATACAGCTATATACTAACCCTGTATATCTGGGATATAGCTATTTACTAACCCTGTATATCTGGGATATAGCTATTTACTAACCCTGTATATCTGGGATACAGCTATTTACTAACCCTGTATATCTGGGATATAGCTATTACTAACCCTGTATATCTGGGATATAGCTATTTACTAACCCTGTATATCTGGGATACAGCTATTTACTAACCCTGTATATCTGGGGCTATTTACTAACCCTGTATATCTGGGATACAGCTATTTACTAACCCTGTATATCTGGGATATAGCTCTTTACTAACCCTGTATATCTGGGATATAGCTATTTACTAACCCTGTATATCTGGGATATAGCTATTACTAACACTGTATATCTGGGATATAGCTATTACTAACACTGTATATCTGGGATATAGCTATTACTAACCCTGTATATCTGGGATACAGCTCTTTACTAACCCTGTATATCTGGGATACAGCTCTTTACTAACCCTGTATATCTGGGATATAGCTATTTACTAACCCTGTATATCTGGGATACAGCTATATACTAACCCTGTATATGTGGGATATAGCTATTTACTAACCCTGTATATCTGGGATATAGCTATTTACTAACCCTGTATATCTGGGATACAGCTTTTTACTAACCCTGTATATCTGGGATACAGCTTTTTACTAAACCTGTATATTTGGGATACAGCTATTCACTAACCCTGTATATCTGGGATACAGCTCTTTACTAACCCTGTATATCTGGGATATAGCTTTTTACTAACCCTGTATATCTGGGATATAGCTATTTACTAACCCTGTATATCTGGGGTGCAGATCATTACTAACCCTGTATATCTGGGATATAGCTATTTACTAACCCTGTATATCTGGTGTGGCGGTCTGTCTGGCACCCCAACTGGGTGCCTCCGCCAATCGCTGCTTCCTAGTAACACAGAGTACTTCAGAGCACTCCACCCTAAACCATAACCACTGTAGTACCCGTACCCAACGTTCCAGCTTTGCAGCTTGGCTGAGGTCTTGCTGACCTCCACCCATTTTGGACCCAAGTCAGGGATTCAGCTTCCAGTGCATAGACCTCTCCTAATCCAGAGAGTATAGCAGGTAGAACCGTGTTATAATCCAAGGGAGTGTAGTAATCATAGAAATCCCCAGAGTAGTTAATATAGCTGTTCCCTCCACACATGAGACAAGGCTCAATGTTTAGGGTGAAGTGGAACTGGTTTAATGGGAGCCACACACAGCCTTTTATGTGAATCCCCATGCAAGGGGTTTCCTGATACATATTCCAGGGGCATTCCCCACTGGACCTGAGAGATGACTGCTACAAAGTACACAACTTAATTATATTACCTCTCAGGTCCAGGACACCATTAACGATTAGGTACCCCCTCAAGTCCTACATCCCGGATAGCTTGGAACTGAGCACCCAACATATCCCGAAAGTGCTCAGATCCCACGAACGCAGCCAAAATGCCACCGGGATATAGTTTAGACCGACCAATAAAGCGCCTGCCCAAAAGAGTTCCATGAAATCAGGCTGAGCGGTCGGTCTCCTTCAGGAGTACGAAATACAATAAAAACCACGAATGTAACTATTCGTGCGTAAGCTGGTCGGGTGCCCCTCATTTGGGAGATTGCTTCCACTGAACGTCTTTCGGTTCTAACACCTTTTCCCGAACTACGATGGAGGTGAGATTTCCAGCGGTCTTCGCGCCATTGAGTGTCCAATTATAGTTGCATACACTCGACAACCAAACACCGCTGTACACATTTGTGGCTAAAGATGGCCGCCACCACGTGTTTGTACATACGAACGGCGACCACCCAGCCGACCGTTTAGAACGTTGCGGTTAAGGTGTTGATATGGGGTCAAAATAGTCAACAAGCAGCACACAACTACCCTGGGTGGTCTGGCTATTTGATAGTTTGCTCGGTATACGAACCAAATGGGTATGACCTGTTCGGTGAATCCCATATACCGAACCATAGAAGGGAAAAGGCACAAACAAAGACTTTCCACAATACATTGGCCCAGGTTTACCACAGTCCTGGCGCAGGAGGCTGGCAAGCAGGCTACTCCCGAAGTCTGTGATGAGGTTCTGTTAGTCACATCTGGGATATAGCTTTTTACTAACCATGTATATCTGGGATATAGCTATTCTCCTAACCCCCTAACCATGTCACTTTCTTCTAACCCCCTAATCCTGTCATATTCTTCTCACCCCCTAACCCTGTCACATTCTTCTAACCCCCTAACCCTGTCACAGTCTTCTCACCCCCTAACCCTGTCACACTCACCCTCTAACCCTGCCACACTCACCCCCTAAACCTGTCACACTCACACCCTAACCCTGTCACAGTCTTCTAACCCCCTAACCCTGTCACATTCACCCCCTAACCCTGTCACACTCACCCCTTACCCTATCACACTCACACCCTGACCCTGTCACATTCTTATCACCCCTAACCCTGACACACTCACCCCCTAACCCTATCACACTCACACCCTAACCCCTTCACATTCTTCTCACCCAATAAAAATGTCACATTCTTCTCACCCCTAACACACTCACCCCCTAACCCTATCACACTCACACCCTAACCCCTTCAAATTCTTCTCACCCAATAAACATGTCACATTCTTCTCACCCCCTAACCCTGTCACATTCGTCTCACCCCCTAACCCTGTCACACTCTCCCCCTAACCCTATCACACTCACCCACTAACCATTTCACATTCTTCTCACCCTTTAACATTCACCCACTCCCCCCCCCAACTCTGTCGCATTACTCCTTCACCCTGTCACACCTACCTCACAAACCCTATCACAGTCACACCCCTCACCTTGCCACACTTACCCCCCTCACCCTGCCACAGTCACCCCGCTAATCACCCTATCACAGTCACTCCATGAAGATAGTTATAGTCATACAGTTACCTTGCTCCCACATATGAAACATAGAAACATAGAATGTGATGGCAGATAAGAACTATTTGGCCCATCTAGTCGGTCCAAATTTTTTTTTAAATTCTTTATTTTTGTTGTGCAGGTAGGTACATTTTATTGACGGTCGCCACAACAGCATATTGCATTTTAACAGTGGCATGAGAATTCGCACAATTTTTTTTTTTTTTGATCATGCTTAATTAGACAGATTGATGTAGTAAGATTAGCTAACATACAATGGTATAAACAGACGATTAGTTATTAATGCTAGTTCTGCTACGCTGTCGTAGTCATACTTTATAAACATGGTTTGCAGGTTAGCAGTTATTAAATGAAATAATACAATTAAAAGTTAAACTATGTGTATATAGACTTAACATTTGAAAGCAGTTAGTGGAGTCCGCACCATTTTAAAAGGTAATACTGACATGCATGGGAACACATTTGCAATGGATAAGTAGCTGTTATATGATCTATGGTTAATGAGTGAATTGCCTGTGATTAATATACTGCATTGCTTGCTCCACTGCTGCTGTACGGATCTAACCGTCTCTGCTGCGATTTGCCAGGGCCATACTGTGAGACATACTGTAGGGTGCGATCTTGCAGTGTCCCTGCTGTAGGGCCTGCAGGGACGCAGATAGTCCCTGGGTCAGTCCATCTTGGGCCAGGTGTGATTAATGGCATTGTGCTGGCCCAGTGCCACCCTTGGTGAATGGGAGCCTCTAAGGTGGGCATGTCCCCAGAGTGCGTCCCTAAAATATACTGTCAGACCAGAAACTATATACAAAAACTATATACAAAATTAAATGCAAACGTAATGTGGTAAATTAGAGGAAAAGAAAACCAATACAAGAGTATGAGTGGCCGGCGAGGCTCAGCCATCCCCTTCGGAAGCGCTTAGGTGGTGGCTACAGTCTGTGCAGCGCGGGTGAGCCCACCGGGAACAAAGGGTTTGGAGGTAGCCGGATTCCAGTTGTGTGGTTTGGGGTTTGTGTGGCGTCGCCGTATGGCGTCTGCCGGAAGGCCCAGGATGGAGAGGTGGGCCTCTGCCTCTTGCAAGTCCGCGATGAGGTATGTGGTGTCTCCCTGAAGCACTTGCAGCTTGTGGGGTGAGCGCCATCTGTATCTAATATCGCGCTCGCGGAGCAGGGTGGTGAAAGGCCTAAGGGTTGAGCGTCAGGCCATGCTCCCCTAGATAAGTCTGGGTAGAAGGAGAGAGTCATGTCCTCAAAGATAAGCGGTGTAGTGCTTCTAATGGCGGCCATTACTGCTTCTTTGTCCTGTCGCTTTTGGAATTTGACTATTAAGTCCCTGGTTGCTGCTGATGGGGCCGTTGGTGGTTTAGGGATTCTAAATATGCCGTCGAGGCCTACTCCCTTGGCTTGCTTTGGTGGCAGTATTTTACTCACCAGGCGCCGCATTGTTACCGGGAAACTGACGGAGGCCAAGCACAGAGAGATGGACACAGGTTTCTTCAGGAAGGAAGAGATCTTTATTCGATTCACCGACCGGGACTCAGAGGGACTTATGTCACCAAAAACAGCAAAGATCTGAGCACTGAATACATAGAGTACATTCCTTATATAGCACTGTAGCTTCTCCCATAATTAGCTACGCCCACACATACCCTTAAGCTAATCAATGAATAGAGTCTAAACTCATCCATCCGGTCTAACCACGTGGCTCATCTGAAACAAAGGAGAGGGACGCGTAATTCCAGTTCCTGCATTCCTGCACATGCTCAGTACAGTGATGACAGTATCTTAGCTACGTGTAACTAACTGATACTACAAACACATGTACCTACATATGCCTTGTGGCAATCTTGGCCTGCTAAACTTGTATTTTACTGGAATTCCATCACATTCCCCCCTTTGATGCTTCTGATTTAAAATAATTCCAGATGCATCACCAATCATAGTTTGCTTACACCTCAAGTTGCCATAAACTAGACTAGACTTTGCGAGTCTCTAAAGATACGAACCCCTCAACATTCCTCTTCCTGCATGTATTCTCCTTGATCTAGAGCTTCATACCTGCAAACAGCCATTACCTGTGCTGTGGCCTTTCTTTCTGCTATACTTTCTATAATGCTCTGCATAGACCTAATTACCAAAGGAATCAGACATGGCAGAAGGAGACACAACATCAAAAATCAGTATGACTCCACCTACCAATGCCTTGATTCCTCCAAACTGCTCATACCAACTACCAAACCAACTACTCGGATTATACCCTTTCCATACCTGAGTAGGTACATGTGCTAGCTTAACCATATGGCTAGTAAGCTCAGCTATTGCTTGCCCTTCATCATCTATTTGAAGACAACAATTCCTTAGATTAAACTTCCCACATACACCTCCCTCTACTGCCAATAGGTAATCCAAAGCTAATCTATTCTGGTAGATGGCTGTCCTCATCCTAGTGTTATGCTTCGCTAGGAGATTGAGCGCTTGTGATGTTTCATTGGTAACTATCTCAACTACTGCTTGCAATCTTATAATACGATTAAGCATATATTTTGGGGTTCTGTATCCATAAGTACCATCCTCTGCCCACGTAGCTGGCCCATAATAATCTATAATATGCTGGGGAGGCCACTCATCATCTTCCCAGGTACCTATCTCTAGGGGTGCCCTTTTCTTCCTATGATTTACATCATATACTTTAACTCCCAAAGTCTCTCCTGTTTCAACTGGCAACAAGAAGAAGGATGGTTTGAGCATACCCAATACACATGCCCCTTCCCAGTCCTGTGGTAACTCCGAATATGCTTTCTTAGCACAAATCCAGTACAAATTTGCTGGGGCTTTCCAACTAGATGTAGCAGATAGGTCAAACCATACATCCTTTAAATTGGTATAATTTGCAAACGGATTAGACGGTTCCGAGACATTTGAAGCTGACCACCAAATAGTATCCTTTGTATCGTCATTATAGGCTTTCTGCCCTAAACAAGTCAATTCTCCTACAGATGTATTAAACATTATTCCTTTCCTTGCTATACAAACATAACCTATAATGGAGGTCTTTAATCGCCACTCAGATTTACCTCCAACACTCACTTGATAATCAGATTGAGAAGATATTAGTTGTTCAACTGTCTCAGAACCAGAATACATTACCTCCTTTGCTTCCCAAGGCCATTGGTCTCCCATATTAGTACCTCCACACACATAGCAGTTGGTTACATTAAGACTACCAGCAATGCTCTCAGCTAGGTCTATGAATAAGTTTTTGGCATTATGGGGAACCTTATCTTCCACACTCATCTCCTCATAAAAAGAATGGAAAACCTGATGAGTCTGGGGGGCCACTGTATCTGTCTCTATTCCTATGTATAATATCGTCCCAGGATCCAAACCTGTTCCATATATTTGGAACCCAAATAGATTCCCAAACTTATCTATAAATAGCTCCGGGTCCTTGATAAGTATATGGACTGGCTTACACTCCATAGACTTACAATATGGCTTGGTAGGCAATCTAGTGATAATCATATCCTTATCTACTGTCTGTCCCCAGGTTGCCCATCCCACACAGGACCAATACGGACAATAATTGTAGTCTTTATTTAGGCAGTTTGGATCTATATACTAATGCTTATTACTAGGACAAATATACTTATCATTAGACCCATACGTTCTTTCCCATTTAAGACCACCACATACATTCCATGGCTTCCTACTACCTGATATCGCCTTACATGCATCAAATAGCAAAACACCTGGAGAATGTATGCTTTCTAGTACAGTCTTATTTATCAGGTTCCCCTGTGCGTTCTCATTCCGAATAGTCAACCAAATTGTACGGGGCTGATACTCAGGATTAAAACACCTAGGTTCTCCTGCTCCTATATGGCATACACTATAATCTGTACCTAGGTATCTACACTTTGATACATGTCCTGTGCACTCATATTGCGAATGCCAAATAAGGGTCTGGGAAATACGATTGCCTGTTTTCGTAGTCTTAATGCAAACCTCGCAGCCTGGTGTGTCGGTACCTCTACCTTCCTGAATAATTAAAAACACACATATATACATCATCAAACACATTACTCCTGACATCTTCTTCCTAATTCTTCGACCGTGCGATGGCACCTCAGCTTCCAGGCGTGTGAGGGCTGCAGGGAATGGAGTCCTTCTGATCCTCACTGTTCTTCACAGAGGATTCCTCTGGCTTAAACGTTGGTAGGTGGTCAGGCTTTATTATGGCCGTCAAAACACTTACTTGTAGATCTTTGTTGATGTTCCCTTGTAACAATACTCTTCGCAAAAACCACTTTTAATCTAACTGGGTCACTCGCTTCAACCGGATCTTGCAGGGATTCTCAGGATCTTGAGTAGCTTGCCAAGAATCTGCTGCTGGTTTAACCCTGGAGTGATGAATCCACGGAGTCACCTCTGCCACCTTTATAGCTGTTGGAGTAGACAAAAGAACAGCATAAGGACCCCTCCACTTTGGCCCCAACGGTACACTGTTCCACTCCTTTATCCAAACTTGGTCTCCTGGATGGTAAGAATGGACAGGTGGATAAATATTTACAGGTAACCTATCTTGTACCCATTTCTGTACCTCCTCCATAGTTTTACCCAACTCTACAACCTGCCGCCGGGTAATTCCTTCTCCCAACTGACTCAAGTCCCCCCTTAAGTTACTAAGTATGGGAGGTGGACGCCCATACATAATTTCAAAGGGTGATAGACCTAACTTTCTGGTAGGTGTACTACGAATGCGCAACAGAGCTATTGGCAAAAGAACATTCCACTTGAGTTGGGTTTCTTGACACATTTTTGCCAACTTCCTTCGGCTCCCATACAGCTTCCAATAGTTGTAATATCTCAGCTGCGTACTTGATTTCTTTTCCTTCTGAGGTCAGTAATCCTCTTTCTTTATACAAAGCTCCATGGGCATGTGTGGTTAAAAACGCGTACTTTGAGTCTGTGTAGATATTTACTTTCAACCCTTCAGCCAATTGCAGAGCCCGTGTAAGTGCGATTAATTCTGCCTTCTGTGCTGATGTTCCTTTTGACAATGGCCGCGCTTCTATCACCTTGTCTATAGTTGTCACTGCATATCCGGCATAGCGAATCCCTTCTTTCACGTAACTACTGCCGTCCGTGTAATACTGAACATCGGGGTTCTGGATGGGAAAATCATGAAGGTCCGGTCTACTTGAGAACACTTCATCCATTACCTCCAGGCAATCATGTCGACTCTCAGTAGGTTGCGGCAAGAGGGTAGCTGGGTTCAAGGTATTAACAGTCTCAAGATGCACTCTCGGGTTCTCGCATAACATGGCTTGATACTTAGTCATGCGGCTATTGCTAAACCAATGATTACCTTTATAGTCTAGCAACGTCTGTACTGCGTGCGGGACTCGGACATAGAGTTCCTGACCCAGAGTGAGCTTGTCAGCTTCTGCTACCAACAGGGCGGCAGCAGCTATGGCCCTTAGACGAGGAGGAAGACCACTGGCTACTGCATCCAGTTGTTTGGACATATACACAATAGGTCGTTTCCATGATCCCAGATACTGTGTCAGTACTCCCACAGCCATGCTTCTTTGCTCGTGTACATATAAGTAGAATGGACGTGTATGATCAGGTAGACCTAATGCGGGGGTGCTCATCAATGCCTTCTTAACATCCTCAAATGCCTTCTGCTGTTCGATGGTCCACAGGAAGGAATCATGTTCCGTGCCTTTAATAGCGGCATAGAGGGGTTTCGCCAGTATCGCATAACTGGGAATCCATATCCTACAGAAGCCTGCTGCCCCTAAGAATTCTCGCACTTGTCTTCTATTCTTAGGTGTTGGTATTTGGCATACAGCCTCTTTTCTTTCAGGCCCCATTATCCTTTGACCTTCAGAGATATGGAATCCCAGATACTTGACAGTTGGCTGACACAACTGAGCTTTCTTCCTGGACACCTTGTATCCTGCCTTCCAAAGAATGTGCAGTAAATCATAAGTTGCTTGCTGGCATATCTCTTTAGTAACTGCTGCTATCAACAAATCATCCACGTATTGTAGTAGTACACATTCTCCTGGGATGGACTTGAAATCTAATAAGTCCTGACTTAATGCTGATCCAAATAGGGTAGGTGAATTTTTAAACCCTTGGGGCAATCTTGTCCAGGTCATCTGACGTTTCGAGCCCGTTACAGCATCTTCCCATTGGAATGCAAAGATACACTGGCTTTCTGTAGCAATTCGTAGGCAAAAGAAGGCATCTTTAAGGTCCAAGACTGTAAAGTAAGTAGCCCCACCCGGAATCAAGGCAAGCAGGTTATAAGGATTGGGCACAACTGGATGTATACTTACTACCGCATCATTGACTGCTCTCAAATCCTGCACAGGACGATACTCATCTGACCCAGGCTTCTGAACAGGCAACAATGGAGTATTCCAGGGGGAAGTACAGAATTTTAGGATACCATACCTTATGAACTTATCCAAATAAGACTGTATGTTCTTCTTCGCCTTTTGAGGTATATGGTATTGTCGCAGGCTTACTGGATAAACCCCAAGCTTTAGTTCGATGCGTATAGGTGGGATATTGCGAGCAAGTCCTGGTGGGTTATTTTCTGCCCACACTCCTGGTATATTATACAAGGATTCATCACTCTTAGGGTTTTGACTTGTCATCACTGTATAAAGTCGCCACTCTTCTTCCTTTGGTACTGATAGTGTCATTATACCTGAGGGTCCATTAAACTTCAAGGATGTCGTTCCGTTAGGCAGAAATGTTATCTGTGCTTGTAACTTCGACAACAAATCCCGTCCTAGAAGTTGGACTGGACATTCAGGCATGTAAAGGAACTGATGTTTCACTACGTGGCCTCCCAGTGTACAGAGTCGACTTTTGAGAACCGGTTTAGCAGCACTCCTCCCAGTTGCTCCTATTACAGTGATAGTTCTTCCTGAAGGAGGAGCAACTAGGTCGGTTACCACAGAATGTTCAGCACCAGTGTCGATCATGAAAGAACTCCTTTTTCCCCCTATTGCTACATCGACCATAGGCTCCGCTCGACCAAGGGGGATGGAGCCTGGTCGGTATCAATAGTCCTCCATGACAGTGTCAGCCAAACCCACAAAGTCCCTATCTTCTCTTTCTCGCGGTCTCTGCGCTGCTGGGTAATACCTATCCCCTTGAACGCTTCCTCTACTATTCCCACCATTTCCTCCAGGGCCTCCTCTTCCTCTCACTCTACCTCTATAGTTATTACTATATCCCTTGTTCTATCTCTCTCATGTTGTTCCCTCAATGGACACTCACTCCTCCAATGCCCTTCTTCCCTACAATATGCGCATTGGTTCCTACTTAAAGGCTCCCTATTCCACTTATTCTCGCTTTTCTCGGTTCCCCTGTACACTTCCTTTTCCCTTCTATCTACACCAGCGATAGCTACCGCTAACATATCTGCCTTCCTTCTCATCTTACGCTCTTCTTCCTTCTTCGTCTCTGTCTCCCTATTCATATAAACCTTATTTGCTATTTCCATTAGTTGAGTTATAGACATCCCTACAAACCCTTCTAGCTTTTGCAATTTTCTTTTAATATCTCCGTAAGCCTGGCTGACAAAGGCAGAGTTTACCATCCGGGAATTCTCAGGAGCCTCTGGACTAAAGGGGGTATACAATCGGTATGCCTCCAATAATCGGTCATAAAAGGCACTGGGCGACTCATCACATTTCTACAATACCTCAGCCGTCTTTGACATATTGATCGCCTTTTTCCCTCCGGCTTTCATGCCAGTAATAATGGCTTCCCTATAAGCTTTTAGGTGAGCCATATCAGCACCATTAACATTCCAATTCGGATCTACGTTTGGGTAATGAGCTGCGGCCCATGCTACCGGGTTGGCCTGATTCTGTGCACGGGCCACTTCTTCAAGCGCTTTAATTGCCGCCTGATTAATCCGAGTCCTTTCCTCGTTATTAAACAATGTCATAAGCAATTGCTGGCAATCAGCCCAAGTGGGATTGTGCGTTTGGATTATGGAGGTAATCAAATCTGTCATGGCTTGAGGTTTGTCTGTGTAAGAGGAGTTATGGGTTTTCCAGTTGAACAAATCCGTAGTGGTAAAGGGAACATAAACAAATACAGGGTCTGCATGTTGCAATTGACCATTATTGTCAACGTGTGTTGGGCCCAGTGTAAGTCGGAGAGGCATTTGGTAATGTCAGGGTTGGAGGGTACCAGTCATCTGTCGGGTTAATACAGGGCTTCGGCAAGGCTGCTCAGTCTGAGAGTAGTAAGATAGGTGGAAGGGGGTGAGCTAATTTTACTAGTCAGCATTTGGTGGATGAAACATTTTTTTTTTTTTTTAAGTGTTAAACCAAAAACCTACCAGTAGGTGTCACCAGAGGGTAATTGTATCAAAATAATCTTTATGGGTCTAATAATAAAACTTAACTTTTAATATATTTATACATAAAATAAAACCTTATAGCAATAAATATATTAAAATAGGATAAACAATCCTACTTCTGTCTGTTATATTAAGAATTCTCCTCACAATTTAACTGTAAATAAAATACAATGCTAAAATACACTCCTACCAAAAAGGAAGTCAATTTAAATGACAAAAAAACAGTTTGTACAGAAATACAAGAGTTTGAAAGAAAAGAACAGATAGGTATGTGGGTAGGCGTGGACAATAGAGCAGGGGGAGTGCAAATACCAGCTATACCAGTTTTAGGCTACTCTGGCTCTGGAGGATGAATAGGGGGGTTGGTAATCAGATGCAAGGGGAACACTTATCACACTCTCGCTAGACGGCAGAGCTCACGCTACCCAGCAAGATATACACTCTACTATAATAAATTTTAACACATTTACAGTTTCCCAACTAATCTATTGGACAGTACCTCGAGGGACTACCTAAAACTATTTACATCCATTTTGGTTAGCCGTCGCTGCCCAAGCACCACATATAGCGAACTAGAGGGCGGAATTTACAACAATACCCTTTTAGTCTATCTACTCTATCAATAGTCTAGTGGGTTCCAAATTTACACGCCTTCCCACTTAGCCAAGATAGGTTGAGAACTAGCAAACATAATGTACACCAGAGTCTGCTTAGTCTCCCGGTCCCTCCGACCTAGCGAACGAAATGTACACCCTAGATACGCTAGTCTAGACAAGACACCGGTGTCCGGCCTGGGCTATATACATTCAACCAAGACCCAGCCTGACTCCATACCAAGATTAGACGGGCTGACTACAGGGCGTCTAATTATGAGCGGTGCGCCTTCGCTCCTTCCCTCCCTGGAGGGGGCCAATTCCATACACAATTCCAATTCAAACCCCTTATGGGCCTACCGCACAATCGGTATCCAATACCCCTAGTGGGTCCACCGTCTAAAACAGTAGTCGTCTTACCTCCTCGTTCCTGAACCTGAGTTCACACTCATCGATGGGGACACCCCAGCACTTACTACGTAGAGGCCGAGGATCTCCTGGACAACAGACCAGTGGCGCCGAGACGAAGGGAGGTCCACGCAGAAGTTCAGGGGTGCAGCCGTAGAGAACGTGGGCAAAGATAGACCATCTCACGCCTCTGCTTCCTACCCACCGTTAACGACGAGCTTCCCGGCCAATGCACCAAAGATGTTACCGGGAAACTGACGGAGGCCAAGCACAGAGAGATGGACACAGGTTTCTTCAGGAAGGAAGAGATCTTTATTCGATTCACTGACCGGGACTCAGAGGGACTTATGTCACCAAAAACAGCAAAGATCTAAGCACTGAATACATAGAGTACATTCCTTATATAGCACTGTAGCTCCTCCCATAATTAGCTACGCCCACACATACCCTTAACCTAATCAATGAATAGAGTCTAAACTCATCCATCCGGTCTAACCACGTGGCTCATCTGAAACAAAGGAGAGGGACGCGTAATTCCAGTTCCTGCATTCCTGCACATGCTCAGTACAGTGATGACAGTATCTTAGCTACGTGTAACTAACTGATACTACAAACACATGTATCTACATATGCGTTGTGGCAATCTTGTATTTTACTGGAATTCCATCACAGCATGAGGTGGGGGAGTTCAGAGTCTGGAACTGATTCTGCGATGCCCCTGACCTTAAGGTTCTGGGCACGTCATGAGTCTTCCATTGCTGCCATAGCCCCTTCTACCTTCAAGTGCTGCTGTTGCAGCAGTTTCATCTCCTGCTGGAGGGAGGTCACTTGCCTGGTATGCGTGTGGGAGTTTTGCTCCACGATGTCCACGCGGTCCGTAAGGCCCTTTATGTCTCTCCGCATGTCAGCTACGTCCTCCTGAATATTTTGGTGGAGCTCCGCCAGCAGCTCCCTCATTTCAGCATTCGTGACCTGGGCTGTGTCAGGCTGCGTGGCAGGCTTTGTGTTAGGCTTCTCCGGTGGCCACCTTGCGGGTGAACAGAGCTCTTCTGAGTCAGAGAGCAGTTCGTCTGAGTCTTCTAAGCCTTCTATGTAGGCGGCCATGTCAGGCTCTGGTGCGCCATGTGCCCGCCGCCACAGGTCTCCTATGCTGGCGCCCGGCCGGGGCAGATCGGGCTTGGGTTTTTTAGTCTTCCTGCCCATTACTGCTTCGTGTGTGGGCAGCTGATGTGCTTTGGGGGGTGATATTTTCGAGGTTAATTGGTCTTTTTAGGCCGATATTGCCAGGAGCTCTCTGCAGATGCGACCTGTCGGTTCGGCTGCTGGCTCCGCCCCCCCAAATTTTCTAAATACTTTCATTAGTCTCTTATTTCTAGGATAGCTTTATGCCTAGCCCATACATGCTTAAAGTTTCTCACTCTGTTAAGCTCTACCACGTCCGCTGGAAGGCTATTCCATGCATCCACTACTCTCTCAGTAAAGTAATACTTTCTGATATTATTTTTAAACCTTTGTCCCTCTAATTTAAAACTATGTCCTCTTGTTATGGTAGTTTTCCTTCTTTTAAATATACTCTCCTCCTTTATGGTATCGAAACACAACCTCACCATAAACACAAGTAGCCTCCCATACTCACAACACAAGCTATTTAGAAGCTGCTGTGACTGCTGGTAAAGCTGGCAATCAAGTGCATGCTGGGATCTCACTGACCCAGCATGCATCGGCTTCCTACACTTGAAAGGGCATAAAAGGGGCGCCCAACCAAGTATCTGCCCCGGGTGTAAATGCGTCAAATGATGCGCTCGCTATACGCTTTCTGGGGACTGTTTCCTGGCACTCACTTATCGTCTTACCAGCAGGAAGAAGCTCCTGTTATACAGTCTGGGACAGAGAAAAGGTGGATGTGGTGAGTGCAGAAGGAAGGGGACATGTCACAGAGTTAGAAAGACTGAAGTAGTAAAAGCATTTACACAGTGTAAAAAGTCAGCATTACCTTAAAGGACCACTATAGGCACCCAGACCACTTCAGCTCAATGAAGTGGTCTGGGTGCCAGGTCCCTCTAGCTTTAACTCTGCAGCTGAAAACATAGCAGTTTCATAGAAACTGCTATGTTTACACTGAGGTTAATAAAGCCTCTAGTGGCTGTCTCACTGACAGCTGCTAGAGGCACTTCTGCGATTCTCACTGTGAAAATCGCAGTGAGAAGACGCTGAACGTCCATAGGAAAGCATTAAATAATGCTCATAGGCGTGCACACGGGGTGTGCCAGGTGTGGCTGGGCACACCCTAATCCCCGCGGCACGCCTAAGTATTGAGACCGGCAGGGGAGATCTCAGGATCCCCCCTGTTGGCTCATGCAGAGCCGGCGCTATCCGAGCGCCGGCTCTGCTCTCAGCCTCCCTCCCCACCGACCCACAGGCAGGGAGGGAGGCAGGAGAGGACCCGGGGAGCTCTTGCCAGCAGCTCCGCCAGGGTCCTCTCGCGAGATCTGAGCGTTGCCGCGGTTATCGCGGCAACACTCAGATCTCGCGAGAGTGAACTCTAGCCCCGCAGGCTAGAGTTCACTCTCACCACTAGGACCACCAGGGAAGGCAGAAAGGATCCCGCTCAAGCGCACACACACACACAAACACCCACATAGCACACTACCAGCACCCTCACACTGCACACACACACAGCAGTGCATATATATTTATATATATATATATATATATATATATATATACATATACATACATATACGCAGCGTGTGCTTGTGCTTTAGGGTGCACACCCTAATGCAATAGGCTGCGCACGCCTTTGATAATGCCTTCCTATGGTCGGTTTGAATGTGCGCGGCAATGCGCATTTGGAGGTGACGTCGGCAGGGGGAGGAGAGGTCACCAGCACCGAGGGAGCCTGGTGCTGGAGAAAGGTAAGTGTTTTAACCCCTTCAGCCCAGCGGGAAGGGACCTAATGACCCTAAAATGAGTTTGTTTTCCTGGCACTATAATGGTCCTTTAAACTACAATAAATGTGTTTAGAAATGAGTCTGTGTAAATAAGTTACATTGAGATATATTTTTCTTGTTATAAATTACATTTTAGTTGTATAAATCGTCAGTAAGTCACCTGAAATCTCTCAGAACAGTCCCGGCTCTAATCACACCACCGCTCACACCCCTAAAATGAAAGTTTTTCTCTTTGTCAATTTGAAATGTTGGGCGGTATGCGATGGAGTGTTACATTAAGGCGCAGATCTGTTTTAATTGGCCTGGATATGTTATTAAGTTTTGGGTTTACAGGGGATGGGGCTGTCACATACGAAGAAACACGTACTGAGCGCTATAAATAGTCCTGGAACGTAAACAGACACTGCATACAGCAGTCATTCCCGCTGATGGTCCTGTTAATTTAACATCTGCCCCATGCATTCCAAAAAAGGGCGTCTCAGCCCTCCATAGGGAATCTTAGTGACCATGTAGGCGCTGATTGCAAACAATTAGCATTAGTGGTTTCATCAATTAACAGTGAACTACTGAACAGTATGCTGTCTGCTGATTTACAGCCCGATGAACTTTTACATCACATCAATGTATGATGTCCCCAAAAAGCACCTTCACACTGCCCCACGAAGCGGTTGCACCGACCCAGAAAATGCATATTTTCACTGTATTCACCTTGCATCTGACAATCTCTGACCTTGGTGTTTAATGGACCTTAACGTATTCAGATGACTGAGCCAGGTTATAGTTTACATCAAAATGTCTTATAAAATGTATTATTATGGAGCCCTGAGTGATATTGGTATGCAGGGTGTAAAGGTGTAGATCTGACAGAGCGTGGGGTAAACAAGATTATTCACTTACAGTGACACTATACTGCCCAAATACAAATATAAATAAATACAAATCACAATTTAGTAGATATACCACAAATGAAAATATGCATGCATTTAATTATGCATTTTTTTGCTTTGGGGGTATATCTAGAATCAGCCTGCAAAAACTGCAGATATTTTGTATGTACCCATTGCAATACCCTCCCCTTGTAACCCCGCCCAAACTTTCTGTGTCTTTTCAATCACAGACTTCCCGATGCAGCTCAATGAGAAGTCTTTACAAGGCAGGTGCTTTGGGCAGTGGCGTACATACCAGGGTCGCAGGGGTCGCGGCTGCGACCGGGCCCGGCCCACCAGGGGGCCCGGCAGCCCTGCGACCCGGTATGTACCCTGTGTGGCCAGCCTCTTCTCCTGGGGGGCCCAGGAGCCGGCCACCTCAGGGCCCCCCAAGGCTGGCCCTGGTGTCACCCGGCGGAAGGGCTGGCTGGCGCGCGAGGAAGCACTCTCCCCTGAGCGCTCTTTGCCCAGCTCCCTCGCGCACCGCACTGATGCCGGAGCCAGAATATGACGTCATATTCCGCCTCTGGCATCAGTGCGCAGCGCGCGAGGGAGCTGAACAGGGAGCATTTAGGGGAGAGTGCTCCCTCGCGCGCCCGCCAGCCTGCCCGGTGACCGGCTGCCCAGCAACACTACTGGACCCCAGGGAATCCCCTCAGCACTCCCAAAGGTAGGGAGGCTGGGGGATTACATTTTTTTTTTTAAAAGTGTGTGTGTGTGTGTGTGTGTTAGTGTTAGAGTGTGTGTGTGTGTTAGTGTTAGAGTGTGTGTGTTAGTGTTAGAGTGTGTGTGTGTGTGTGTTAGTGTTAGTTTTTGTGTCAGTGTGTGTGTTAGTTTGTGTATGTCAGTGAGTGTGTTACTGTGTGTGTGTTACTGAGTGTGTTAGTTTGTGTGTGTCTGTTAGTGAGTCTGTTTGGTGTCTGTTAGTGAGTGTGTGTTTTGTAAGTGAGTGTGTATGTGTCTGTCTGTCAGTGAGTGTGTATGTATGTCTGTCACTGAGTGTGTGTCTGTCAGTATATGTGTGTGTCTGTGAGCTAGTGTGTATGCATCTGTTCGTGAGAGTGTATGTGTGTCTTCAGCACTTACTTTTCTACAGCGTCGGACTCCCTTGGCGCTGGGGATCCCTCCCCCCCGATCCGCCTCTCAGCTCCGAATGCGCATTACTCAATGCTTTCCTATGGACGTTCAGCATCTTCTCACTGTGATTTTCACAGTGAGAATTGCGGAAGCTCCTCTAGCGGCTGTCAATGAGACAGCCACTAGAGGCTGGATTAACCCTCAGTGAAATATAACAGTTTCTCTGAAACTGCTATGTTTTCAGCTACAGGGTTAAAACTAGAGGGACCTGGCACCCAGACCACTTCATTGAGCTGAAGTGGTCTGGGTGTCTGTAATGGTCCTTTAAGTGTATGTGTATCTGCATGCATTGGCGTACATACCGCGGTTGCAGGGGTCGCAGTCCTGCGACAAGGTGCCCGCCGCCATGTGTTGCGGCCCTGGACCGCGCAGAGTAAGCGAGGGGGAGAGGGTGGGCCCACGGATCAGTTTCGCACTGGGGACTCATGGGTTGTGTGTACGCCACTGGCTCTGGGCAATTGCTGCCTCTTAAGTTAAGCTTCACTGAGCTAACCAAACCAGGGAGTAACAGGACCTATTGTCTGATTGACAGCCAGGAGGGTGTAACAAGGTTAAAGGATCACTATAGTGTCAAGAAAACAAACTCGTTTTCCTGACACTAACCCCTTCAGCCACTTACCTTTATCCAGTGTTGGGCTCCTTCGGCGCTGGTGACTTCTCCTCCCCCGCTGACGTCACCTCCCGAGTGGAGCAAGAGCCATGCGCGCATTCAAACAGTCCATAGGAAAGCATTTCTCAATGCTTTCCTATTGACGTTCTGCACGCTGTATGCGAATTTCGCATCCAGCGTCGCAGATGCGCCTCTAGCAGCTGTCAGGAAGGCAGCCACTAGAGGTTGGATTAACCCTGCTATGTAAACATAGCAGTTTCTCTTAAACTGTTATGTTTACATCTGAAGGGTTAAAACCTGGGGGACCATTGAGCTGAAGTGGTCTGGGTGACTATAGTGTCCCTTTAATTTATAAAAGTGACAATCTATTTTGAAATTTGAACTTTTTGTAAAATGGAAAAAAGAGACAAACTCTTCACACATAAAGCACTTCAGCAAGCCGACGTGCATTAGGATTAGTTTTTCCCCTTCAAATATATATTTTTAATAGGCAGTAGAAAACTGTTTAGTATCAGTTAGTAATTACTAATAATATTTCTATGTAACTTAGTGTATCCCATTGAATTTAGAGGATTGCACCCATGATTATAAAGCAATGTACCTTTGTAAAAGGTATTGAAAATACAATCAGTAATAAAAATACAAGTGACTCCATATCCGCTCCAGCAAACTGAAATGTTTTGGTACTAATGTTAGATTTACATGGATAAATGGTCACATAACATGTTTCTTGAAAACTTGTTACTGCAGGTAATTGTTGTAAATAATTTCTAGATAAGAAACGTCTGTGTAATGTAACACACTGATAAAACAACAGCGAAACTCTTCCCCCTGAGCTTTCAAAACAGACGGGAACCTTGACCTGCTGCAGTTTGTTATTTTGAATCCTCCAGCAAAGCCATTGGATGGGGACAGCTCACACCCTTACACCAATTAACAGCAGAACGCAGGTGATGTTAACAGACAAAGGGTCAACGACAGTGTTGTGTTGTTTAAACTACAATGTCACCTTCCATTACATGACACTAGAGGTTTAACAGCAACACAAACACTGTTGTCGACTACAAATCCCATTAAGCTTAACCAAATCAGACACCCATTGGAGAATTAAAGTTCATTATCTATAGCCGGTGCCTTTTTTTGCTGTTTTCTGCCAATTGTACTCTTTTTGCCTCTTTTTGGGGGATGATTAGCAGGCCATGGGAACACGATGGAAACAGCTGCTGCGTGCCTGTCATGGTTTTTTCTGACAATTGCTCTGTCGCCCACTGAATGGGGGATGGAGGGGGAAGGCAACAAACTAATATAAAATAAAAACTATAAATACATATTGGAGACCCTCAACTGGTCAGGGATATTTACTAAGGTGAGAATTGCTGGGAATTCAAAAATAGTTACATAGTTACATAGCTGAAAAGAGACTTGTGTCCATCAAGTTCAGCCTTCCTCACATATATTTTTCCCGTTGATCCAAAAGAAGGCAAAAAACCTAGTCTGAAGCGCTTCCAATTTTGCAACAAACTAGGAAAAAATTCCTTCTTGACCCCCAAAATAGCAGTCAGATGTCTCCTTGTAGAACAATCACACTATCTGTTATCATTAGGGGATTATTGGGGACTCCCCTTTGAGGAGTGCTGCCTTTCCTAATAATCATTTTATTGTGGCAATTTAGCGCTGATTTTTTCTCCTTTTCCAAGTCTCCTTGGATCAAGCAGCTATTACCCCAGAAAAATAGCTAAATCAGAAAATTTTCCAAGTCACATCTTTTTAGTTTGGTTATTTTGGCTTTAAATTCACCTTAGTAAATAACGCTGTTTGTGTGAGAGAACTGCTCTGATGGGTGACTGGGTGACTGGGGTAGAAGGTTTCCATATTGTGCATGTGGCAAACCTAGCCACTTACAGAATGTCCTTGTATATCTCTTGCTATTACTGCATTGCTATTCCTATCTGTGGCCAAACCAGCCACTTAAAGTGTAACCCCCCGAATGTAATATGATGTAAAGTGTATTCCTGTGTACTGCTTGGTATCTCCTAAGGCAGGAGATGGCTATCTGTAACCGACCCCCTCCTGCCTGGGACTAATGCAGACCCCTGTGTGGAATGCCTGTGTGGAATGCAGACCCCCCCTGCGGAGGCTGTGTTTAAAGGAAACTGTAATCATTAAAGGACCACTATAGTGCCAGGAAAACATACTCGTTTTCCTGGCACTATAGTGCCCTGAGTGTGCCCCCACCCTCAGGGACCCCCTCCCGCCCGGCTCTGGAAAGGGGAAAGGGGTTAAAACTTACCTTTTTCCAGCGCTGGGCGGGGAGCTCTCCTCCTCCGTTCCGCCCCGTCGGCTGAATGCGCACGCGCGGCAGAAGCTGCACGCGCATTCAGCCGATCACATAGGAAAGCTTTCATAATGCTTTCCTATGGACGCTGGTGTGCTCTCACTGTGAAAATCACAGTGAGAAGCACGCAAGCGCCTCTAGTTGCTGTCAATGAGACAGCCACTAGAGGAAATAGGGGAAGGCTTAACCCATTCATAAACATAGCAGTTTCTATGAAACTGCTATGTTTATGAAAAAATGGGTTAACCCTAGAAGGACCTGGCACCCAGACCACTTCATTAAGCTGAAGTGGTCTGGGTGCCTAGAGTGGTCCTTTAAAGAGTTTGACTCAACCTGGTGAGATGCCAGTGTTTTAACCTCCAAGCTATGTGTCGTCTAGTTCTTGGGAGAAAAGGATTGTAACTACGCTACCTGCATTTTACCTACATTTTACCTGCTTTATCCTGTCTACCAGCGGAGATACCGTGGATAATACCACTACTCCGCTACAGTGACTTGAAATTGAATGCAGAACAATCACACACAGGAGCAGCTACACACAGCACACTCTGAATGTAGAGCAATCACACACAAGAGCAGTTACACACATCACACTCTGAATGTAGAGCAATCAGACACAGGGACAGCTACACAGCACACTCTGAATGTAGAGCAATCACACACAGGAGCAGCTACACACAGCACACTCTGAATGTAGAGCAATCACACCCAGAAGCAGCTACACACAACACACTCTGGATGCAGGGCAATCACTCACAGGAGCAGTTACACACAGCACACTCTGAATGCAGAACAATCACACACAGGAGCAGCTACACACAGCACACTCTGAATGTAGAGCAATCACACACAGGCGCAGTTGCACAGCACACTCTGAATGTAGAGCAATCACACACAGGGGCAGCTACATACAGTACACTCTGAATGTAGAGCAATCACACACAGGAGCAGTTACACAGCACACTCTGAATGTAGAGCAATCACACACAGGAGCGGTTGCACAGCACACTCTGAAAGTACAACAGTCAGAATGTGTACTCTGAATATAAAGAAATTACTGACACCACAGTCTTAATGCGGTGAATTTACACACAGTACAATGGTAAGGCAGAGCAATCACACACAGGAGCAGTTACACACAGAACACTCTGAATGTAGAACAATCACACACATGAGCAGCTACACACAGCACACTCTGAATGTAGAGCAAACACACACAGGAGCAGTTACACACAGCACACTCTAAATGTAGAGCAATCACACACAAGAGCAGTTACACACAGCACACTCTTAATGTAGAACAATCACACACAGGAGCAGTTACACACAGCACACTCTGAATGTAGAGCAGTCACACACAGCACACTCTGAATGCAGAACAATCACACACAGGAGCAGCTACACACAGCACACTCTGAATGTAGAACAATCACACACAGGAGCAGCTACACACAGCACACTCTGAATGTAGAGCAATCACACACAAGAGCAGTTACACACAGCACACTCTGAATGTAGAACAATCACACACAGGAGCAGCTACACACAGCACACTCTGAATGTAGAACAATCACACACGGGCAGCTACACAGCACACTCACACACAAGAGCAGCTACACACAGCACACTCTGAATGTAGAGCAATCACACACAGGAGCAGTTACACACAGCACACTCTGAATGTAGAGCAATCACACACAAGAGCAGTTACACACAGCACACTCTGAATGTAGAACAATCACACACAGGGGCAGCTACACAGCACACTCACACACAGGAGCAGTTACACGCAGCACACTCTAAATGTAGAGCAATCACACACAAGAGCAGTTACACAAGGCACACTTTGAATGTAGAACAATCACACACAGGAGCATCTACACAGCACACTCACACAGAAGAGCAGTTACACACAGCACACACTGAATGTAGAGCAATCACACACAGGAGCAGTTACACACAGCACACTCTGAATGTAGAGCAATCACACACAAGAGCAGTTACACACAGCACACTCTGAATGTAGAACAATCACACACAGTAGCAGCTACACACAGCACACTCTGAATGTAGAGCAATCACACACAGGAGCAGTTACACACAGCACACTCTGAATGTAGAGCAATCACACACAAGAGCAGTTACACACAGCACACTCTGAATGTAGAGCAATCACACACAGGGGCAACTACACAGCACACTCACACACAAGAGCAGTTACACACAGCACACTCTGAATGTAGAACAATCACACACAGGAGCAGCTACACACAGCACCAAAATAGCCACTAAAAACAGTCTTGTAAGTCAGAAGGGTAGTATCCAAAATTTCAAGGGGAACAAACAGATGATCAGTCAGGTAGTTGAGAACAAGAGGAAGGTCCCAAGGAGGTGTACCGGATCTGGAAGGAGGTCTCAAGCTGCCTTGAAGAATCTTGAGATCAAAGGATCCGAAGCCCATGAGAAATTGCATAATGCTGAAAGAGCCGAGGACTGAACTCTAAGAGTGCTGAGGCTAAGGCCTTTGTCCAGACCTTCCTGAAGGAAATCCAGGATCTGAGTATTACGAGGTTGCAAGAAGTCAATGCTCCTGGTTGATGCCAATTGTCTGAATATATCACAGATTCTATGGTAGCACGAGGAAGTAGAACCTTTCCTAGACTGCAAAAGGGTATTAACCACTGCTTCAGAGAGGCCTAAGTGACGTAGTCTTCCCTTTTCAAGACCCATACCCCTGGTTTGAGGTGTTCTGGATGAAGATGGGAGATTGGACCTTAACTCAGCAGATCCTTCATTATTGGGAGAAGCAGAGCTCGTTCCTGACTCAACTTCATTAAGAGAGGAAACTATTGCCTCTTGGCCAGACCGGGATATAGCGGAGAGCTGGTATTACACAGCCTATCTCCACTTTAGATCCCAGGGAGGTTCAGGAACAAGCAATTATAAATCCATAGGTTAAAGTATCCAGCAGGCAAAATAACACAGCAATATCCCAACAGCAATCCCAATAACTGGACGACACACAGTATCAGGAGCAGAACTAAAGATTTATTCAGACAGTGGCCTTATAAAGCCTGCTCCCATGCAAGGGAGGGATTTCCATTAATTTGTTCAGTAGCCAATCCTGCTCTGGTAACCTCACACATCTCCTCTCCTCAGCCTGCATCATAATCCAGGACACCAATTCCCCCCGTTTCTGGATGTACCCCTAAACCTAGGGGTACCACTTTAAATTATACATCCCTTGGTAGCCCTGATCTGGGTGAACAACATATCCAAAAATCACCCAGATCAGACCAGGGGTTCGGGAAACTTATGGAGGGAATAAAATGACCGACCGCACTGGAAAGAAGAGCCGAATGGGGTTCCATGCGATGGGGCCCTGCGGTCGGTCCTGGAGTAAGGGAACAAACTGCACAAAAGCCTCCAGCTACAGAGACTAGGGAGGGTTCGCCTGAATCCCCTCGTTCGGTTGTTTCTATCTCCCGAATGAGGAGCCGTTCGGTAGTTTGGAACCGAACGGACCGGGCTTGTGGAGGTCTCAGCGGTGTTCGCCTAGTTGAGTGTCCGATTTGAGTTCCAGACACTCGATGCCAAAACACCGCTGTTCGGGAGTTTTAAAATGGCCACCGCCACGTGTTCGTTTCCCGAATGGCGGCCACCCCCGAGAACAAAGGACTGCTATGCAGCTTGTCAATTACCCGTTCGCAACAATGTTGCAACAGGTAATTAAAGGCAGACTTCACACAGGGGAGGTCTGACTGTTCGGTAGTTTCATTCGAACAAACTAAGGGAATGAAACTACCGAACAATCAGACAAATACATACATTTAACACACATAACTTTGCCATTTACACGAATGCATTCAAAACATATGTAATTCTCAGGACAGCCCAGTGCCATCCGCTACACTGCTCCCCCTTGCCCACAAGCCAGCATACACAGTCTGATCCAACACAGATCGGCTTGGGGATGTCCGGGGAGGCTCACAGATCATTTCTCTAGGTCGGTTTGTCTTGACAACCCGTCAGCGTTCCCATTCTGTTTGCCCGGGCAGTACTGAATGTTAAAGTCAAAAGGCTGCAGCGCCAAACTCCAGCGCAGCAGCCTGGAATTGTCCCCAGCCACACGGTTTAGCCAGACCAACGGGTTGTGAGCCGTGAGCAAGGAAAAGGGCTGTCCATACAAATATGGCTGCATTTTCTTCAGGGCCCACACCACAGCCAGGCATTCTTTTTTCGATGGCGGCGTAGCTCACTTCTCTTGGCAATAGTTTCCGACTGATGTAGGCTACGGGGTGTTCTCCGCCATCAGCCCCGACTTGGCTTAATACTGCTCCCAATCCAAACATAGAAGCGTCTGTGTGAACAAGAAAACGCTTAGTTGGATCAGGAGCTGCCAAGACAGGGGCATTAAAAAGTGCATCTTTCAACAGGTTGAACGCCTTCTCACACTCCGGGGTCCAGGTTACTTGGCGGGGTAGGTTTTTATGGGTAAGGTCAGTAAGGGGTTTGGCCAGGGCACTATAGTTGGGGACAAGCTTGCGGTAGTATCCGGCAGTCCCTAGAAAAGCAAGGACCTGGGTTTTTGTCCTGGGAGTGGGCTACTGCCTCTACCTTAGCAGGTTCAGGTTTCTGCTTCCCACACCCCACTCTGTGTCCGAGGTACTGTACCTCTGCCATCCCTATACTGCATTTAGCTGACTTCAGGATTAATCCGGCTTCTCGGATCCTATCTAACACCGCCCCTATATGGGCCAAATGTTCCTCCCAAGTGTTGCTAAAGATGGCTATGTCATCTAAATAAGCACAAGTGTAATCCTGAAATCCATCCAGGAGTCGGTCTACCATCCTCTGGAAGGTAGCGGGTGCGTTTTTCATCCCAAACGGCATTACCTTAAATTGGTATAAACCGAATGGGGTGACAAAAGCGGATTTAGGAATGGCCTCGGGCACCAGGGGAATCTGCCAATACCCCTTACATAGATCAATGGTCGTGAGGTAGTGACCTCTAGCCGTCCTGTCCAGTAATTCCTCTATCCGGGGCATAGGGTATGCATCGGATACCGTCTTTTCGTTTAACCTCCTGTAATCCACGCAGAAGCGAGTTGTGCCATCTCGCTTGGGTACGAGGACTACAGGGGAGGCCCAGGGGCTGACGGTTCAATCACCCCTGGGTGGAACATATCCTCAATCTCTTTACGCATGTTTTCCTTCACCGCTTCAGGGATGCGATACGGGGTTTGGCGCATGGGGAGCTGTCCTGGGGTCTCTACCCGGTGAGTGGCCAAAGGAGTGTACCCAGGTATATTGGAGAATGTGTCCTGTTTCTCCCATAACAACTGTTAACTTCCCCCAAATCCCTGGACAGTCTGCCGTCCCCCAGGAGATCTGGGAGAGGCAGGCTGTCGAACTCTTCATTGGAGGGGGCGCAAATCGCGGTTACCTCCTCTGAACGTTCCTGGTAGGGCTTCAGCATGTTCACGTGGATCATGCGTCACCCCCCAGTCCCTGTACAGGCGCCAATTATATACGTGGTGTCGCATCTCTGCTCCATCACTTTATATGGGCCCTGCCAGGAGGCCTGCAGCTTGTCATGTTGGACTGTTTTCAAAACTAGAACTTTCTACCCAACCTGGAAGCTGCGGTCCCTGGCTCCCCTATCATACCATGTGCGTTAGCGCATCTCGGACTGACTTGGTCAACACTTCCAAACGCTCTCGAAACGCCAGTACATATGGTATGACAGGGGTACCGTCGGTACTCCGGTCTCCCTCCCAGTGTTCCCGGATAAGATCCAGGGGTCCCCTTACTCTCTGCCCAAATAGTAACTCAAATGGGGAGAAACCTGTCGATTCCTGCGGCACCTCCCTGTAGACAAACAGGAGATGCGGCAAAAACCATTCCCAGTCCCTATGGGTGTCGGCAAAAGTGCGCAGCATTTGCTTCAAGGTCCCATTGAACCTTTCGCATAGCCCATTGGTCTGGGGGTGGTATGCGGCGCTAATAATCGATTTGATGTCACAAAATTTCCAGAGGCTCTGGGTGACTTCCGCAGTGAACTGGGTCCCCTGATCCGAGATTATCTCTCTCGGTAACCCCATCCGAATGAAAATCCGCATCAGGGCCTCAGCCACGGTTTCTGCGTGTATGTTAGTCAGGCCAATCGCCTCTGGATATCGGGTGGCATAATCCACTACAGTTAAGATATACCTTTTTCCAGAGGGGCTGGGTTTTTTCAGGGGTCCTATTATATCTACTGCTACTCTGCTGAACGGTTCCTCTATTATGGGTAGCGGGTGTAATTTTGCCTTCCGCCGGTCCCCTCTCTTCCCTACCCTTTGGCACGTGTCACACGTGTTGCAGTACCTGCGGACTTCCTGACTAACTCCCGGCCAAAAGAAACTCTGGGTCAGTTGGTGCCGGGTGCGACTGACTCCTAAATGTCCGGATAGCGGAATATCGTGCGCTATCCGGAGTAACTCTGCGTGATACCGTTGGGGGACCACTAGCTGCCTCATTACAATAGGGTCTGACCCAGCTACCTGCTTGTCAAACTCCCTGTATAGCAACTGGTTATCCCATACAAATCTTTCACCCTGCCCTCCCGGCTGGTCTGAGGTGACTTTGTCTCCATAGACCTGTAAGGTGGGGTCGGTGGCTACCTCAGCCGCAAATTCAGTAGGGGGAGCCCAAGGGGTACATTCTAAGGTAGGGGAAGGATCTCTTACCTGGACCTCCAGGAGTGTGTTGTAGTCCTGGGTGCGGGCCTGTTGTCGTGTAACCACTGGTTGTGCCTCTCCGGTCGTTGGGGTCTGGGGTTCAAAGGCAGACATCAGCTTGCCCAGATCGTTCCCCAACAAAACCTCAGCTGGCAGCTGGGACATCAACCCCACCTCCACATTCCCAAACCCCACTCCCCAATGTAAATGTACCCGAGCTGTGGGTAGCCGGTATACTGCTCCCCCGGGTACCCTGACTGCTACTGTTCTGCTGGTCTTGGCCTGGTCAGGTACCAGGTGACTTTTAACCAGTGTGATGGTGGCTCCTGAATCGCAGAGCCCCTGGACTGCTTTCCCCTCCAAGTACACAGTCTGTCTATGATGCTGGCGGTTGTCAGCATTAGCCTGCACAGGATCCGCTTCATGCAATACTTCCCATTGTTCCATTGTGTTTATGGGAATTGCGGTGCCATAGGGACTTGTTGCCTCTGCTTGGTAGTAGTGGGCTGCCTGTCGAGGTGGTGGGGGTAGTCCGGGCCTGATCCAGGTGGAGCGATCTTTTAGCTGCGGGCATTCCCTCTTATAATGTCCCCAGCGTTGGCAATGGTGGCACTGTACAGAGCTAGTTGGTCGAGGTTTCTGTTGTACACTAGCGGGTGGATAAGGAGGTAGTTGTCGTGGTGGCGGTGCGGTGTTGGGGTATGGGCTGTTCCCCCCTAGGGGTCGGATAACTGTCTTGATGGGGGCTGGTTTTTGCTGTCTGCGGGCATCCAGGTACTCATCCGCCTTTTTAGCTGCTTCTGTGAGGGACTTCGGGTTGCGGTCTCACACCCATTCCTGTATATCATTCTGGATGCCCTCATAGAATTGCTCCAATAGCAACATTTGTAACAAGTCCTCCATGGACCGAGCTTTATTGAACTGTACCCACCCCAGGGCGGCTACGATGTAACTTGCAGACCCATTCCACATGATAGTCCTTGTCATTTCTTTTTAACTCTCTAAATCGCCGCCGATATGCCTCGGGCGTGATTGCATACCGTGCCAGGATCACCTCTTTTACCCTGTGGTAATTCCGAATTTCCTCATCTGGTACAGTTCTATATGCTTCAGCAGCCTTTCCAGTGAGCTTCCCTGCTAAAATAGGTACCCATTCCTCTGGACTAATATTATGCAGTGCACACAGTCTCTCAAAATCTTGGAGAAAAGCATCTATGTCCTCATCTGCTTCTACATATGTTTTTAAATGCTTGGTAAGGTATTTTTGCCTTACCCTGTGTGATGGTAGCGGTGGTAGCATTCCTCTCCAGATTTTGTAGTGGCCTTTGGCGCAGTATAAACTCCTGCACCTCTGTCATTGTCCTGGATATAATATCCGCCGTTGGATTCTCTCCATAAAAGGACAGCCTAAACTGCAGCTGTCTCTGGAACTCCTCTTGCTCAGATCCATCTGCTGAACTCCACTGCTCAGGGATCGCCCTGTCCTCAATCTGGTATTCTGCCATCACCTCTGCAATGAGGGTTGCTTTCCTTTTGTTGCTTGCTGCAATACCTTTCGCTTCTAGGAGATCTTTTAGCGTGGCTCTTTTAAGCTTCGCATAATCACTCTCCATTCGTATTCCACTAGTCCTTGTTCCCAAAAAAACATTGTGGAGTAAATGCCTTTGAACCTCTCTGTCTTTGGAACTTCTTCTATTAACCCTTTTTCCTGAAGAGTAGAGATGCATTTCCTCATGGCTCTTTGTTTGGTGCCTGACAATATCCTTGACTTCCTGAAGAGAATTGGTCTTGGGTAAGAGGAGAACTTTATCCTGTAACCTTCTTTTAAGAGAGAACTGACCCAGATGTCTGTGATATTTGCGGCCCAAACAGGGTGAAAGAACCTTAGTCTTCCCCCACAATCCCTGAAAGGGCCTGAAGACCTTCAGAAGTTCTTCCCAGATGTACTAGAAACTCTCCCTCTGGAGGCTTTATTCACCGAAGACTGGGAGAAGCTTCTCCAAGAGGAATTTCTCGAATATTCCCTTCCTGGTTTATAGCTTCTGCTATCCCGAAAAGAACCAATCCTTGAAACTTTTTTTTGTTTGTTTGTTTTTTTCTTCCAGGAAGAGGAAAAAGGCTTCTTTCTTTCTTGCAGCAAAAAGGCTTTTTTGCCATCTGCAGCCTTTTGTATGGCTTCATCCAGGGTTGTACCAAACAAAAAATCCCCCAGAAATGGAAAGCCACACAACGATGCCTTGGAGGCATAGTCGGGTCCCCACAAATGAAGCAACAAGGCCCTTCTAGAGGCCACAGATAAGGCCATAACTTTTACAATCATACAAGTGATATCTAAAGAGGCTTCCGAGCAGAACACCGTAGCCAGGCTGAAGTCCTTGAGAGATTCCAGAAGATGTTCTCTGCGGACTCCTCGGTCAATATCCTCCTCTAGATTAGCAATCCACACTCTGAAGGACCTTGAGAGAGTGGTTAAGGCCACCGCAGGATGGAGGGCAGACCCCAGGTCTAAATAGGATTTTATGAGATCCCCATCCTTACGCTTTACCATCTGTTCTCTAAGGTAAGCCATGGAGTCAATGAGGAGCGTAGGTTCATCTATTTCATCTATTTCCAATAAGCACTCTCTGCAAAGGTTCTTTCCCTGAGGTGCAGAGGACAAACAATTCAAACATCTTTTGGTTTTATCCCTTGCTTTTCTTGGAGGGAAATCCAATGTTTGCTGGGTCTGAAATAAAAGCCATATATGAACAAATATTACAGGCTTATTCTGGCACTCTTTTTAACACCCCCAACAAGAAAAAGTAATTGGCTCACCTATGTTTCTAGAGAGGGATCTTGCAGAGGCAGAGGGAGAATCCATACTATTATGTAAGATCAATAGAGTATGTAAAAGACTAATAACTAAAAAAGAAAAAAGGAGAGCCTAGATACAAATATGAGGCACGAATATGGGTAGAAACAAAATGGGGGGTAACCCCTAAATGGTGAATTTATATGAATACAAAAAAGAAAAGAAAAAAACTACCATAAAGTGTCTCAACATTTTGGCAAATATAGTCACAATGAAATGAGCATAAAAAATAACTTTTAATGGATATATTAAAATGTAAAATAGAAAAGATAAAAGTAAAACAAAAAGCACAAGGCTACAAAATAATATGTCCTATAAACTAGTTGGGGTATTAAATAAAAGTTATTTTTTATGCTCATTTCATTGTGACTATATTTACCAAAATGTTAAGACACTTTATATAAAAGACTAAAAACCATAATCTATCAAATGCATAGGCAAACACCGAAAGGCAAAGAAAAAAACTGTAAGAATAATAAAAGCATACCTTCAGGCAAGGAATACAAAACCAAGCAGCCAGATGAACAGGAGATCACCAGCTTCAATGCTCTCAAATAAGGTGATTGAAGTAGTGTGCCGAGGACACTATCAGATGCTCTAGCAGGCACACAGCGAACCCCAGCCCACACTGAATTTAAAAAGAGCCAAGGAAACGCTGGTTCCAAGCATGCGCCGACCGCTGGAATGCACACCATGTGTTCCAAACCGTTCGCGTCATACCCGCGTCATTTCCGGTCAGTCGGGGGTAGCCGCAAACGTCACTTCCGGCCTGTTGGAACGCATACTGCGTTCCAGCGCTTGAAATGTGGAACCTGTGGCTGAAAAGAACAAAAGGCCCCAGCGGTCTAAACCAACCACCTCTCAGGGGAAGACAACACAAAGCTACTGCTCAGGTAACCTAACAGAGGAAACAGAGTCCCCAGAGGGCTCCCTCCAAGGGAGGACCCCTTATACAAGTATGGATCCCAAAGAGCTGTCTTATAAGTGGGATTTTTGACCCCAATTTTATAACATGATGGGAGGCTTCGTATTTGCTTAAGTCTCTCTTTACTAGAACTCCACAGCAGCACAGAAAAACAACCAATCAGAAAAAAGTTAGTTACTATAAAACTCCCCTCCCCATACAGCATTGCCTCTTTCTTTGCTGCTCCGCAGTCAGTACAGGTCAGAGTACCACTGCCTCCTGCTTATAGTGGGGGGGGTTTGGGGTTTTATTGCTTATATTCAGTATTTTAGCCTTATAAATGCAGTATTGTTATAATCCATGTGGGATTTTATTCTTATAATACAGTATTGTTATAATCCACGTGGGATTTTATTTTTATAATGCAGTAATGTTAGAATCCATGTGGGATTTTATTTTTATAATGCAGTATTGTTAGAATCCATGTGGGATTTTATTTTTATAATGCAGTATTGTTATAATCCTTGTGGGATTTTATTTTTATAATGCAGTATTGTTATAATCCACGTGGGATTTTATTTTTATAATGCAGTATTGTTATAATCCTTGTGGGATTTTATTTTTATAATGCAGTATTGTTATAATCCATGTGGGATTGTATTTTTATAATGCAGTATGTTATAATCCATGTGGGATTTTATTTTTATAATGCAATATTGTTATAATCCATGTGGGATTTTATTTTTATAATGCAGTATGTTATAATCCATGTGGGATTGTATTTTTATAATGCAGTATTGTTATAATCCATGTGGGATTTTATTTTTATAATGCAGTTTTGTTAGAATCCTTGTAGGATTTTATTTTTATAATACAATATTGTTATGTTCCTTGTGGGATTTTTTTCTTGATATTCAGTATTTTATTTTCCCTTGTGGGATTTTTATGCTTATATATTGAATAGCTTTTCAGAATTTTTTATTTAGGCCTTGTGGGATTCATTTTATATGCAGTATTACCTTGGTCCATGTGTAAATTTTCCTTACACATGCAGTTTTGTTAAAACCCCTGTGGGACTTTATTTTTACTTGTAACTTCAGGCTATCACTGTTATATAAATATTTAGCTTGGATTTCTGGGGGGTCTTTGGGGTCTTCCTGTCTCATCTATCCCTTTGGCCTTGTCCCCCCTGTCAGTCTCCCAACTTTGTGTATGCTCGTTGTTATATTTTTTGTTCCGCCTTTGTCCTTTTGTCTGGCGGTGTCTGTGTGCGCCACTCGGGGGCTTCAGGAGGCTGACTGCATCTGCCTCCTTCGATCCCAAGCTCCGGGGCCGCAGAGTTCATCTTCGGCGGTCCCGTGTGTGTGTTTTTTCCGGTCGCAGGGGAGCTCGAGACAAGCACCCGGGGGCCGGATCTCCTTTCCCACGTTGCTGATTCGCCACGGTCGCCTCCGCCCGCGGACCGCGTGTGTCCGACCGGGTGGAGGAGGGTGCGACCGCTCCCAGCCCCTCCCCCGTCTGTTCCTAAATGGTTGGAGGTCTGTTTGAGGGGCTTTCCTCCTGTAACGGTTTAAAATGGCCGCCTCCTCGTGGTCGACATATGAACGACGACCACCCTGTATTCGAATATAATTAAGAGGTGTCTGCGGTTAACCACAACGTTCTAATTGGGATTAAGAGGTTAACCAGCAGCACACTTCTCTTCTGGGTGGCCGTCCGTTCGGTAAGTTCATTTGGTAAAAAAGTCAAACAAACGAATAGGGGCATACGGACAGGTAATTCCACGAAAGAGGCAAAACAGACGAACCAGCAATCTTAGTCTATACAGATGGATCTGTCACACCTCCCCTCTGTCAATCAAGGCCGGATTCCGATCACGGCCGGAGTTTTTTATATCAGATGAGGGCCCTTCACCCTGCTCAGGGTTAATCTATAACCCAAGATGACTCCACATTTATATAATTTTATATAAATATTTTGCTGGGTGGAGAATAGGCTTTAGGCAGTTCACCCAGTACTGCTCGGAGATGCCTGCAGTTTGGTTTTCTGCCTTTGGCCAAACATTAAAGTCTGCCAGTTCCCTGTATAGTGCTATAGCACTTCATCACTAGTAGCTGTAACATCTGTGATATTAGACTGGAGACATTATAGCAACTTAATCCAGAGGTATTATGTAAAAATACTGTTATAATCACATTACTACCCTGCTAGTGGGTTTTGCATATTGAAATTATTTAACCCAAGGTTTCCCTGTTTCATTACGCACATATATATATATATATATACATATATATATATATATATATATATATATATATATATAGTGGACTCTACACACGCAGATGGGCCCTACGGCTGTCGGAAGGCTATCACGGGCCTGCTCTGTCTGTGCCTCTTTGATTGGCCTGCTATGTCTGTGCCCATTGATTGGACTGCTATGTCTGTGCCCCATTGACTGGCCTGCTATGTCTGTGCCCCATTGACTGGCCTGCTATGTCTGTACCCCATTGATTGGCCTGCTATGTCTGTGCCTATTTGAATGCCAGCTATGTCTGTGCCTATTTGATTGGCCAACTATTCTGTGACCATTCGTTTGGCCTGCTGGGCCTGTGCCCTTCTGACGGGCCTACTCTATTGGTGCCGAACCCCCTTTTGGCCGCAGGCCTGGGGGAATATCACTGAGGAAAACCCAGTATCCACTAGTGATATGGAGATAGACAGGTGTCCAGGCAAGCACCGTTGCCATACTATCCAAGAGGACGCCAGTATACAGCCACCTGAGTATGGTGGGAAGGGTGAAGGCCCTAAACCTCATGCCTGAAGGGCAAGGTTTCTTATGAAGACCCTGGGCACGCATCCACGGTTTACACCAGCCCGGCAACGGCACATCTCCAAAGAGAACTTCGCACAGGCAGGGACCGGTACTCAGACGCCTACAGGGGGACACAGTGTTTCCTTGTCTTAAACAACTAACCCGCTAACTGCCTCCTGGTATCCATCTAGATATCGGTAGTTATTCCTGCGTAAGGTTAGCTCCTGGTCCTGTTCAGTGGGGCTTACTTGACTTGCCTTCCAGCCTGCTATTTGCCTTCTATCCGAAGTTAGAATTTACGTATTTACCCTTATCTACATTTATTATTGTTTTTGTTTTCATGCCTTCCTTTTCCTATCGCTCGGGTCGTCGAGAGGCCTGACTTGACCTCCTCCGACCTCCCGGGCACTCGTGGATTGTGGAGAACGTCTCCAGCTTTCCACAGGCTACCGACGGTTATCCTGAACCCTGCACGCGCGCACGGGATCTGGGCGGTCAGTTGGCAGTTTCCATCATTGTTTCCAAAGGTTGCATTTTCGCACCATCCCTTTCTGTTATTAAGAATGGACACGACCCGAGGTTGTATCTATCCCATCTGCCATCGGTCTGGTTTACTACCAGTTGATTCTTTCTCAGGTGAGCGATTCAGAGAGAGGTCTCGTGGTCGGGGAGAGACCCACCTAAGGACCTCAGTCTTATGCTGATATTAGTAATTGGTGTACCCCTGCAGTTGGTCACCCTGAGTCTCTAAGGGACTCTAGTTTGGATCACAAGAGGGTGCGGCCCTTCATCACCTCGATCCGAGAATGATGTTGTATTTTCAGGAACAGAGTGAACCCCTCTCATATACAGAACCGGACACTGATTTGTTATTAGAGGGCGCGGCCCTCCCTCAACCTCAGCCCAATACTGAGCTGGATACAAAGGACATGTTTGGAATGACACATTCTCATAGAGAGAACCGGTCACGGATGTAGACTCTACTGTTTGGTTTTTAAGGGGTGCGGCCCGCTCAGGCTATCAGCCGGACGCTGACACTCTCATACACTCAACGCTCTACGGTGCCGTCCATCTGTTCATCACAAAGGCTTGTACCTGTGCATAGAGGGGCGTCCTTCCTGCATTCAATTAGATCTAACGACCGTGCTACTGATTTCGTTATGGAGGGCTGCCTGATCATGCAGGATATACATATTTAGACTGGATCCCTCTATTTTATCTCCTGTAATGGATCTACTGGATCCGGACCACTGTACTAAATGCGAGAAATACTCAGAGAGGTATAACGGGGGGAGACTCCCACTTATTTACACACACTCCTGGAGATGGTACGGCTAACGGATGAGCCTCAGGTATTACAAGAGTGCAGGTTTTGGTATATTCTGCGCTATATAAAACAGAGAATTGCATTCTGTTTTGGATATCCAGACCATTGCGAACAAACTGCGCAGACAGTTTTTCCCATATCAAGATGACATGAGATACGGAGACCTTCATGGAGCAAACGGGCACTGCCTTGCTCGGGTAACAAGACTAGGGAAGGCCTACTACCAGGTCTGAAAGTACACCATATGCATGGATCGCATGGTAAGACCGGAAACCCCGGTTGTCTTGTGTTCCCTGGTCATTACAATCTTGGGATAAGATGGCAGGACTGCCCCTACTCCTCTGAGCACATACCTGGAGAACATGGTTCGGAGATGGAGGGCCCTCCGTCTATACTCTATATATCCCTCATGAGAGCCGTTTTGGTTTGGGTTCGCGCTAACCCACTTTTTCAACTACCATCAAGGAGACCTACGAGACTCTATGGAGGAACCTGGTGTGCCCCAACTCCTACACAGACGTCAAAGTCGGGTCACAACCTACCACTGGAGTACGGCTCAGGATGTGTAGCAGACTCAGAAAGGGCTGCCGACATTCTCAAACGGGACAACACACGTTTCGGACGGCTGAAGCTAGACCCTTCTTTTTTTGCTATATCTGCTCTCTGGAGTCACCCGTCATGAGCGAAGGGACTTTACGCCTTGCCTGCGTATTGGAGAATGCTATGTGTTCGCGGGACTCCAAGCTAAGAAGGGAGGTATCCCTCTATAGGGAGACTTTACTTCAATTATCAAACTCACATTCCTGGGTCCCTTGACCTAGGGCCTACTCTGGGAGATACGTGCCCGGACAGTCAGGGGTACAGGGACCTAAGGGTCTCACTATATTATACCCTATCTTGTAGGTGGCGTGTATACCAGGAACCCCTACATGAATTTTGACAAGTCGGGCATGAAACAGGATCGTACGACGGGTAGTCGGACTATTTCACTCTCTCACTGTAGTGGACTCTTCGTTGTTATACAGGTCCCAATCGCCATTGGATCCGTACATCTTATCAGTCTTAGACGTTGACATCTGGATGGGAATCTCAACTCTGGATTACATTTCCCATCCCTTTGAATATTTCTGGGACCCACTATTTCCAGTATAGTCGACCACCATTCCACCACATAAGTTCAGTTTGGGACCCTGATTGGACGTCCTTTTTGGAGTCCTTTCTCTACTGCAGCCGTGGATTACACAGTCCAGTTGGAATATTGGAATCACTTGGGATAGAGCTAGTTTTCCACACTCTTGCCTGCATAATAAATGTATTCCCGGATGAGACATCTCACCAGGTAGGCCATCAGGGAACGAAAGATCCTACTTGGTTCTGTTATGGAATTGGTGGTGGACATTCCTTGAGATTGAAGATCTGCCTGCAAGGCCACATCGCCGGGTGACCCGGGCACGATCGGGGGAGCAACCTTACACATCAAGAGTTGAGACATCTGGTCTTATCGAGGCCCTAAGTCCGCAAATAACCTTCGACATTTTATAACTACAGGGAAATGGCTAAATAGGTCAGCTTGGCAGCTCATGGACTGGCTGGTAGGAAACAGGTCGCAACTCCACGTACAATGTATCTATCAGCGGATGGTGTTTTTTCCCGTATTTGGGATGCTTCGTCAACTGGCATCTTCATCGATCGGTCTATTGTCATTTATCGCAGTTGGAAAGTCCATTTAGGATTGCTTGGATAGCCCCCGGAATAGGTACCAGCAAAACAAACAGCATTGGATTTGTTGACTGAGCGTTAAAACAGCAAATACGAAGCCTCCTGTCATGTTATAAAATTGTAGATTATGCTAGCTTTAGTGTACCTATAATCTTAAAGGACCACTATAGTGCCAGGAAAACATACTCGTTTTCCTGGCACTATAGTGCCCTGAGGGTGCCCCCACCCTCAGGGTCCCACTCCCGCCCGGCTCTGGAAGGGGGAAAGGGGTAAAAACTTACCTTTTTCCAGCGCTGGGCGGGGCGCTCTCCTCCTCCGTTCCTCCCCGTCGGCTGAATGCGCACGCGCGGCAGAAGCTGCGGGCGCATTCCTATGGACGCTTGCGTGCTCTCACTGCGATTTTCACAGTGAGAATCACACAAGCGCCTCTAGCGGCTGTCAATGAGACAGCCGCTAGAGGAAATAGGGGAAGGCTTAACCCATTCATAAACATAGCAGTTTTTCTGAAACTGCTATGTTTATAAAAGAATGGGTTAAGCCTAGCTGGACCTGGCACCCAGACCACTTCATTAAGCTGAAGTGGTCTGGGTGCCTAGAGTGGTCCTTTAATTTTATTAATGACAGGAGGCGAGTATTTCCCACCCATTCTTATCCCTCCCTTGTTTAATTTTAATAGTTTGAATTAATCAGGTACGTATGCAACTCTGCTTGTTGTCTCTGCTACCTGTCTCCTGTTCTTATGTCTGTTTTTTCATAAGTAGGGTTGGGATATCTACATTTTAAGGTACTTTTGGTTGCTACATTGGGTACCTACATGTTTATTCAGAGTACATTTCATTGGATAATCAACCTGTTCGATTCTGTTTTTCTCTCAGTTTACAGTCCATCAGCGCTATCTGGTTTGGCAGTTCTTCTCGGATGGTGGACATTGCTGTATTCATTGTATCTAGGACTTTGTTTCTTCCAATTTTATGTTTTCTGCCTTTTATTCTGTTTTTGTTGCAGCTTGAAAGAGGCAATGCTGTATGGGGAGGGGAGTTTTATAGAACCTAACTTTTTTCTGATTGGTTGTTTTTCTGTGCTGCTGTGGAGTTCTAGTAAAGAGAGACTAAAGCAAATACTCGTCTCCTGTCATTAATAAAATTAAGATTATAGGTACACTAAAGCTAGTATAATCTACAATTTATAGGGGTACTGCACAAGGGGAATTTTTAAGGAGGTCCAACCCCACCATTTACCTTGCAGATGTGTCTCCCTGAGAAAACACCATACATATTCCACGTAGCAGTTCAGCGAACCTAAACCAACTGGTCCTGGCCTGCTCGCGCCGGCGGTTTACTGGGTTCATCAAATGAAGAGAGGCTGAACTTCACTTGGAAAGAACCCACGACAAACGCAGGAAGGTGACCAAGCAAAGAAAGTATTTTAAGTCCTGTGTAAGCACCTAAGGACAGAAAAAAGACTGTGGTGTAAGGGGAGGAGGGACTCTTTACACCTATCGGTCTGATTAATTAATCTAATTAATTCCTGTCCTGTGACTGCTAAGGGAGGAGCTACCCATAAGTGATGCTGCCATGATTAGCCAGGAAACCCATTTTTATTCTAATGGGAAGGTGCATTAGATTTTGGCTTTTTAAATTGACACAGTGTGTGCTATAGTTGTGTGAACGGCTGCCATCTAGTGGTTATCTATAAGTACTACAAGTCAGAAAATATTTCCTAAGGGAGTGTGCTAGATGACATTGTTTCCTTATATTTGAATTTTAAAATAAATACATGGGACTAACTAATAGATTGTGCTTTGCACAAAAAATAAAATAAAAAATTGCATATTGATTTTCAGTTTCTTTTGAACAAGACCACACTGATGAGCGGAGTCACTTCAGAATCTTCCATGATGCTGTGAACTGCAAATTCGTACTAAAGTCTGCAAAAATTGAGACATTCTAAATTTTTAGTAGAATAGATTATAAACTGAGGATTTTTGCAATCCTGGAGCTGCTCCTAATATCAATGCAGACTTATTGATTTCTAGAGTTGAGCGGACACCTGGATGTTCGGGTCCGGCGGGTTCGGCCAGTCTTCGGAAAAAGTCCAGGTTCGGGATCGAACTTGACCCCGAACCCCATTGAAGGCAATGGGGACCTGAGCTTTTGGGCACTAAAATGCCTCTAAAAAGTCCTGGAAAGGGCTAGAGGGCTGCAAAAAGAAGTAAAATGGAGGTAAGAGTAGGACAAGTGCCCTGCAAACAAATGTGAATAGGGAAATCACTTAAAATAACATAAAATACACCAAAATTAAAAATACAGCTGAGCCATAAAATAGCACTAGATGGAATCTTTGATTTTAACTTTGGAAGAAGATAAATCAAAATCTAAAGCATGGCTGTCAGGAGGATCACCAGAATTATCCATTTGAGAGAGGGTTGGAGTGCAGGGTATTCTCTTTCATTGTTCAAACTGAGCTCAACTCCTGATGCATGGAGAAAAGGCCTTCACAAGCCTCTGCTATTGTGTACATAGTTTATACTAAGTGACCCATAGGCAGGGCCGGTAGAAGGATTTTTGCCGCCCAAGGCAAAAGTAAAGTTTGCCCCCCCGTGACATCACAATGCCCCACCCATATGACCTGCCATGTTAACTAGCAGCTAGTGCTGCAGTGCTGCAGTGCGCTGTGTTTACATTAAAAGGCCTGCAGGGACAGGCTATAGACACCAGGACCACTACATTAAGCTGCAGTGGTTCTGGGGACTATAGTGCTTCTTTAATGTGAGGTAAATTAGAGATTAGTGACACAAATAATATACTAGATTACCTACTTACAAGCAGATGAGGATGATGATGGGCTCTAGCTACAGTCTGGCTCCACTGGTCTGGTGTATAACAGGATCTCTGGAGGCTGTTTGTAACTGTGGTCACAAAAATCAATGTTCTGGGAGAACGAGAAGCAGCTCCATTTTTTGGGGGCCCTTTAGACAGCTCAAGGTCTGGGTCCCAGGGTCCACCTTCATGTTCCACCAATGAGTTTGTTCACAGGGGGTGTAGTGTGTAGGGGATGTCCTGATTTGTGTGTAAGGAATGCATTGTGTGAATCTGTGTTTGTATGTGTAAGGGCTGCAAGGTGTGTTTCTGTGTATGTAAGGGATGAAGTGTGTGAGTCTGTAAGGGGTGCTTTGAGTGTGTTTAAGGGGTGCATTGGGTGTGTGTAAGGAATGCATTGTGTGTTTCTGTGTGTGTAAGGGATGCATTGTGTATAAGGGTTGCATTGCGTGTGTGTGTGTGTGTAATGCATTGTGTGTGTAATGCATTGTGTGTTTTTCTGTGTGCAAGGGGTTCATTGTCTTTGTGTGTAAGGGGTGCATTCTGTGTGATTGTGTGTGTGTGTGGGTGTGTGATGGATGTCAATCTCTCCCCCCTCCCTTGTCACTCTTCTCCCCCCTCCCTTGTTACTCTCATTCCCCCTCCCTCCCCTGTCACTCCCCCCTCCCTGTCAATTTCTCTCTCCCAGTCAATTCCCCTCCCTGTCAATGTCTCCCCTCTCCCTGTTAGTTCCCCCCCTGTTAGTTTCTTCCCCCCACCTCCCTGTTGGTTTCTTTCCCCCCTCCCTGTTAGTTTCTTCCCCCCTGTTAGTTTCTTACCCCCCACCTCCCTGTTAGTTTCTTTCCCCCCACCTCCCTGTTAGTTTCTTTCTCCCCACCTCCCTGTTAGTTTCTTTCTCCCCCCCCTGTCAGTTTTTTCTTCTCCTCCTGTTTCTTTCTTTCCCTCCCTCCCTGTTTCCTTCTCCCCTTCCTCTCCCTGTTTCTTCCCCCCCTGTTTCTTTCTTTCCCCTCCTCCTGTTTCCTTCTCCCCCCTCCCTCCCCTGTTTCCTTCTCCCACCCTCCCCTCCTGTTTCTTTCTTCCCCACTCCCTCCTGTTTCCTTCTCCACCCCTCCCTCCTGTTTCTTTCTCCCCCCCCTCCCCTCCCTGTTTCTTTCTTTTCCTTCCCTCCTCTTCCTCCCTCCCTCCCTGTTTCTTTCTTTCTCCCTCCCCCTGTTTCTTTCCCTCCCTCCCTGTTTCCTCCTCCCCTCCCTCCCTCTTTCTTCCCCCTCCCTCCCTCCTGTTTCCCCTACCTGTGTTGTAGCGTGGCCGAGCCCAGTATAGTCCGCGGGTACAGGGAGCTTTTGTGTGCACTTCCTGTTAGTCCGGCCGGGTACAGGAGACAGCTGCTCCCTGTACCCGCCGACTATACTGGGCTCGGCCACGCTACAGAGAGGGAGTGACAGGAAGGAGCACTGAGCGCTTCCCTCCTGTCAGCCCCTCTCCTCATACTGCGCCCGGGCGGTGCGGTCCGCCCTCATGGACGCACCGCCCGGGCAATGCTGCAGCCGCCTGAGGGTCTTTACAGAGCGCTCGGGCGGCTGCAGCATGAGGGGGGCCGGCGCTCCTGGCGGCGCCCCTTCCCAAGGGGCGCCCTAGGCGGCTGCCTAGTCCGCCTTACAGGTAGCGCCGGCCCTGCCCATAGGTTGAGGAGGCGGTGACCGTGGCGATGTAGGTGGAAGCGGTGGTGGAGGAGGAGGAGCTAGCCAACACTGTTTTTTTATTTGTTTGTTTTATTTATTTATTTAATTGGGGTAGCCCCCAAAATATTGGGACATATAAAAAAAGAAAAGTGCACTTGAGCATAACAATGGCTGGGTGAGGCCGGTATAAATGTCTATTCTGCACAAGGTACAGACAAGTCTGGTGGAATCCATGCCTGGTTCATTTTAATAAACGTGAGCTTGTCCACATTGGCTGTGGACAGGTGGCTGCGCTTGTCTGTAAAAACGCCCCCTGCCATGCTAAACACACGTTCAGACAATACGCTGGCTGCAGGGCAGGCCAGCACCTCCAAGGCATAAAGGGCAAGTTCAGGCCATGTGCCCAATTTGGAGACCCAGAAGTTGAATGGGGCAGACCCATCAGTCAGTATGTGTAGGCGTGTGCACACGTACTGTTACACCATGTTGCTGAAATGCTGCCTCCTGCTAAGACGTTCCATATCAGATGGTGGTGCTGGTTGTTGTGGCGTGCTGACAAAGCTTTTCCACATTTCGGCCATGCTAACCCTGCCTTCTGAGGTGCTGTGGTGCCCCAGCTGCGTTGGCGACCTCTTCCTCCTCTTCTGCTTTCGCCTTGTGCTTCCACTGAGCCCCTGGAGTCAGTTGGGAATGCTCTCAGCAGCGCGTCTACCAGCGTGCGCTTGTAGTCGCGCATCTTCCGATCACACTCCAGTGAGGGAATTAAGTATGGCGTATGTGTCCTCCGTATCCCCCCAGCCATGCTCCAGTGATGCCCACGAGCTGCGTTGGGTGCCACCCTGCTGTGAACACGGTTCCTCATCCTCCAGAACTGTGCCCTGGCTGGACAATTGTGTACCTGACCTATGCTGGTGCAGGAACCCACCCTCCAAGCCACTTGTGAATGACTGGCCTGATAACCGTGGAAATGACCCCTCTTCCTCCTGTGCCACATCCTCTTTCATCATCGCCCGAAGCGTTTTTTCAAGGAGACATAGTTGCGGGATAGTAAGGATGAGAACGACGTCATCGGCACTGGCCATGTTGGTGGAGTACTCGAAACAGTGCAAAATGGCACACAGGTCTCACATGGAGGCCCACTCATTGGTGGTGAAGTGGTGCTGTTCCGCAGAGCGACTGACCCGTGCGTGCTGCATCTGAAACTCCACTATCGCCTGCTGCTGCTCGCACAGTCTCTCCAGCATGTGCAAGGTGGAGTTCCACCTTGTGGGCACGTCACATATGAGGCTGTGAGCGGGAAGGCCGAAGTTACGCTGCAGCGCAGACAGGCGAGCAGCAGCAGGGTGAGAACGCTAAAAGCGTGCACAGACGGCCCGCACTTTCTGCAGCAGCTCTGATATATCTGGGTAGTTTTTCAGGAATTTCTGCACCACCAAATTCAGCACATGCGCCATGCAAGGGATGTGCGGCAAACCGGCTAGGCCCAGAGCTGCTACGAGATTTCGCCCATTATCGCACACCACCAGGCCAAGCTTGAGGCTCAGTGGCAACAACCACTCATCGGTCTGTTGTTCCATGCCTGTCCACAGCTCCTGCGCGGTGTGGGGTTTTTCCCCCAAACATATGAGTTTTAAAACAGCCTGCTGTCGTTTCCCCCTGGCTGTCCTGAAGTTGGTGGTGAATGTGTTACGCTGCCTGGATGAGGTGGTCATAGAGGAGGAGGAAGCGGAGGAGGCAACAGGAGGCAAATAGAAATGCCCTGCAATCCTTGGTGGCGGAAGCACATGCGCCAAACTGCTATCCGCTTCAGGCCCAGCCGCCACTACATTTGCCCAGTGTGCAGTTAGGGAGATATAGCATCCCTGCCCGTGCTTACTGGTCCACATGTCTGTAGTTATGTGGACCTTGCCACAGATGGCGTTGCGCAGTGCACACCTGATTTTGTCCGCCAATTGGTTGTGCAGGGAAGGGATGGCTCGCCTGGAAAAGTAGTGGCGGCTGGGAACCACGTACTGTGGGACAGCCACCGCCATCAAGTTTTTAAAACTGTCCATCTCCACCAGACGGAATGACAGCATTTCAAAGGCCACAAATTTTGAAATGCTGGCATTCAGGGCCAGGGATCGCGGGTGGCTAGGGGAGTACTTCCTCTTTCTCTCCAGTATTTGGGAGACGGACAGCTGAACGCTTCCATGGGACAGTGTGGAGATGTTTGGGGACGGTGGCGGACGTGGTGGCATTGCTGCCACATCCTCTGTTTGCAGGGTGGCAGTTGCCACTGTGACTCCAGTGGTGGAGGAAGAGGCCGAGACAGAAGAGGAAGCAAGAGGAGCCTGAGACCTTTCTTGGTTTTTGAGGTGCTTATTCCACTGCAGCTCGTGCTTTGCATGTAGATGCCTGGTCATGCAGCTCGTGCTCAGGTTTAGCACGTTTATGCCTCACTTCAGGCTCTGATTGCACAGCGTGCAAACCACTCGTGTCTTGTCGTCAGCACATTGTCTGAATAACTGCCACGCCAGGGAACTCCTTGGAGCTGGCTTTGGTGTGCTCGGTCTATGGGTGCAGCGGGCAGTAGGAGGAAGTGTACCATCCAGGGGACGGCCGCTCCACATTTGCACCCTGCTCCCTCTTATGCTGTGCTGGTGCCTCTGTACGACCACCACCTCTTCCTCAAAACTGCACACATCACTCGCATGACCTTCATTCCATGTGGGGTCTAGGACCTCATCATCCTCCACATCATCTTCCACCCACTCCTCAACCCTGCCCTCCTTGCCGGTCTGCACACTGCAGAATGCCACAGTAGTTGGCACCTGTGTTTCATCATCATCAGAGATGTGCTGCGGTGGTCCTTGCATGTCCACATCTTGACACATAAGTGGTTGTGCATCAGTGCACTCAATTTCTTCCACTTCTGGGGCAGGGCTAGGTGGATGGCCCACTGAAACCCCGCCAGCAGAGTCATCAAAAAGCATAAGAGACTGCTGTATGACTTGTAGCTCAGACTGCTTGGCTGATTTGCAAGGGAGTGAGGTGAAAGACAGATGACCATGGGCTGCATGTGCCAACTCTGAGCTTTCATCAGGGGACAGGGTGAGAGACAATGTTAAGGAACTGGATGCACTGTCAGCCATCCAATCTACTATCGCCTGTACTTGTTCTGGCCTCACCATTCGTAGAGCAGCATTCGGGCCTACCATATAACGCTGAAGGTTAGGGCAGTGCTCTACTCTCTCCTCCAGCTCTGCCTCACTCCAGGGACGTATTAGCCGCGAGGCAAACTAGGCATTTGCCTTGGGCAGCATTTTTCAGGGGGCGGCAAAAAACGCCGCCCCCAAATGCCCAGGGCAAATGCCTAGCTAGCCTTGCGTCTAACAGACATGCCGAGCTGCCGAGCTGAGCGCGAGGGAGCTGAGCAGATCGCTCAGGGGAAGAGATCCCTCGTAGAGTTGGGTAAAACTATGGAGGAGGTACAGAAATGGGTACAAGATAGGTTACCTGTAAATATTTATCCACCTGTCCATTCTTACCATCCAGGAGACCAAGTTTGGATAAAGGAGTGGAACAGTGTACCGTTGGGGCCAAAGTGGAGGGGTCCTTATGCTGTTCTTTTGTCTACTCCAAAAGCTATAAAGGTGGCAGAGGTGACTCCGTGGATTCATCACTCCAGGGTTAAACCAGCAGCAGATTCTTGGCAAGCTACTCAAGATCCTGAGAATCCCTGCAAGATCCGGTTGAAGCGAGTGACCCAGTTAGATTAAAAGATCTACAAGTAAGTGTTTTACGGCCATAATAAAGCCTGACCACCTACCAACGTTTAAGCCAGAGGAATCCTCTGTGAAGAACAGTGAGGATCAGAAGGACTCCATTCCCTGCAGCCCTCACACGCCTGGAAGCTGAGGTGCCGTCGCACGGTCGAAGAATTAGGAAGAAGATGTCAGGAGTAATGTGTTTGATGATGTATATATGTGTGTTTTTAATTATTCAGGAAGGTAGAAGTACCGACACACCAGGCTGCGAGGTTTGCATTAAGACTACGAAAACAGGCAATCGTATTTCCCAGACCCTTATTTGGCATTCGCAATATGAGTGCACAGGACATGTATCAAAGTGTAGATACCTAGGTACAGATTATAGTGTATGCCATATAGGAGCAGGAGAACCTAGGTGTTTTAATCCTGAGTATCAGCCCCGTACAATTTGGTTGACTATTCGGAATGAGAACGCACAGGGGAACCTGATAAATAAGACTGTACTAGAAAGCGTACATTCTCCAGGTGTTTTGCTATTTGATGCATGTAAGGCGATATCAGGTAGTAGGAAGCCATGGAATGTATGTGGTGGTCTTAAATGGGAAAGAACGTATGGGTCTAATGATAAGTATATTTGTCCTAGTAATAAGCATAAGTATATAGATCCAAACTGCCTAAATAAAGACTACAATTATTGTCCGTATTGGTCCTGTGTGGGATGGGCAACCTGGGGACAGACAGTAGATAAGGATATGATTATCACTAGATTGCCTACCAAGCCATATTGTAAGTCTATGGAGTGTAACCCAGTCCATATACTTATCAAGGACCCGGAGCTATTTATAGATAGATTTGGGAATCTATTTGGGTTCCAAATATATGGAACAGGTTTGGATCCTGGGACGATATTATACATAGGAATAGAGACAGATTGTAATGATATTGATGTTACAAAGTTTTGGAGTCCAGTAGCCAGATCAGCAATATTTTCTGCCAGAGGTAGCCACTCGTTACCCAGGTGGTTGAGCCCCTGAGCCTTGAGTGGCCTTCTGGTCTTAAGCAGAGATGGGAGACTGGAACAGAAAGATGATAATCGTAGTGAGGCAAGCCGAGGTCAGTGGGAAGGAGAAGCAGCAAAGTCAAAACAGTCCAAATTCAGCAACAGGAAGGAGAAACAGGAACACGCTTGATTAGAGAGTACAGGAACCACAATAATCTGGCAAAGGTACAGAGACAGGAAATGGCTTTTATAGGCCAAAAACCAGACACCTGACCAGATACAGCTGAAGAGAGTTGTCACTGATAATCTTGACTCTACAACCAATGGTATTAGATCTCAGTCAAATTTGCAAAAGGCAGGCTGGTGTACTTTTTTGCTTAAGACCAGAAGGCCACTCAAGGCTCAGGGGCTCAACCACCTGGGTAACGAGTGGCTACCTCTGGCAGAAAATATTGCTGATCTGGCTACTGGACTCCAAAACTTTGTACTGGTAAGGAAGAGGTTTAACACCATGTAAACCAGGGTTCGAAACCGAGCAGAGTCAGTTCTTCACACAGATACAGTGGCGCCCCAGACTCATCAGGTTTTCCATTCTTTTTATGAGGAGATGAGTGTGGAAGATAAGGTTCCCCATAATGCCAAAAACGTATTCATAGACCTAGCTGAGAGCATTGCTGGTAGTCTTAATGTAACCAACTGCTATGTGTGTGGAGGTACTAATATAGGAGACCAATGGCCTTGGGAAGCAAAGGAGGTAATGTATTCTGGTTCTGAGACAGTTGAACAACTAATATCTTCTCAATCTGATTATCAAGTGAGTGTTAGAAGTAAATCTGAGTGGCGATTAAAGACCTCCATTATAGGTTATGTTTGTATAGCAAGGAAAGGAATAATGTTTAATACATCTGTAGGAGAATTGACTTGTTTAGGGCAGAAAGCCTATAATGACGATACAAAGGATACTATTTGGTGGTCAGCTTCAAATGTCTCGGAACCGTCTAATCCGTTTGCAAATTATACCAATTTAAAGGATGTATGGTTTGACCTATCTGCTACATCTAGTTGGAAAGCCCCAGCAAATTTGTACTGGATTTGTGCTAAGAAAGCATATTCGGAGTTACCACAGGACTGGGAAGGGGCATGTGTATTGGGTATGCTCAAACCATCCTTCTTCTTGTTGCCAATTGAAACAGGAGAGACTTTGGGAGTTAAAGTATATGATGTAAATCATAGGAAGAAAAGGGCACCCCTAGAGATAGGTACCTGGGAAGATGATGAGTGGCCTCCCCAGCGTATTATAGATTATTATGGGCCAGCTACGTGGGCAGAGGATGGTACTTATGGATACAGAACCCCAATATATATGCTTAATCGTATTATAAGATTGCAAGCAGTAGTTGAGATAGTTACCAATGAAACATCACAAGCGCTCAATCTCCTAGCGAAGCATAACACTAGGATGAGGACAGCCATCTACCAGAATAGATTATTTTTGGATTACCTATTGGCAGTAGAGGGAGGTGTATGTGGGAAGTTTAATCTAAGCAATTGTTGTCTTCAAATAGATGATGAAGGGCAAGCAATAGCTGAGCTTACTAGCCATATGGTTAAGCTAGCATATGTACCTACTCAGGTATGGAAAGGGTATAATCCGAGTAGTTGGTTTGGTAGTTGGTATGAGCAGTTTGGAGGAATCAAGGCATTGGTAGGTGGAGTCATACTGATTTTGATGTTGTGTCTCCTTCTGCCATGTCTGATTCCTTTGGTAATTAGGTCTATGCAGAGCATTATAGAAAGTATAGCAGAAAGAAAGGCCGCAGCACAGGTAATGGCTGTTTGCAGGTATGAAGCTCTAGATCAAGGAGAATACATGCAGGAAGAGGAATGTTGAGGGGTTCGTATCTTTAGAGACTCGCAAAGTCTAGTCTAGTTTATGGCAACTTGAGGTGTAAGCAAACTATGATTGGTGATGCAGCTGGAATTATTTTAAATTAGAAGCATCAAAGGGGGGAATGTGATGGAATTCCAGTAAAATACAAGTTTAGCAGGCCAAGATTGCCACAAGGCATATGTAGGTACATGTGTTTGTAGTATCAGTTAGTTAGTTACACGTAGCTAAGATACTGTCATCACTGTACTGAGCATGTGCAGGAATGCAGGAACTGGAATTACGCGTCCCTCTCCTTTGTTTCAGATGAGCCACGTGGTTAGACCGGATGGATGAGTTTAGACTCTATTCATTGATTAGGTTAAGGGTATGTGTGGGCGTAGCTAATTATGGGAGAAGCTACAGTGCTATATAAGGAATGTACTCTATGTATTCAGTACTCAGATCTTTGCTGTTTTTGGTGACATAAGTCCCTCTGAGTCCCGGTCGGTGAATCGAATAAAGATCTCTTCCTTCCTGAAGAAACCTGTGTCCATCTCTCTGTGCTTGACCTCCGTCAGTTTCCCGGTAACAAAATGCTAACGCTGACAAGTGCCTATCTACCATCGACGGCGATGCTTGCTTCCCAGAGCCCTCCGCCCCTACCTGCTGCATTATATCCTCCCAAACTTGCCAAACCTTAACATAGGAGAACCAAGTTCCAGGCGCCAGAGACTTCTTTATGTACTCCCCAAGCAAGACGTCCCGAGCTCCCACATCTCCGCAGGACAGGCTTGACCCTCTCCCTCTGCCTCCGGCGCCGCCTCCCGAAAATGCTCCCACTGTAAGCGAGACAGCGCATCAGCGACTACATTGGTGAGCCCGGAATATGCAGAGCGCGAAACACAATATTAAATGACATGCACAAGAGTACCAATTGCCTCAACAACCGTACCACTGGCCATGAGGAAGCGGATAATCCGTTGATAATCTGTACCACTGCCATGTTATCCGAATTGAACACCACCCTCTTATTGGCTAACTCCGGACCCCATAAGGCCACTGCCACGACAACCAGGAAAAATTCCAAAAAGGCCAAGTTCCTAATCAAGGGGCTCACTTTCCATGCCTCCGGCCACCCCTCCGCGCACCATTTTCCCGCTAGGTATGCCCCAAATCTGACGCTACCCGATGCATCCGTAACCAAACCTATGGCTGCGGAGGATCCCAACGGATCGCGAAAAAACACTCTCCCGTTAAACTCCCTCAAAAACCTCGCCCATACCTCCAAATCCTCTCTCATGTCCACTGACACCCTGATATAATGCGACGGTTTTCTCACCCCGCTTGTCGCCCGCTCCAACCGTCTGCAAAAAACCCTTCCCATAGGAATCACTCGGCACGCAAAATTCAGGCTCCCTATCAACGATTGAAGCTCACGCAAGGTTACCTTCCTTGCCTTTCCAACCGTGTCCACTAGTCGCTGAAGGGCGTGTAGCTTGTCCCCGGGCAACCTGCACTCCCTCGACACCGAGTCGATCTCCAATCCCAGGAAGCTGAGGCACGTAGTGGGCCCCACCATTTTGTCCTCTGCTAGCGGCACCCCAAACATGTGCGCCACCCACTGGAAGGTCTGTAACACTTGGCTACAGCGCTCCGTGCGTGGCGGGCCAACGCATAAGAAATCGTCAAGGTAGTGCACAACAGCAACCCCAGCCGACTCCCGTCGTACGACCCACTCCAAAAAAGTGCTAAACCTCTCGAAGTAAGCACACGAGATGGCACAACCTATAGGCAAGCATAAGTCCACAAAATACCCCCCGTCGAAATAGCACCCCAATAAGTGATGACAATCTGGGTGTATAGGAAGCAGCCTAAATGCTGCTTCCACATCCAATTTTGCCATCAGTGCCCCTTGTCCTGCTTTCCTGACCCACTCAACAGCCTTGTCAAATGATGTGTAGGAAACAGAACACAGGGCCTCGTCGATATCATCATTAACCGATGCACCTTGAGGGTACGATAAATGATGTGTCATACGGAATTTACCCACCTCCTTCTTGGGGACTACCCCAAGTGGAGACACACGCAAACCAGCTAACGGCGGGGAAGCGAATGGTCCCACCATCCTCCCTAATTGCACTTCCTTACATAACTTTTCTCGAGCCACCCTCGGATGTTCCCCCACTGACCGAAGATTTTTACATAAAGCAACCGAAGCCCTTTCTTGAAACGGAATCCTGAAACCTTCTGTAAAACCTAGCCGTAAAAACTTCGCCACCTCCTGGTTATCGTATATTTTTAACCAAGGCAGCATCGCGCCTACCTTCACCGGCGACGCAGCCGCAGCGCCGGCGCCCCCTCCCAAGTTCGGCTTACCTTTCCGAAAGCACCCGGAGACTCCATGATTACCCCAGCAACCGGAGCACTCGTGCTTAAATCTGCATGATGCACCCCACTTGCATTGGCTCTCATTGTAGAGCCAGCAGAAACCCTTCTTCTGGCCTGCCGACACGGTACCTGAGCCCGTGCCGGCCGCTCCGAGAAAGGGGGCACTCTTCTGTGCCATCATCAGCCTCATCCACAAAGGCAGGTCCATCTGGTCCCACCGCATGGACGGATTTGTCGCTAATCGCTGACAAAATTGCTCGTCATATTTCCACCATGCTAAACCCCCGTAGGTCCGATATGCATCCCCTATCCCGTCTAAATAACAAAAAAGCTGCGAACAGCGATCAGGGTATTTTTCCCCGATCACGCTCGCCAAGATACAAAAAGTTCTCAACCAGTTCCCAAAAGACTTGGGTATCTTCCGATACCTCCGCCTCTTTTCCTCCTCCTCCTTTTTCGCATCCTTTTTATCCTCTTCTTTCAAATCTAAAACTCCTCCAGGGGAAGCAGGGAAAATATTTCCACAAATTCCCCTTTCCATATTTTATCCTTAACCTCTACCTTTAAGTGGCACCCCAGCGGTCCCGCAAAAGACACATGCACGTTTTGCCGCGCCGCATCTGTTACTTCCCCACAGAGATCGACGTGCTCTCCCTCGCCACCCGTCGCTCCTGGACCCGTCCCCGCGGTGCCCTCACCCCCCTTTGGCCCTGCGAACGCTGCGGCCTTCACCCCCGCTTCCCGACCGCCATCCGCAGCCCACACCTTCTCAAACCGTGTCGGTGACACCCCGTCCCCTGACCAGGATTCTAACAGTGATCTTAAACATCTTAGTAAACTTCCCGAGTGTGGTGCAGTTGGAGACTCACCGCTCAGGCCCCCGGCCGCTGCTGGCCATGGGGGCGCCATCTTTTCCACAGCATCAGCCGACCCAGAAGGAACCAGGGGATGCCGACTCCTGCCCGCCTGTTCGTGCGTTGATCTCGTGGGCGTCCTACTCAACGACCTGCAAGGAGAATACAGCCTGGGTGATCTGTTCGACTGCCGCCTCACCCGCCCTTCATCCCTGTGATCAGACCTGTCATCCCCACTCCCCCGCCTGTATCGTCCCTCCTGCTCGCTTCTTCTCCTCCTTCGTGCAGCGTAGCTCCTCTCTGACAACCCTGACTCACTGCGCCTCAGCCACCTGTCCTTGGAAGCGGACCTCCTCCTACTGCTCCGATTCCCCGCTGGGCTCCTGTCCCCACGTCTCCTTCTGCCTGCAGAACCCATCCTGCTGTCCCGCCATTCCGCCCCTCCACGCTGATGTCCTCCGCCATTCCCACTGCTGGCGCTCCTCCTATCCCGCTGTTCCTGGGAGCGACCCCTAATGGCCTCCCGTCCACTGTTGTCCTGGATGCCACCGTCCTCCCGGCTAGTCACCCGCCGCCCTGTGTCTGCTGCGTCCGTCTTCCTCCCTGCCTGCACACCTGCTCGCCTGCTTCCACTTCGCTCCATACTGCCGCTCCTCAATTCGCCTGTGTCCCCTGACATACTGATGCTGTGCCCATCTCCCCTCCTTCCCACGCTCCTGGCCATGCTCCTCTGGTCCCTTAAATCAGCAGCGCCATCCTTCCTGCACCTAACTCCAGCCGCCTCCTGCTGTGCCCTGCTGACCTGGTCCCCCTCCATGACCTGTGAGACCGCTGTCCTGTCGCTGCCAGCACCTCTCAGTCCCCCCTGCCCCTCAGTGCTGCCCCCAGGGGGCGACTCACCGGGACGTCCTGGGCTGCTCCTGGGCCTTGCAGCTGAATCCCCTCCGTCCTGCTCCACTCCAGCACCGTCTGACACCTCCGCCTGCCCGCCCCACGCCATCCGGCAGGGGGCGCTCTTCAAGGGAGGCCTCTTCCTGGCCTGCAACCTCACCGCCCCGGCGTTGCGCCTGGCTGGCGGTCCCGGCCGACGACCAGCTCCAAGTCCCCGCTTTCTGGCTGCCCCACCACTCCGCTGCGCGCTGCCTCCCACCGAGCTCCTCCTCCGTCATGCTGCTGGACCCGCTCCAGGACTAAGCTGCTGGGGCGGCCTAGCTCTCCTCTCCGGCCTCCGGTCCGGTACCACATGGGGGGGAACCCCCAGCTGCTCCGGCAGCCACGCCATGCCCTTCTCCTTCACCACGGACCGCACACCCGACAGAATTTCTTCCAAGGACGCCATGCTGCACCTGAAAAAGAAGAAAAGAAGAGCCCAGCTGACCTGCAACAATTTACAGGTAAGAAAGGCCCAAGTTAGAATGAACTTACCCTAAAGTGGCCGCTATTTAACTTCCCCTCTAACCCACGCCCCCTAGCACAACCACAGGACAGCCCCTTGACCTGAACTTCACCTGCCTACTCCTGTATCTGTCAAGGCCCACTCCTCCCTGCGTTGCTCCGTGGTTTCAGGATGTAAATGTACAATTTAGCACCCAAAACTATTAGAATTTTTCAAAGTGAGCTGTAAGCACAGTATTTGACAGTTCTATTTGACTCACAGGTATGAAGTGTAGCGCAGGACGCAAATGTACTATTTAGCACTCAAAACAATTCAAATTTTTAAACGTACGCTGTAAGCACAGTATTTCACGGTTCTATTTGACTCTCAGATATGAAGTGCACCGCAGGACGCAAATGTACTATTTAGCATTAGCAACCAAAACAATTTGAATTTTTCAAAGTGCGCTGTAAGCACAGTGTTTGACGGTTCTATTTGACTCTCAGATATGAAGTGCACACCCCAAATTGACTTTTTATCACCCCAAAATTTTGAATGGGTCAAAGTACGCTGTAAGCACAGTATTTGACGGTTCTATTTGACTCTCAGATATGAAGTGCACCGCAGGACGCAAATGTACTATTTAGCACAAAAAAGTGTCATTTTTTTAAAGCAACCATGTAACAGTAGTATTTAAGGGTTTTATTAGACTGCAAGAAATGCAGTACACAAATGTACTAATTAGCACCCAAAAAATTGCAGTATTTAAAAATGCCTAGATGTTGCCCACTGAGCTAGCAGAACAGGATTAAAGTCATGTGCCTGGCACACATGCAGTTACAAGTGCACTGCACTCTCTGTGGCACTGGGCTCAGGGCAGGGTACAAAAATGTAGTATAACACCCACTAAAAAAATCGCTGTAGTTTGAATAATCACTGTAGTTTGCAGATTCAACACCAGAATTCTTTCCTAAGCTGTCCCTCACAGCTGCAGCATCCTGTCCCTACACTAATAAGAGCTCATGTGATGTGCGGCGCTACGTGACTCCAGCTTATATATAGAGGCTGGGTCACATGCTGTACTGGCCAATCACAGCCATGCCATTAGTAGGCATGGCTGTGATGGCTTCTAAGGGCAAACGAGTCAAACGCTTGTTGATTGGCTGCCCTGCAGAAGAAGAAACACCGAACTTCAACCTGAACATACACTGAAATGTCCATGTTTGGATCCGGGGTCCAAAAACCGTAATGTTCGGTACGAACCCGAACTTTGTGGTTCGGGTTCGCTCAACTCTATTGATTTCACAATAAACCTGGTTTTTAGTCTATTTGCCAGGACTACCATCTTATGGTTCTTTTAGTGTATTGCATATCATTGTCTTTTTTTTATTTATTTTTTTATTTTTTTATTTTTTTTACGAACTACTTCATATTACTTAAGAGTGCCATCCTGTGGTTACCTTTGAGTAATGCATGTGAAACACTTAGGGCCATGTATGACCTATTTTCAGTTAAACAAATTAAAAAACATTTAAGGAAATTATTAGGCAGGTATTAACCTCACCATACTGCAGCTGCTATAAGTTCTTATACTGGTTGGCTCACCATATTTCAATGATGCGAAGGATTCATTGAGTTACATAAAATATATGAACTTTGGAGATTTTAATATTGATTGGCTGAATCCTAAACATAATAGTTGTTGCACACTGTTTAAGACTTTGCAGCTAACGCAATTAATCTCCTCCCCAACTCGCATAAACATTAAAAGCTATAACCATACCCTGCTCGACTGGATTCTCTCCACTTCTCCTGAATCCAGGAGGCCGGTGTTCTCCCAAACAGTTTCAGTGATCACTGTTTAGTGTACTGTGCAAAATAAAGGCTACTTAATCCCCTCCCAAGATTAAAATCACCAGGTCCTTCAAAAAATGTAATCTTGAATCCCAGGTTTAGGAGTGTGCATAGCAGTTTTTTTCCTAGGCAATATCCTAGCTTAGATCTGTTTGTGGGGGTAAACGTGTACGACTATATCGTGGGCTTCGCGTATAACAGAGGGGGATATTAGCTTGGTTCCCTGAGAGGTATCACATTGGTAGTTGTGTAGAAAATAAACTAAAAATTAAAAAGAGAGGTCATGTGATAACTGTTTTGTGATGAAGGCGAGTACGTTGGCTTAGTGCCCGGCTGTGCCTGCCTTGTGAGCGACATGGTGAGGTAAAAAAATTATGGTGACATTACTCGAGTCGTGCTTTGGAGCATACCTGAAATAGGAGTAAAAAAAAATAAAAATGTTGCAATAATAAAAGAACGCATTAATACTAAGCTAGCAGTGTACAATGAAGAGGTATGTAAGACATTTGTGTGGTGTCAGAATGAGGTCTGCGACTCTGCAAGGGCCTATGCAGCTTCAGGAGCGGGTACTGGCCTATATTGTTGGGTGGCCCTGCGGTCATGTATGCTTGTAACCTCTGTGTGTCAAATGGTCTTGCCGCCTAAGGGGCATTGAGGGTGTAGAGGTTGCGTGCATTGGGAGCCCCGCCAGTGTATGTGGGTGAAAAATTATTTGCAAAGTAAGATCCAACAGTTGATTATAGAAGTAAAGGGAAGAAGAGAGACAAGAGAAGTACACAATTCCAGGAGGCCAGTGTGACCTCCAGTTCATGGGGTTTTCAATAGGTATGGTGTTTTGAACTTCAGTCAAAGTTCAAGTTGTCGCTGCTACGTACTGTTCCGGCGTGCATTTTTGCGGAACGAAGGGCGTGATCTGATTTGGGTCCCAGTTATGGGTATGTTGGTTCTCCGGTTTATGTTGGTCAAGGGAGTCCGTAGGCAGCCTCAATATGTGCTGCAAGGCCGTGGCCTCCTGAAGCTCTTGGACATGGTGAGTGGTGTCATTATGGTAGACCTGCAGCGTGCAGGAGGGGCGCCAGCGGTACCTCACATTGTGTTGTTGAAGGAGTGTAATAAGCGGTCTGAGGGATCTGCGCCAGGCTAGGGTATTCCCTGAGAGAGGCCCAATATTTCTGTGAAAATCTGAATAACCTATCAAACCCTAGAAACGTTTGGAAAGTCATAAATAAATTACAAACTCCCCCAATCCACTCCCAACCCTCCCCTGTCAAAGTGGATAACCAAACCCTTCAACTTCCCATAGTTGTAGCAAATGTCTTTAACAATTATTTTGTCGGATGCTCCACTGCCCTGATTGCGAAGCTAATAAATGAAACGCATCCTGATACTACAAATGTGGATCAGGCCCCACTAAATTTGCAGAGGCCCAACATAGACAAGATCATTTTTAAACCTGTTCCCTTTAGTGTCATTAAAAAACACCTTAATAACCTAAAAATTAAAAACCAGTCTGGACCTGATCAAATCCCAGCAATGCTGTTGAAGCTCAGTGCGCCGGCAATTGCTAAACCCGTCGCCCCACCCTAATTAATGAATCCTTGGTGTCTGGATACATACCCAAATTTTGGAAGACTGCGAGAGTAGTGCCTATCCATAAAAGTGGTGACACTACTTTGGTTTCTAACTATCGCCCAATATCATTGCTCCCGGTATTGTCAAAAATCTTAGAAAAATGTGTCCATACACAACTATGTGAGTACTACCAACAATCAAATGATCTGACCCCTGATCAATCGGCCGTTTTCACCAGAATCACTCTACTACAACTGCCCTCTTAAAAGTTTGCAATGACATCCAAACTGGCATGGAACAAGGAGACCTAACTGGAGCTATTTTCCTTGATTTTGCAAAGGCCTTTGACACGGTAGACCACAACATTCTACTGCACAAACTTAAAAACTCAGGTATTGGCGATTGTCCGCTAACCTGGTTTCGATCGTATCTATCAGATCGCTCGCAATATGTGTCCATTTCTGACAGCGACTCCCTCCCTCTCCCAGTCACGTGTGGTGTTCCCCAAAGTTCCATTCTCGGCCCCCTACTATTCACATTATATATAAATGATCTGGGGGGCGGAGCCAACTGCCGAGCTGATCAGACGCCATTTCTGACAGCTCCGACAACTAAATTAATATCTCGCCTAAATCTTGAACATCAAGCCTGATCCCATCACCCCAAACACATACACCGACCTGGGAACCTGCGCTGCATCGATAGATGCCCTTCTTTGCGAAAACAAAGACGCCGAAACAGAAGAGCAAGCCCGGGGCCTACTCCATGCACACACTGCCTACCCTGGCGGCGTTCTATGGTGGAGCCTATCAAGGCCCTACAAGCATCCCTGGCATCGGATCCCCCTCCGACTTGGGAGACTTCATGCCTGCAATGGGGCGACGCTCCCAGAAAGCTGGAACCCAGATAGAAGGTAGAGACATCGGGGCCATGCTTCAGCGGCCTGCTAGGCCCAAACAGGCCCCAGAGGAACATCAGCCTAGTCCTACCCAAACAGCTCAAGCTGAACTACAAGAGAGAAACAACCTCTATACAGCACCACCAGCACCCCTGGAGGGATCGCTACCAGCGACTAAACATGACCTACAAATCCTCCTACATGACTTTCACAAAATCCTGTCGCAAGAACTAGCAGGAATAAAAGCAGAGTTACAAAGCACAAAGGACCGGGTACAGGCCACAGAGGCTGATATGGCCAAAGTTACCACTAACCTAACAAAAGTGCAAGACTCGGTACACCAGCTCCAAAAATCCCACCACAATATGGCCTTACACCTGAACGCCCTCGAGAACAGCCATAGACGCAACAACATCAAGGTACGAGGTATCCCTGCAGGGATCACCACGGACGAGCTGCCGCACTACACAAGAAGGCTACTGGCAACAATCTTACCTCCAGCGGCGGCAAGAAAAATGGTGATTGATGGAATATACCGTATCGCGGGCCCCCCAAGAGCCGCCTCACAAACAGCTCGTGATGTTATACTTCGCTGTGCATCTTCCTCTGACAAGGGACAAATAATGACGGCGCTGCGGGGCAAGACCCCGCTAATGTTTGAAGACTCGAGTCTCACCTTTTACCAAGACTTAACGAGGGCCACCTTACAGTGGCGCCGATCACTTCATCCAGTGACCCAACAACTACGTACTGCCAATATCACCTACAGGTGGGGAGCGCCGGGCTCACTCTTAACTACCCACAATGGGACTACCCTCACACTTACCTCGCTCGCGGAAGCCTCATCTTTTCTGGAAACGCTGGGACTGACACCTGTAGACACATCAGAGGGCCTGAGGGACCTAGATAATGGCACTCCCTTGGCTTGAAGCACCGACCAGATGCACCGCCTGCCCATCCAAATACGGCGAGAGGAAAACAACACCAAGGACACTACAAAAAGACTAAGTATTCGGCCCACCCAGATAATAGCAATGAGAATATTGGTTTATATGTATATAAGTTGAATATCTCAGAACACCTACCATCCCCAACATGTACGACAGGGCCTTCTATCTATACTCCCATGACAAACGGGGACCCCCCCTTAAGGGCACCCAGACCCGCCTCAGACAGCATTACGAGACGTTCTACCAACCCCCCTCCCCCCCGCCGCCCCCTTGGTTAGGGGCACAAATAGCAAAACGATACATAAACGTTCTAGTGAAACACGCAGACACAGGAGTGTAGCCGAAGGGAACGTAAATACACTCTTGACTCTCCTGTCACATAATCATAGACAGACGCCACCCCTCAACGGCGACACACCTAGTTGAAGATTTTACAAGGTATTGTTTATTAGGAGCAGGGACCTGAGCTAACGACACAACTGACCTACAACAAAAACCTTCTTAGCTCCACACCTAGCCTCAGACCCGCAACCATAAGCTTAGATCCATCCCATGAGCACTGACATGCCCTGTTGCATCCGAAAAGCACTTACCTCATCACCGACATGTCCTATCAAATGCAGTAGATATACCATAAAAAGTGTTGTATAATCGTTGATACTTACCTATGCCTCGCAATTGTTTGCTTGTTCATAACCTACCTCTGCTGTTGTGGCAGAATAGGTAAAATTGGTTTATTATTGCACGACTAAATAAAGAATTTTTAAAAAATTTAAAAATAAAAATAAATAAATAAATGATCTGCCTAATGTCTGCAAATCCTGAAATGTACACATGTACGCAGACGACACAGTAATCTATGCGAGCAAATCCGATCTACCGCAGCTTGAGGCTGTGCTCCAAGACCAGTTTACAAAGGTAGAAAAGTGGATCGCAAAAAACAAACTCTTCCTAAAAACTGTCGCAATGATCTCTGGAACAGTACCTAAATTATGCAAATTACACAATTACCACCTATCCATCAAAACAAATTCAAATAGCACACTGACCGCAGTCCACTCTTTCAAATACTTGGGTATGTTGTTAGACCCCAATCTATCTTTTGGCCTCCACATAGAAAAACTTGCATTTAAACTTTATCCAAAACTAGGTGCCCTGTACAGAAACAAATCCTGCCTAAGTCCTACAGTAAAGGAAAAGATTGTACAGCAAATGCTGATGTCAAATCATTGATTATGGAGATGTAGTATATGCTTCTACACCGCAATCCCACATAAATAAACTCAATACATTGTTTAACTCGTTCTTCTGATGATTTGTGCTACGATGTAATTACAGGACCCACCATTGTGACATGCTAAAAGAACTAAACTGGAATTCAGACGCACCCTTCATCTTTCCAGCCTTGTGTTTAAGAGCTTTTCTGGAAAACTCCAACCGTACCTGAGCAGAATGCTCTCCTAGGTTGTTCCCACCTCCTATGACCTCAGATCCAGTACCAGCACTTTAGTCTACCACAATACAAAAAGAAAGCAGCCCGATCCTCCTCCTCCTACAGAGCGCCGCAATTGTGGAAGGACCTCCCACACAGTTTCAAATCTTCCTCAAGCCTTAAGTCCTTTAAGAGATCGCTCTCTACATACCTCAAAACAGAATGCACGCGACATGGTTGATTATAAATGTTCTACCTGTTCTAGGTTACATTTTGTATTAATATTGTTTTTGTGTTTTATTGTACCCTATTGTATCAATGCAATGATTTGTGGATCCAGGACATACTTGAAAATGAGAGAAATCTCAATGTATATTTCCTGGTAAAATATTTTATAAATAAAATAAATATAGGATATTTTATCCACTTTAAAGGGACACTATAATCACCAGAACAACTGCAGCTTATTGCATTTGTTCTCATAAGTAGAATTATTCCTTTCAGGCTTTTTGTTCTGGACCCTATAGTGATCATTTAAATTACATTTTTTTTTTATAAATCGGTTAGAGGAAAAATACATTTCCATTACAGGATTTTAAGCTGTATATTTGCTGGTGCTATTGCAAGCACAATGTATACCAACTTGAAATTTAACTTTTTGTGCATAGTGGATTGACTCAAAGCTGCCCCCAGACGCCTTCCCTCCATTTAATATAGCACTACAGCTCAGTGCAGTTATTTTGCCAAAGTCCCATCTATCCATTTAATATCAAAATGTTTATGAGCAGTTTGATAAAACAGAGTGTCTTCCTTTGCACCAAGGGAACCTCAATAATGACCAAGTTTACATTCTAAACGATCATCGTAAATTTTGCCCTATCTTGATGACAATGATTGGCCAAGAGCGCGGGTAGTGTTAAGTCACCACTCTTAACCAATCAAATGTGGAAATACTAAACGTTGGTTCTACAATCTTTGCAGAAACAAACCCTGGAAATCACTGTTCAAATGACAGCCACTATACATGGCATAGGCAGCAATGTAAATACTGCCTTGTCTGTAGTCTTTTTCCCCAGAACCACATTGAGCTACAGAGGTGGTTTCCTCGAGTTTCCCTTTAATATACATTTAAAAGAAAGTTGTGAATTGCATGGGAAATTATTAACACAAGTTATAGCCAATTTTCAATGTTTTATTCAATGGTATAGTTTCCAGAAAAAATAAAAAAGTTAAGTTTCAAACAATATGCAAAATCCATACATTTTTTTAGAGTAAAACTTATCTAAATCATGGGATGTCTACACTGTTCAAGAGCATGGCTTAAAATAAATCCCATTTTATCCCACAGGCTCTAAGCGTAGATGAACATACAAAAAGAAAGGTTTGGGCATCATATCATCTAAATGAAGTTGGTATGGTGCCAGGAGGTACCCAGGCTCATTTTACTTCAAGGGGTTCCCAAAGTTGCCTCTAGTGTCAATCTCAGCTGCCCCCTAGGTGGCATCAGGCTTCTAAAATTTCAGTTTCAGCAAGCGGTGGGTGGGGGCACCACTGATTGCCTGAGAGCTTCTCAGCCAATCAATGACTCCCCATTCACAAAACTGGCTTAGAAAAAGTATGTTTCGTTCCAAGTAAATAAGGAGTCACTGACACTTAAAGGTTTAGCCCCTGGAGGTAAGAGTGAGCCCGGGAGCCTCCTGGCACCATAACTACATTTAGATGAACTTGTTTTGGTGCCTGGAGTGGCCCTTTAAACATAGAGCTAAAGGTTTCACTCAAATGTGTGATAGCTGCTAAACATTTTCAAGTATTGTATTGCTACAGTTATGTAAGGGAGAGTGTGAACAATCAGGGCCATATGTTCCACAAAGTAAAGTATTTGTATTTTCTGATCAAGAAGGAGACATTTTTAACAAGCTGTAAAACACTGTACGGGCAAAACTAGTTGGCTACATAATCTAGAATTCTAACTTTTCTGCATGTTAAGAAATCTAAAGCTGTCATTATTCTACCAGATGACTCATTTGACCTGAATATGTTACTGAATGGCTGAAGGTAGGACTCTGGTTCCATCTTTCACACAGCAGTTAAAAAAAATACTCTGCACACCCTCAATGTATGTCTGGCTCATTTATTGTACCAGCAGATTAAACAGCAATTTAAAAACCAGCTGATGGTCTGCCAATAAACTCTCTCACTGACTGAGGAATAAAACAGGAGACAAGCAAAGATTTAGAACGCAAGTTGGTTAGACTACCTTGATCTTTCCTTCAATTATAAGGCACACATGAATACTTTAAAAACAGTGGCACAATACACTGTTTAGATGAACAGTGGAGGGATAAAGGACAAAGTAAACTCCTGTAATGTACTGTGTAACTGTATTTAAGCTTGAGAGCTTACACTTTAAAACAAATAACTTTAAAAATAACAAGTATTGTTTGTACATTGTCTCTTGTATTGCAAAAGCCAAAGCTGTAAAATGTAGTGTCACAATTCTACTCAAGAGATAAAAAGAATACACAATGTCATCATACTGCAAATTCTATAGAAAATTATACATGAAAGTTGTATCTAAATGGTGAAAAGAAAAAAAAAAAAATTCCAATTTAGTGAATGTTAGCTGTGTGAAATAAAAATCGTGCACAAAAATAGTGAGTTGATTGTGTGTTACAAACTTTTTGATGGTTTCTTAACAATCCAAGACCTTATAAAATAAAAGAAAAAGCATACCAAAGTGCCAGTGAAACACGAGTAATGTAGAAAATGGTGATCTGTGTGTTACGGTGCATTTCGGCAATTCCTTATTAACACTGGATCTTACGAAATACAAGAGAGCATCATGTCCAATGTGCAAGTGAGGCATACAATTAAAATGGTGAGCCGGTTGCTATCTGTTACATCGTTTTTTTTTTGTTTTTTCTTTAGTTTTCCAGAAATCATACATCTTATAAAAGTGAAGACATCCTGTCAATTTGGCAGTGAAACAAATACGCACATCTAAACAAATGTAAGTCAGAGGTTAATGAGCATTACACACAAGAAAATCTAAATAATATCTAATAAAGTCTATATATACACGCGATTCTAGAACTGGTGTGATACACTACTGTGTCAAAATGAAAATTCTCACAAAAAGTTCACTTCTTGATAAATCAGGTTTGCTAGTGTAACGTTACAGTGTATTACAGGAAAACACAAAAAAATAAAGACTTCTCAGATAGAATACAAACATAGGTATATTCTTATTTTTAAATACGAAAGTTTAACATTTTTAACAATATAAAAAACAGTTACAGAAACTCAGATGGGAATAGATCTTGATTCACACAATTCTTCAATGGCAAATTTTCTCAATCTCGCTGAGATCTCCAGTGTCTAATCGCCTAATCTTTGTATCTGAACAGAAAGAAAAAACAATTCAATTAATGTTTTTACAAAACTACTGTGAGATTCTATAAATATTATATATATATATACATATACACACACACACACAAAGCTTTAGTATACTTTTTTTTTAAAGAAGACAATGCACAAAACAAAAAGGTAAGCAAAAACGGTTATGGCTGCAGCATGCATACACATCCTTGTAAACCTCACAAACAAGGGAAAATATGATGTATACTCAATGAGTGGCTTCACAGGGGCACTGCAGGAAGTAAACTCAATATCTTGCACTACATTTTATTAAAACTGTTCAGATGGTTAGGTTTCATTTCCTTTGTCAGATTGGAGGCTGTAGAGCAGGGGTACCTAAAAGGTAGATCCCCAGATGTTTTTAAACTACAACTTCCATGATTTTTGTCATTCGAAAGGCATTCAAAGGATCATAAGAGTTGTTCTACAACATCTAGGGATCTACCTTTTGGGCGCCCCTGCTGAGCGGCTGAAACATTAATAACCCCTTCATGGCAGATCACATGCGATAACTGTCATGGTCGTTTGCATTTGCCTTCCTCTTGCTCTGAAGGAGTTAAAGGAGCACTATAGGGTCAGGAACAAACATTTCTGACCCTATTATGTTAAAACCACCATCTAGTCTCCCTGGCCCCCTCTTGACTCCATAAATATAGTAACATCTTACTTGTATTCAAGCCTGAAGTGCCGGCTCTGCCCATCTAACTCAAAATAGCAAGGTGCCTGCTGACATCACAAGTGTTGTTCTGAGCCAATCACAATGCTTCCCCATAGGATTGGCTGAGACTGAATGAGGCAGATCAGGGGCAGAGCCAGCACAAGTCAAACACAGCCCTGGCCAATTGGCATCTCCTCATAGAGAATTGAATCAATGAATGTCTATGAGGAAAGTTCAGAGTCTGCATGCAGAGGGAGGAGACACTGAATGTTTGGATGCCTTTTAGGCAGCCACGACCCAGGAAGGATCTCTAACAGCCATCTAAGGAGTGGCCAGTGAAGTTATCACTAGGCTGTAATGTAAACACTGCATTTTCTCTGAAAAGACCGTGTTTACAGCAAAAAGCCTTAAGGGAATGATTCTACGCACCAGAACAAATGCAGCTGTAGTTCTGGTGACTATATTAGTGTCCCTTTAATATAACATTATATGAAAAGTGTGAAGACAAAATAAAATTCATACATAATGCACTACAAAAGACCTTTTTCTCTTGTTCATTTAGATCTTTAGAATGTTTTTTCTTTAGATAACATTTTAGAACAAACCATGTGAGTGAAATTTCCAATGTATAGAGGAAGTCTTATTTTACTGTACATATTTGAACTGGTTTCCACTTTGGCATGGTGATGTACACTACAGAAAAAAAAACTATGTGGGTAGTGACCTCTCCCAATATATTCAAACAGTGTGCCACGCAGGGTTATTTAGCAAAGTGAGAATTGTAAGGAATTTAAAGTGAATTTCAAAATAGGTGAATTGTAATCGACTTTGCAAATTGTTCCGGTTTAGCATAAAATAATTTGTTGTAAATCTGAAGTAGGTGTACTTTGGGATTTTTAATTTCACTGAAGTGTCCCTTGATCCATATAGATATTGGGACCACTGACCTTGTGATCTCAACATTTATGGATTTTGCACATGTAAATTGGGGAGGGGCATCTGGGCGCATGAGTATTTTTTAATTTATTCATTTGCTGGCAATATTGCCAACACAATCCGTAGAATGAATACAGATCTTTGTGAAGATAAAACTTGTCAACTCCAGCATTTACTGCTTACCTGTGGTTCACACAACTTCCTAAAAAATTACAAGTACATTCAATTTTATTCATGGGTTGTGCAAACAGAATTTATCAAATCTATAAAAAAAAAAGTTTGGTCCCTCCCCAGCCAATTCTTGGCACAGAAAGTTATGCCAGTGGAATTGAGATCTATTAGAATTAGGTGAAGAACTGACTTAGGAGATCACATCTTGTGCTTGATGGAGAATATAGAAATGGAGTCAATGATGTCACTGTGTTCGGACAACAATGTGCTGGCAATGAAGCGGTCATGGAGAATTGCTCTACTTCGTGTAGGGAGTGAAAGCAAGATGGGACATTAGCATACTACCAAGACTGCAGAGCATGGCACTGCCAGCACCCCTGGATAGGTGGTATTATCGGAGATTTTTTTAAAGCAAATTAATAGTTAATCACTTTTATAATAAGGGACGTATTGACGGAATAAAAAAAAAAAAAAAGATGCTATACGAGAGGTTAAGAATCATGTTCCAATAAAGTGATATCAGACGTACTGAACTGCTTTTCAATATGATCCAGCATGTAGAGACAGCTTTTTTCCACAAGGCTGAGTGCAATGCCCTTCTTTCCAAATCGTCCCGCACGGCCAATACGATGGAGATATGTGTCATAGTCTACAGTTCCGTCTAGCTGCAGCGGCAGATCGAAATTCACTACAATAGAAACCTGTTCTACGTCGATTCCTGAAAAGCAAGTGGCAACATTGCATTAGAAATCTGGCAAGCTTCAATAAAAACAAAACAAAAAACCCCCCACTAATTACAGCTTGTAAGGAAGACAGAACTGCGTCTGAAAATTAGGAACAACTTTGGGAGACACTTCAATTTAAGTGGTTAGTGCAATTTACCATTTAGTAACATTCATGGAATAAAGTAATGTTTAATGAAAAGAATATAATTAGATTTGGATAGTAGGTGTGGAGAGGAGGGGGGCCTCCTGTGGGAAGGCTCTCCTGCTCCCACTTTCAGTCAATGCTTTGGCACAAAAATCAACTGATAGGGTGGAGAAAGACTAAGTACATATCTCTTTAATAAGTAACGGATTTACCTCTGGCACAGACATTGGTTGTAATGAGAACTTTTTCATTCCCATCACGGAATCTCTGGATCATGCGTGCGCGCTCAGTGACCAATAGCTCTCCAGTTAGCAATGACACCTGATGTCCGTCTTTTCGCATTGTGTGATACAGCCAGCTGGCTATTTTACGAGTCTGTTGTAGAGAAAATATAAAGACATGTTAAAACTGACAGCTCAGATCGGTGTAATATTTTCTTAATGCATGGACTTTACACTTCTCCACACTGAAAAAATCTTTTTGGTTTGCATATGTTTAATACATTAAAATATATATATAGATTTATTTTTGACAGGAGGTCAGCACCAGCCTGACATGTCCCTTTAACATGTTTTACAGGGACCAAAATAATATCCATTGCATTTGCTTGGTAGCCCAAACTTCAAATAAGATTAAGTCAGATACATCATTCAATTGTAAACCAACAAACCCAAAATACATTCTTCACAAGACTTTTGTTCAATTCGTCTCAGTGCCAGGAAGAAGGGTCTTTATTGCAGAGGAAGGCTGTGCTGCCACTATAAATGTACGGGTGATACTCGAAAAATTAGAATATCGTGCAAAAGTTCATTTGTTTCAGTAATGCAACGTAAAAGGGGAAACTAATATGAGATAGACGCATTACATGCAAAGCAAGATATGAAATCACGGCTTGAACTAAGTGCGATGATTATGGCTTACACCTCATGAAAGCCCCAAATCCACAATCTCAGTAAATTAGAATATTACATGCAATCAATAAAACAAGGAGTGTACATAGAACAATATCTGAAAAGTATAAGCATGCATATGGACTCAGTACTTGGTTTGGGCCCTTTTGCAGCCATTACTGCCTCAATGCGGTGTGGCATGGAAGCTATCAGCCTGTGGCACTGCTGAGATGTTATGGAAGACCAGGATGCTTCAATAGCTGCCTTCAGCTCTTCTGCATTGTTCGGTCTCATGTCTCTAATCTTTCTCTTGGCAATGTCCCATAGATTCTCTATGGGGTTCAGGTCAGGCGAGTTTGCTGGCCAATCTAGCACAGTAATCCCACGGTCATTGAACCAGGCTTTGGTGCTTTTGGCAGTGTGGGCAGGTGCCAAGTCCTTCTGGAAAATGAAGTCAGCATCCCCATAAAGCTCGTCTGCAGAAGGAAGCATGAAGTGCTTCAAAATCTCCTGGTAGACGGCTGCGTTGACCCTGGACTTAATGAAGCACAGTGGACCAACACCAGCAGATGACATGGCTCCCCAAATCAGCACAGACTGTGGAAACTTCACACTGGATTTCAAGCATCTTGCAGTGTGTGCCTCTCCATTCTTCCTCCAGACTCTGGGTCCTTGGTTTCCAAATGAGATGCAAAAGTTGCTCTCATCAGAAAAGAGGACTTTGGACCACTGAGTAACAGACCAGGTCTGTTTTTCTTTAGCCCAGGTAAGATGCTTCTGACGTTGTTTGTTGTTCAGGAGCGGCTTGACAAGAGGAATACGACATCTGAAGCCCATGTCCAGGATCCGTCTGTGTGTGGTGGCTCTTGGTGCACTGACTCCAGCCTCAATCCACTCCTTGTGAAAGTCCCCAACACATTTGAATGACTATTTCCTGACAATCCTCTCCAGGCTGCGGTCATCCTGCTGCTTGTGAACCTTTTTCATCCACACTTTTCCCTTACACATAACCTTCTATTAATGTGCTTTGATACAGCACTTTGGAAACATCCAACTTCCTTCGCAATTACCTTTTGAGGCTTTCCCTCCTTATGGAGGGTGTCAATGATTGTTTTCTGCATAACTGTCAGGTCAGCAGTTTACCCCATGATTGTGATTCCTACTGAACCAGACTGAGAGACCATTTTAAGGCTCAGAAACCCTTTGCAGGTGTTATGGCTTACTTAGCTGATTAGAGTGGGACACTGTGAGCCTAGAATATTGCACCTTTTCACAATATTCTAATTTACTGAGATTGTGGATTTGGGGTTTTCATGAGCTGTAAGCCATAATCGTCGCACTTATGACAAATCACGGCTTGAACTATCTTGCTTTGCATGTTATGTGTCTATCTCATATATTAGTTTCCCCTTTTACGTTGCATTACTGACATTAATTAACTTTTGCATGATATTCTAATTTTTCGAGTATCACCTGTATTGAGGACAGTTTGCCTTGGGCCTGTGGAGCATGACCTAACTTTTCAAACTACTGGTCACCAACTTGCAAGGAGGCTAGGTTTTAGATCCTCAAACAGGGGTTCACACTATTTATTTATAAAATAATTTACTAGGAAGGATACATTGAGATTTCTTTAATTTTCAAGTATTTCCTGGGAAGTCAAATGTAATTTTATATTTTTTTCCCAATACAGATATAAAACATTCCACTGTCCTTTCCTCGCCTACTGTAATCCACTTCTCAGTGGTCTTACATGCTCCCAACTTGTGCCATAATGAATGCGGCAGCGAGGCTCATCCTCCTGTCCACCTGCACCTCCCATGCCTCACCCTTCTGTCAGACCCTACATTGGCTTCCTAGAAAATATAGAGCTCAATTTAAAATCTCTACATAATGCTGTTCCCACCTATCTATCCTCCCTTATACACAAGTATGTCCCGTCTGGCCCTTACGATCTGCTGAAGACTTACGTCTATCTTCTGTCCGTACTCTCACCTCTGATGCTTGCCTTCAAGATTTCTCGAGGGCTGCACCGTTCCTGTGGAACTCACTTCCCTCCTCCGTTAGATGCTCACCTAGTCTCCACTCCTTCAAAAATTCGTTAAAAAACCCACTTCTTCATAAAAGCATATCAATTAAACTGTTAATAGCTCCTCACTGATTCCTCTTCTGCAAATGTCACTAGTCTAATACTATCCTTACCTTTTTGTGTCACTTTACCCCACTCCCTCTAGCATGTAAACTCACTGAGCAGGGCCCTCAATCCCTCTGTTACTGTGTCACTATACCCCACTCCCTCTAACATGTAAGCTCACTGAGCAGGCCCTAAATCCCTCTGTTACTGTCACTATACCCCACTCCCTCTAACATGTAATCTCATTGAGCAGGGCCCTCAACCCCTCTGTTCCTGTGTGTCCAACTTGTCTGGTTACAACTACATGTCTGTTCATCCACCCATTGTAAATCGTTGCGGAATTTGATGGTGCTATATTAAGATCATAATAATAATAAAACAAATAGAACTACTAAATTACTTGTTAAGGGGGCCATGAAGATAAAAATAATTAGCCAATTTAGATTTAAAAAAATAAAATAACTGTGCAGGGAAGACCCATTGTTTGGCTAACATTTAGTGATATTTACTATAGTATGACAAATTAACTTTAGCGGAGATCATCATTTTAAATTGAACAATTCAATTAACATACCCTCTGCTGTTTAGGAATGGTATTCCCTCCAGTAGTTACAGTACCTGACAGAAAATAATTGCTTGGGCAATCGTTACTGCCCCATAGATGTTACATAGTGCCTGATACTTCTGTTCTTTGTTTTCACAAGGATCAAAAAACTGCTGTATGTTTTTAAGTGTTAGCTCTTCTTTCTTTAGTTTTATGATGTTTGGATCTGGAACAATTCTCTCAGCAAAGCTCCATACTGTGTCTTCAAAGGTGGCCGAAAAAAGCAACATTTGACATGTTTCTGGCATAGCTCTGTGAAAACACCGTGTGAGTGAGATTATTGAAGTCACATAAAAACATTTAACCCCTTAAGGACGGAGCCAGATGTACACGTTGTGAACAAAACGTAAACAAAACCTGGCATTTGCGCTACATGTCTGTCCAACCGTAATTCACCTCTTTCATAGTAAATGCACCCATCCTTATTATATATCATTTTATTCAGGGGAAACAGGGCTTTCATTTAATATCAAATATTTAGCTATGAAACATAATTTAATATTAAAAAAATGGGAGAAAATAAGATTTTTCTTTAAATTTTTTTAGTTCTACATGACATTTTAACTGTCAATGTCATAATACTGTTTGCTTTTACTGCAATAAAATACACATATTTGTATTCAGCAAAGTCTCACGTGTAAGACAGTACCCCCTATGTACAGGTTTTATGGCATTTTGGGAAGTTACAGGGCCAAATATAGCATGTTACATTTGAAATTTAAATTCGCCAGATTGGTTACGTTGCCTTTGAGACTGTATAGTAGCCCAGGAATGAAATTTACACCCATAATGGCATACCATTTGCAATAGTAGACAAACCAAGGTATTGCAAATGGGGTATGTCCGTCTTTTTTAGTAGCCATTTGGCCACAAACACTGGCCAAAGTTAGCGTTGGTATTTGTTTGTGTGTGAAAAATGCAAAAAAACGCCAATTTTGTGACTAAGTAAAAATAAAGGTACTTGCTCACCTTGTTGAGAGCCAATCAACACTGGGCTCTCAGTTAAACCAGCACTGTGCCTTTAAGAGGGCACAACTCTTCTTTGGCAGCAGGAAATAACAGTTCAAGGAACTTGTAAAAATAATATCAATTTATTACATAAACATATATAAATAATAAATAAAATACCATTAAATAATGGTCAATAAAACAAAAGTCCTTGCTGTCCGAGACGCGTTTCACCTTCTGCAAAGGCTTTTTCAATCGGTATCCTGCTGTCCGCGCTTCTCTTTTTAAATACCCAAAAGTGCCTCCTCATTGGTTCTGTTGATCTTGTTCACCTGCCATCTATTATCCAATCGAGGTAAGGGGCTCAAATTCCTCCATTATTAGTTCTTACAAAACTGGAAGTGACGTATCGCAATGTCCGCGACGTCACTTCAGGTATTTCCGGATCGCCATATTCACTGCTGGCAATAGGTGGCAAATGGCGAACCACCATTTATATATCCTATATTGAACCTATGGACGATATAACTATTGACTGGCTATTGCCAGCAGTGAATATGGCGATCCGGAAATACCGGAAGTAACGTCGCGGACATTGCGATACGTCACTTCCCGTTTCGTAAGAACTAATAATGGAGGAATTTGAGCCCCTTACCTCGATTGGATAATAGATGGCAGGTGAACAAGATCAACAGAACCAATGAGGCTTACGTTGTATAGATCTATATAATTTTTTAAAAATATTTATATAGTGATATATACGTATATATTTATGTATATAGATATGTATATTTCATTCTACGTGTATTTTGATATATATTAATTTCACAATACAGTTAGAACGAAATAACATCTATATATTTTTTAATTATTTATTTTTAATTTTATTTTTTAATGTATTTACATTTTTTTTATAATATATATAAAAATAATTATATATATATTTAATCAGTATACGTGTAATTTGATTATATATCTAAGTATCTAATTTTGTTTAAAAATTTTTTTTACACTTTTATTTCATTTGATTTCCAGCCAGCAGGGGGACCACCTGTCATTACAGTCAGGCCCCCTGCTGGCAATGCTGCAGCCAGCTATCCCGGCCATGTGATTGTGAGGTCCTCGCAAGGACCTCACTCTCACATGGCCGGGGGGCTTCCAGGGGGTCGAACGTGCTGCGGGGGGCTCCCTGGGAGTCCCCCCAACCACGATTGCCGGCGACCGGGTAAGTAGGAAAAGACCGAAGGGCGTACTATTACACCCGGCGGCGTTTAGAGCCGCTTAGAATAGGGCGTAATAGTACGCCCTCTGGTCTTAAGGGGTTAACGTACCTAGTATGCAGCAATATACAGAGCACAGCATTTCTAACATGTTTTGCATAATGGAAACATGCTACAAAATGTCCAAAGGTAGAGTTTTCACTTTGCCTCTGCGGATCTCTGAGAGAATTGAACATACATCCTGATCAATTCACATTGAAGAGTACCGGTCATAGCCCACACTACATGTCTCCTATATCCATTAGCATGCATTGTACTGCCTAAAGACGGCGGCTTATAAAAATGTAAATGTGAGTTGAATATACAGTTTCCTTATTCATATAACTGGATACCAAGGATTAGAAGAGCAGTACCCACCTCAGTGGCAAAGTATTGGCACTTACCTTTTAACACGAATACTGTGATCACAGTAACCTTGAAGGTCAATCATTACATCTGCCTCATCCAACACAAAGACACGGATGTATGCAACATCGATCAGCCTCTGTTTAAAACACCAGTCCATCACAGTACCAGGGGTGCCAATGATAATCTGGGCTTCAATTCTGCTATCACTGGAGGCTAAGCAAAAACAAAAACAAATACACAGTAATTGCAATTCATTTTCAGCCAAGACTCAAAACAAACTGTATATCCTTTGCCTCTGTTCAAATTAAATGGGGAACTGCCACGTCTGAAAGAAAAAAAAAAAGAAAAAGAAAAAAACACAACGGCATTAAATAAAAAAAATAAACACCTATAACTTATCGTAACATGCGATGGTCAATTTTCTTTTAACTTTTTATTTATCTAGCAAATTTCAGCACAATCCAGTTCAGATCAGGCAGTCACAACACACATCGACAAAAGAAAAATACATGTACAAACTTAGAGACTCCACATACGCCTGTTTCCTCTCACTGCGTAGACTACTTTGATGTCTTCACAGAACTTTCCCATCTGCTCTATAACTTCTCCTGTCTGCAAAGCCAGCTCAAATGTGGGACTAAGACAGATGCACTGTAGGAGACAATTGGAAAACAGAAGAGAAGTGGGTATGCCCATTTGTTTAACTATTGTGTTCCCCAATTAAAGGGACACTCCAGACCCCTAAGCACTTTAGCTTGAAGAAAAGCTTTATATGGGAAGAGTGTGTCCTCTTTATTTCATATTGGAAATAGTGCAGATTTCAATAAAAATGTACACTTTTCCAAATTATACTGGTTACATCCCCAGCTTTTCAAGCAGACAACCGGTCCTATTTCTGGTTTCATTAACTCAGGGGAGCTAAACTAAAGAGGCAGCAATTATACAGAGCAACTGCCTTTCAAAGACTTCTAATTGAGCTGCTTTGGGAAGTCTGATTGGACAACCACAGAAATTGTAAGCTGTGCTAGGAATGGAGGACTTGCAAAGGCTGCAGACAAGAGATCTGCAGTTAATGCAAGCCGTTTTTAGATATAATTGCAATGAACAAAACGCATAATTAAATGTATGCGTGTTGTCATTTGGGGTATGTCTACTAGACTGATTTTTATTTTGTTTGTATTTGGACAGTGGAGTGTCCCTTTAAAAGCTGCTTTTAAAAAAAATGCTCATTACCTGTGGATACTTCTTCATCGGGCTGACACGGCTCAGCATAGCAAGGACAAATGCAGCAGTTTTCCCAGTCCCTGACTGACTCTGGGCAATCAAATTTTGGGGCCTGGAAACACATTAATAAATGGAAATAAAAAATTCAACACACTGAATATTGTAATAATAATAAAAAAAATATTGTCAATGTGTGTGCATGTGAGTATGTGGTGTATGTTTGGGACGCCGCAAATTTCAAATAAGTGTATTAGAAAGTATGGTACTTATGGACGACAGATGCTGAAGTTAGTATAGAACATTTACACTGAAAGGGGGAAAATCAATGTGTGACTACTCCTCCATGAACTACTTGAACGCAAACAGTTGAAATACCACTTACAAAAAATAATAAAATGGTTACAATCTGTCTTACTTAAATGCTTGGATTGAAAATCTAAAAAAAAAAACTTGTCTTTAAATCTGGCCTAATTTGTGCAGGGACGTGGGATAGTAAAAAAAAAAAAAAAAAATTAGTTGGAAAGGAAATGTGCCTAAACCGAAGCCTGAATATTAATGCACCAGAATTTAGATACTGTATAATCAACCATGTGGCAGATCAACTGGTAATATTAATTTAAAAAGCCTAGTTAAACCATTTGAAGCTCCTGCACTTGCTACAAATCCCCAAAGTTTTGCCAAACCTGGAAGTGACTCAGCCAATTAATCCTCTATGGCAGTGGCTGAGCTTATCTGAAAATGCCAAGCGCAGCTTTGAGAGTTGCAGTAAATCTTTCAGATTTCTACTGCAGAAAGTTAACACCTATATGACAACAGCTAGAAAGTGATAACCCTTGTTCTAAAACGTATTATTGGGACAAAGAAGGGAAATGCATCCTGTTGGGAGTGAGAGGCAGAAAGGTGAACTTATTTTCCCATTTTTGTTTTGTTCTATAAGTAAATACCCATTTAATATTACTGATATCAAATCCACCCAGCTTAACTATGACAAACAACATATTACACATGAAATGCCTATAGTGTCCTAACACAAAGATTACTTCATTAACTACTTACGGATCTGCAAGCATCATAGGAAGAGCGGTCTCCTGGATTTTTGAAGGTCTGTTAAAGCCCATGGAATAAACTCCATCTAGTAACTGCTGCTTTCTATAAAAATAAAAAGTTTTGGTTTTTTAAAAATCCATTAAAAGGTGAATGCAAAATATGTAGCTGTAACTATTTTTTGTAGGCAAAACAATACATTGGCTCAACAAAAATGAGGAAAAAAAAACCAACCCAAAACATCCAAAAGAAACCCTTTTCATTCCTGGATACATTAATTTAATGCAGTCTTTGTAGACATGGTTTTAAATAAATATTCTATAAAATACTTAATACTAGTTTATCTTTACATTCACACAGAAAAACATTTATGGTCACTCTACACCGAATTACAAAGGTGATGTGAGCCTACCATCAGCTCTGAGAATGGCTTATAATCGCACAGATTTGTTGAAACCACTGCAGCTATAAGCCGGCCTCTCAGATCTATCAAACTGCTTGAACAAGGGTTTCAGGCTGTGTGTGCGCCAATTGTGTCCAAGCGTCTGGGCGCACCACCTAGGCTGGGCACACTCACTACCATGTAGAAATACTAATAAAATAAAATCCCTTTATTTCCTTAATATTTATGAAACGTGACCTGCCATAAGCAAGTTATGTCGATAACACACACACACACACACACACACAATGCATCACTAGCCCAAGCAGCAGAGGAGATGGGCCGTGCAGACCTCTAGTTTAACAATGAGTGGAAGGATGACTCCAGGGGACTCCTGACCCTATAACTACTTCAACGAGATGAAGCACTTACACTACCTGCAGAGTGTAAACTGAAATGTGCTCCTTCCGCCCCAAGTCATTCTTGTGCAATGGATGCAAGCTTATTCGCCCAGCCTATAAATGATATATCCCAAAATACTGTGTGTGTGGCTGGACAATCAGCAATGTGACATATTACTGGGTAGATGTGCTAAATATCTAGTAGACAATCTGAGGAGGTTACAGCTGTACAGGTCATACCTTTTCAGGCAGCGTATGTTATACAATAACATCCTAAATAGCCAGTACCCTGCTTATGGGTTTGGTTACCAAGTACTTACAAATGTAGCTCCTCAAATGATTTAACGGAGAACAGTGGGGAGCTAGGATCTCTCTGTAACACTTCCACACTGTGATAGGATTCCACCAACGAGCTACGAATAAGCTTATTTAGCAAAGAACGTGCTGCACGGTCATCTGTGCGGGAAAGAAAACGGAAATTTTTACTTACCGTAAATTCTTTTTTTCTTAATACGGTGGCAGTACATGTGGGTTTTGCTCCTTTCCTGTGGACAAGCATCTAACAAGATTAATTTAAATCAACAAACACCCCTTCCCCCTTGCCCTATGAAAGGGTTATCCGGCAAAACCTTCCTCAGTAAGTAGCAAGAAAAACCACAGATAAAAAACTTATACTGTAATCAAGAAAATGTAATATAGAGGGAGGGAAGCTGTACTGCCATATTAAGAAAAAAAAGAATTTACGGTAAGTACAAATTTTAGTTTTTTCTGTCATATGGTGGCAGTACATGTGGGATATAGCAAGATCCCCAACCCGGACGGGTCCAATGTCACCCCAGGTCGCAACCTTTACGCCCAAAGGCAGTTTCAGAGGATGAGAATATCTCTAGCCTGTAGAGTTTAATGAAAATGTGGAAAGGCAGCCCAAGACGGTGCCTCACAGAAGTCCACTGGAAGAAAACAAGAGCTCTTACTGCGCCTGAGGCAGCCAATACCCCAAGTGTAAAGAGCCGTGAGAGAAACCGGAACTTGAAGACCACCGGGAGAAAACTGCCAACCTACTCACTCGTCTGAGTCAAATGAAAAAGAATTGCAGGAAGCACCGTATCCTTGTAATTTTTATTGGAGGATAACAAACAGATGGCCAGAATACCTGAGCTCTTCAGTCCTAGAAAGAGATATGGCAATGCTCCTTTAAGAAACAAGAAAAAACAATGGCAGATGAAATTTAATGTTGAAAAATGCAAAGTTATGCACTTCGGCGTAAAGAATACACAAGCAACGTATATACCCTTAATGGAAGCGAATTAGGGATAACACATGAAAAGGACTTGGGAATTGTTATAGACAAACTATGCAACAATGTGCAATGTCAATCAGCAGTGGCCAAGGCCAGTAAGGTATTGTCATGCATGAAAAAGGGCATTCATTCTCGGGACGAGAATATAATTTTGCCTCTTTATAAATCACTGGTAAGACCCCATATTGAATATGCTGTGCAATTTTGGGCACCTGTTCTAAAGAAGGATATTATGGCACTAGAAAAAGTGCAGAGGCGGGCTACAAAACTAATAAAAGGAATGGAACATATCAGCTATGAAGAAAGGTTAACAAATTTAAACCTATTTAGTTTAGAAAAATGTCGCCTGAGAGGGGATATGATAACATTATACAAATATATTCGGGGCCAATACAAACCATTGTGTGGAAATCTATTCACAAACCGGACTTTACATAGGACACGAGGCCATGCGTTTAGACTGGAAGAAAGAAGATTTCGTCTAAGGCAAAGGAAAGGTTTTTTTACTGTAAGAACAATCAGGATGTGGAATTCTCTGCCTGAGGAAGTGGTTTTATCAGAGTCTATACAGATGTTCAAACAGCTACTAGATGCATACTTGCAAGAACAGAATATTCAAGGATATAATCTTTCAATGTAGGGTAATAACTGCTTGATCCAAGGATAAATCTGACTGCCATTCTGGGGTCAAGAAGGAATTTTTTTCCTAGCTTGTTGCAAAGTTGTGCTTCAAACTGGTTTTTTTTGCCTTCTTTTGGATCAACAGCAAAAAACAAATGTGAGGTAGGCTGAACTTGATGGACGCAAGTCTCTTCAGCTATGTAACTATGTAATTTAAGTCCCTGAGGAGAGGTGGCATAACCACCAAAAGGAAAGCAGAAACAAACGGTGACTCGTAGTACAAACCCGTGTTCATGAGCAATACTGAAAAAAAATCTGGGGATGAAAATGACTGAAGCTCACGGAACCTTCTTGCCGATGTGATGGCCCCCAAGAAGGTAGCCTAGAGGAACAAAACTTGTAAGGGAAACCTTTTCACAGGATTCAAAAGAGAGTTATCAAGAGCCAGTAAAATTCAAGGATAAATCCCAGGAAGGAAAAACAGAACTCTAGGAGGATGACTGGACCTGGCAAATTACCAAAAAAAAAAAAAAAAAAAATCTTAAACTTAACATATGGATGCAAAATCTTCTTTCAGCAGGATTCTCAGGATTGAGGCCTGAACCTCAAAGCAGAAAACACAGAAGCCTGCAGAACAATATCCTGAAGACATTAAAACATGGGTCTACAGACAGATGAACACACCGGCAGTGGTGTTCCCAACACCAATTAAAAAAAAAAAAAAAAAGCCTGACCTTTATTAGAAATTAGACCTTCAAAGCAGGAAATCTAGTTGATCAAAGTAACAGAGCCAAATCTATCTTCTTGCAGACCTAGATGATGAAGTAACCTAGCAGTAGCCAGGCCATTAACCTGAACCTCTACTTTCCTCGTAGCTTCATACTCCTTGTAAATTAAGAAATTAAGTGTATAATCTTTTACAGAGATCATTTTGAAGGAAAGATTAATCTTACCTCAAAATGCCTCTGAGCCGTGTGGGGGGGCTGGTGACACGGCGTACCACTCCTGGCAAGCATCCATGCTGTCAGTGGGTACTGCACAGCTTCATCTACGCCGAGCATCAAATTTCGCGGCTTTAAAAAATAAATAAAAAAAAATTGGTATGCGCATGCGCGGCACCGGAACTTTTGGGGGAACGCATCACCTCCCGGGCGTGCGTTCCACCACTGTGCGCAGGGTTCCACCAGTTGTACCTGTGCCTCAAGACCGCCTCCAGGAAGTGCTCGCCACAACCCTCTCTGCATAAGAGGCAACGTATCCACTTGCTCAGTAACCATAACGGAAGGAGCATGGTCTCTCAGCTAACCGCTCGGGCAGCTCTCGGACCGGATTCCCCCAGACCAGCAGCCTGTGTGTCTCACCCTCCAGATGCTGTGTCCTTCCCTCTTGGGACAAGAAAGGAAACTGAGGTAGGTTTTGCCGGATAGCCCTTTTATAGGGCAAGGGAGAGGGGTTTGTTGATTTAATTAATCTTGTTAGATGCTTGTCCACAGGAAAGGAGCAAAACCCACATGTACTGCCACCATATGACAGAACAAAAACAGTTTACATTTACAATGTCAATGATTTTTCCTGCCAATATAGTTTTGTATGTTTATGCCCCACAGGACAAGCTATTGGGAAAATCCTATGATACCATGACATTCCTGGCATGTCATCTGTGAACTTGGTATTCAATGACAGCTGTATAGAGCGATGTGCAAAGTGTATACAGATTGGAAGGGTAACAGTGGAGTTAAAGGGGCACTACACTCCCATAAATCACTGGATGGCCGCATGACCCCAAGGCTTGTGTCAGAGAAGTGCCAGTTATAAGAGAAATCTGCATGTTAATAATTGAACTTAGTAACATCTCCTGGCTGTCAAGCTGGGAAGGTTTCTTACTATCATTTAAAGGGAGGAATGGGAACAATTTTAAAGCAAGGGCCTAGCTCATTTGCTGAAGGTGCTCATCTGACACTTTCAGCCAAAGAACAGATCTTGCAAGACACAGCTTAGCTCAGAGGAGCTAAAAGAAGCGTCTTCCAGGAGTTTCTGGCTTCAGACCAGTGCACACCAGAACCCAGGTAAGCTGTAGTGGTTATGGTGCTTGCACTGCTCCTTTAAAAACATTTATCATGGAGGAATGGTATTCAACATTCAGGCTTGGTGAGTTAGAAATCACAAATAAAAAGAAATATACCATGTTCATTTGCTTCATCATCGCAGCCATCGGGACCTAATGAAAGGGATACAAAGAAAGTCAGAATTGCTTAAAATACCTAGCAACTACTAACAGGGCTATTCACTAAACTGAGAAAAAAAATAGACAAACTGGAAACAATCTCTAAATAAGCGGTTTTAAGTTCAGATACTCTGGCCTTAAATTTAAAAAAAAAAATCGCTTTCAATTTACCTTGAATTCTCACTTTAGTAAAGAAAACTCTAAGAATGTGTTAATCCCCACACTAGACGGAAAAGTGTCTAGGACAAACAGGGATTTCATTTCCCATCAAATATTTGTATATTAGTACAAAAAAAAATTCATTTATTTTACTTTAGTTCTGCATGGCCTTTTAACCGCGAATGTCATAATACGGTTTGCTTTTACTGCAATAAAACAGTTTTATTCAGCAATGTTTCACGAGTGCAACAGTACCTCCTATATACAGGTTTTATGGTGTTTTGGAAAGTTACAGGGTCAAATATAAGGCATGCCCATTTTAGTTTTTACACATTGAAATTTGCCAGATTGGTTATGTTGCCTTTAAACGGTATAGTAGCACAGGAATTAGAATTACCCCCCATCACGGCAGACCATTTGCAAATGTAGACAACCCAGGGTATCCAATATGGGGTATGACCAGTCTTTTTTGGTAGCCACTTAGTCACAAACCCTAGCTAAACTTAGAGCTCATATAGGTTTTTTTTTTCTTTCCATTTTTCACACACAAATGAAATCCTTATGATGTTTTACTGTTTTGAAACACTCATAAACACCAGTGTTCAGCAAAGTATCCCAAGTACAACAGTACCCCTTGTACAGGTTTTATGGTGTCTGGACTTTCAGCCTCAGTTGTCAGACAGGTCCCTTAAATTGCAATTTCTATATATATGTCCGAATTTCCAAAGTGCAGAATATTGGAAGTACCGAACCGATTTGCCAAATTTTGGAAGTGCCTTGGATTCCTGAAAAGTGGCAAAACAGGAGAGGGAGGGGAAATTCAGGAAATGATTACAGGAATATAACCCTAACCCAAACCCTACTAGGGTTAGGGGTTAGAGTCAGGCTCCACACCCTGCCTCTTTCTTTCTGGTTCTGATAGCCGGATGCTGCTGCTAGGAGTTTCCATTAGATTCCCTTAGCTAATCCCTGCTCTGCGGACTTACCCAGAAAGAGCTTCCAGGACATGCAGAGTAGGGAGCAGCACCTTGTGGAAGCAGGGGTGGAGGGTTAAATAAAACCTTCTCTGTTTTTACAGGTTCTTAACACTGTAGTGTTCCTTCCAGTCCAAAATAGTCAAACTGAAACTACAATTAACTGAGAATTTTTCTAATTCGACTAATTTGGCCTAAATTCAGAAATTCACTTTTAAAGGACCACTATAGGCACTATAGACCACTATGAGGGTGGGGGTACCCTCAGGGCACTACAGTGCCAGGAAAACAAGTATGTTTTCCTGGCACTATAATGGTCCTTTAATTATCAAAAACTCTCACTATAGTAAAAAACCCTGAAAGAATGTAAAATTGTCAGCATATGACTAATATCCCTATATTTTAGGTATATTGTAAATATACTTGTTTGCAGACAATATATGCAGTAAAATAGTGTGAATATGGTTTACAAAACGATTATAAAAAAAAAAAAATTTAAACAATGACCGCAAAATAAATAAAAATCTTACCAGGTTTTTCTCTAAATATTTTTGGTATTCCAGGTATTAACTTTACAAAGAGAGAGACATTAATTAACAGAAGCATTATCAATGCATTGTTTATTACATTGCACATTCAGAATCACTGAATCATTACTCAGGCAGGCGGTGGCCCCCCAGTCTCAGTGTGGGAGGGCAGGTGGTGGCCCCCACAGTCTCAGGGTGGGAGGGCAGGCGGTGGCCCCCCAGTCTCAGGGTGGGAGGGCAGGCGGTGGCCCCCCAGTCTCAGGGTGGGAGGGCAGGTGGTGGGCCCCCCAGTCTCAGGGTGGGAGGGCAGGTGGTGGCCCCCACAGTCTCAGGGTGGGAGGGCAGGCGGTGGACCCCCACAGTCTCAGGGTGGGAGGGCAGGTGGTGGCCCCACAGTCTCAGGGTGGAGGGCAGGTGGTGGCCCCACAGTCCTTACAGGGTGGAGGCAGTGGTGGACCCCAGTCTCAGGGTGGGAGGGCAGGTGGTGGACCCCGCCCCAGCGCGCAAGTGGGAGGGCGCGGTGGACCTGGCAGTCTCAGGCGGGAGGGCAGGTGGTGGACCCCCAGTCTCAGGGGTGCGGGAGGCAGGTGGCGGACCCCAGTCTCAGGGGTGGAGGGCAGGTGGTGGACCCCTGTGTCCAGGGTGGAGGGCAGGGTGGTGGACCCCAGTCTCAGGGGTGGGGAGGGCAGGGTGGTGGACCCCGTGCCCCAGGGGTGTGGGTGCGGGTGGTGGACCCCAGTCTCAGGGTGGGGAGGGCAGGTGGTGGACCCTGCAGTCTCCAGGGCGGTGGACCCTGCAGTCTCAGGGTGGAGGGCAGGCGGTGGCCCCCACAGTCTCAGTGTGGGAGGGCAGGTGGCGGGACCCCAGTCTCAGGCGGGAGGGCAGGTGGTGGACCCCCAGTCTCAGGGTGGAGGGCAGGTGGTGGACCCCCAGTCTCAGGGTGGGAGGGCAGGTGGTGGACCCCCAGTCTCAGGCAGGGCGGTGGACCCCCAGTCTCCAGGCGGGGAGGGCAAGTGGTGGACCCCCAGTCTCAGGGTGGGAGGGCAGGTGGTGGACCCCCCAGTCTCAGGGTGGGAGGGCAGGTGGTGGACCCCCAGTCTCAGGGTGGGAGGGCAGGCGGTGGACCCCCCAGTCTCAGGGTGGGAGGGCAGGCGGTGGCCCCCCAGTCTCAGGGTGGGAGGGCAGGTGGTTGCCCCCCAGTCTCAGAGGATGTTGGCCCCTGCTGAGTGGTTACATTATTATTCTGTAAGTCCGAAGGCTCCGCTTTCCTCGGCCGCCAGGAAACCGCCATCTCAGCACGCAGTGTCTCTCCCACCGCTGGGAGCAGTTACTCTGGCTACGTAACATGGCCACGTGACCCTGCCCCCTGCGTACTCCAAATAGAGATGACCACACCCCCCGCGTACGCAGGAACTACGCGTCCCCGCCCACTGCGTGCCCTGCCTTACCCGCCCATTCCAACGTTGCGCTCCTCGACGCTGATGACGTCACTGGAACCCCCCCCTCCTCAGAGCCCCTATCTGTCCCGGGTCAGAGATCAACACCGAACACAGCCAGTGATAGCATTCAAATAAACCAAGAAATAAATAAATCAACCAACAAATAAATAAATAAACCAATAAATAAATAAAACAACAAATAAATAAATAAACCAATAAATAAATAAATCAACAAATAAACCAAAAAATAAATTAATTAATTAACCAGCAAATAAATAAATAAACCAACAAATAAATAAAGTAACAAATAAATAAATAACTAAATCAATCAATAAATAAATCAACAAATAAATAAATAAACCAGGAAATAAATAAATCAATAACTAAATCAATAAATAAATTAACAAATACATAAATAAATCAACAAATAAATAAACCAACAAATAAATAAATAAATCTACAAATAAAGTCTGAGGAGGTCAAGTTAGTAGGTGGAGGAGGAACAA